>CM061234.1:115924225-116446335 GCA_030844895.1 Ambrosia x helenae
CGACTGCGCTTGAGTTTCTTGACTCCAGTGTCAACAATCTCGACGGGCTTCTCGATAATGTGCATGCTTTCATCGATTTGCACATCCTCAAGAGGAACATGAAGGTTCTCATCTGCTAAGCATTCTTCTTGAGATTCGAAACATGGAAGGTCGGGTGAACATTGCTTAGCTCAGGTGGAAGCTCAAGTCTGTAAGCCACTTTCCAACTCTGTCAAGAATTTTTGAAGGGGCCTACGTATCGAGGAGCTAGTTTTCCTTTCTACCGAAACGAATAACTCCTTTCCAAGGGGATACTTTTTAAGTAGCACAAGGTCCCCAACTTGAAATTCCAAGGGTTTACGACGTTTATCAGCATAACTCTTTTGGCGACTTCGAGCCTTGAGAAGATTATCCTGAATAAGCTGGATTTTGTCTGTGGTTTCCTGGATTAGTTCGGGTCCAGTAATACGAGCTTCACCAACCTCGTCCAACAGACAGGAGAACGACATTTCCGACCATAGAGTGCCTCAAAAGGAGCCATGTTAATGCTGGCGTGATAACTGTTGTTGTATGAAAACTCAACCAGAGGAAGATGAGAATCCCATGCGCCACCAAAATCGATGACACATGGCCCTGAGCATGTCCTCAAGTGTCTGGATGGTTCGTTCAGTCTGACCATTCCCGTTTGAGGGTGATAAGCAGTGCTCAAGTTCAACTTAGTACCACAACAGCATCTTGTAGAGATCCCCAAAAGTGAGAGGTGAAACGACCATCGCGATCAGAAATAATGTCCAAAGGTATACCGTGACGACATACGATTTCACTTACGTACATCTGTGCCAACCTTTCCACAGAATACTTCTCACGAATAGGTAGAAAAGTGAGCGGACTTTGGTCAAACGATCGACGATTACCCAAATACTGTCAAAACCTTTGGGTGTGCGAGGGAGTTTGGTGATGAAATCCATAGCTATTCTCTCCCATTTCCAGACAGGAATCTCTGGTGTTCAAGCATACCAGATGGTCGTTGATGTTCAAGCCTTAACCTTGGAACAAGTGAGGCATTTTGCAACGAAATAGCAATGTCTTTCTTCATACCAGGCCACCAATAAGAATAACGAAGATCTTGGTACATCTTGTCAGCTCCAGGATGAATAGAATAACGAGACTTATGAGCCTCGTTCATGAGAAAAGTACGAAGATCATCACGGTCGGGAATCCACAGTCGGTTAAGGAAATAAAGGAGACCATCGGTTTGGTTTCAAGTTGAGTCTCAGCACCACAAGACATTTCATCGTACATGTTACCTTGGGTGACTGAGGTATGTTGAGCCTGGAGAATGCGATCTTGAAGATCAGTACGAACTCTCGCACATTGGAGTTTGACACGCTCTTTACGACTAAGTGCGTCAGCCACAACATTTGCTTTGCCAGGATGGTAGCGAATTTCGCAATCATAGTCGTTTAAGTAATTCAACCCAACGTCGTTGCCTCATGTTAAGATTCTTTTGGTCGAAGACATGTTGGAGACTTTTGTGGTCCGTGAACACCACACATTTGGTCCCATAGAGATAATGTCTCCAAATCTTGAGTGCAAAGACAACAGCACCCAATTCAAGATCATGGTGGTATAATTTTTCTCGTGAGTCTTGATTGTCGAGACGCATAAGCAATAACCTTTCCTCGTTGCATGAGAACACAACCAAGACCTTGGTTCGATGCATCACAGTAGACCACGAAATCATCATTACCATCAGGTAGAGATAAGACAGGAGCTTCACAAAGTTTCAGCTTAGAGTTTCAAACGCTTCCTCTTGCTTAGGTCCCCACTCATAGGGTTTACCCTTGTGAGTTAAGGTAGTTGAGAGGCACAGCGATCTTGGAGAAATTGGCGATGAATCGACGATAATAACCAGCCAATCCAAGAAAAGAACGGACTTCTGTTGGAGTGGTAGGAATACTCCAATTCTTCACAGCTTCGATCTTTGCAGGATCAACATGAATTCCGTTCATATCAATGACATGTCCCAAAAATTGAACTTCCTTAAGCCAAAATTCACATTTGGAGAACTTGGCGTACAGTTGTTCTTTCTTTAGGAGACTCAAGATAGAGTGAAGATGTTGCTCGTGATCGGATTTTGATTTAGAGTAAATCAAAATATCATCGATGAAAACGATCACGAATTTGTCGAGATAGGGTCTACAAACCCGATTCATCAAATCCATAAATACCGCGGGAGCATTGGTCAAACCGAAAGGCATAACCATGAATTCATAGTGACCGTAGCGAGTGCGAAAAGCTGTCTTGGGAATATCTTCATCGTGGACTCTAAGCTGATGATAACCAGAACGGAGATCAATCTTCGAGAAGTGGGTTGCTCCTTGAAGTTGATCGAAGAGATCGTCAATCCTAGGAAGCGGATAACGATTCATGATGGTGAGTTTGTTGAGTTCACGGTAGTCAATACACATCCGAAGAGAACCATCCTTCTTTTTAACGAATAAGACAGGGGCTCCCCATGGAGAAGAACTAGGGCGGATGAACCCTTTATCAGAAAGTTCTTGTAATTGACTAGCAAGTTCTTGCATTTCAGAGGGTGCAAGACGATAAGGAGCTTTAGCAATAGGATTAGCACCAGGAACAAGATCAATACGAAACTCCACTTATCGAGCAGGAGGCAAACCAGGTAAATCCTCTGGAAAGACTTCAGGATAGTCTCGAATAATAGGAATGTCTTGGATACTTTTGCCTTTGTCCTTCTTCTCTATCACGTTAGCTAAGAAGGCTGTATACCCCTTTCGTAAGTACTTTTGGGCAGTAGTACAAGACATAAGCTTAAGCTCACCACAGGTGTTTCTCACCATAGATCTTCAAAATCTCACCAGATTCGAGAGGAATGCGTATGACTTTCTCGAAGCACAGAATTTCGGCACGATGAGTTGACAACCAGTCCATGCCTACTATAACATCAAAACTACCAAGATGCATGGGAATGAGATCGATAGGGAAGGTATGATCATCGAGATTCAACAAGCAGTTACGAATAATAGAACCGATCGAAATAGACTTCCGTTAGCTACCTCTACCACAAAAGGGTCTTCTAGATTAGTGTGGGGTAAGTTAAGTAAAGGTTCAAACTTCAGTGACACGAATGACTTATCAGCTCCTGAATCAAATAATATGGATGCATAGTGGTTATTAATGAGAAACGTACCATTCACCACTTCGTTGTTGTCACGAGCCTGGTTAGCGTTGAGATTGTAGGCGCGACCTCGAGCACCTTGGTTCTGGTTGCGGTTCTGGTTTTGGTTTTGTTTTGGTTCTGATTTTGGTTTTGGTTACGGTTACGGTTAGGGCAGTTTGTTGATGTAGTGATTAGGGTACCACACTCGAGCATTGACCACGAGCAGGCCTGTTGTTTTGTTGGTTGGGAGCTGGGTTTGTTGTTGTCTTGGGCAGCAGGAGATCGGCAGACGTTCACCAGGTGACCATATCTTTGACACTTGGTACAAAATCGACATGGCACCTGTGTGGGATGGTGATACTTGCAAGTGTTGCACAGAGGGTGAGGTCCGGTGTATGGTTTCTTGGCTGGGTTTTGGGCAGCAGGTGGGGTAGCAGCAACCATATAGTTTCTAGCCTGCGCTTCTTGTTGCTTGAGGTCTCAGGCTTGACTTCAATTGCAGGCTGTGGAGTGTCTTTGGCAACCGTCTTCTTAGTGCCCTTGCGAACTAGAGTACCGTTCTTCACATGATTATCAGTAAGAGTGGCCGCAAGACGTTTGGCCTCTTCCAGAGTTGCAGGATTTCTACCCCAAACAGTGTCCTGGATTTGCATGGGCAGACCACCGATGTACTTCTCGATGGCTACCGACAGAGGAGTAACCTTGTGTGGCAACAATAAGCTAAGCTCATGAAAGCGGGTGTTGTAGGCAAGATTTTCCCCACTATCTTGAGCCAAGGTGTGAAACTCATCCTCAAGCTTTTTAACTTCATTGCGAGGACAGAACTCCTCCTTCATGATCTCCTTGACCTGGTCCCATGTCATAGCAAGAGCAACCTCGGCCCCACGAGTACGCTTTTCTTCATTCCACCAAGTGAGTGCTCGTTTATGGAGAACACTCATGGCGTAACGAACCTTGAAGTTATTGGGGCACTCACTGTTGATGAAGGTATTTTCAATACCCTCAAACCATTGGAGAAGTCCAGTAGCTCCTTCTTCACCGCTGAACTTTGGGGGTTACAAGAGTTGAAATGTTTGAGGGTGCAAGCTTGGGGTCCATTACCATTGCCATTGCCATTTCCGTTCCCATTGTTGTGACCATTCCCGTGCCGTTCATTTGGATGACCTGAGCAAGTAAATTGGGAACCAGAGTTGCGATTTGCTGCGCCATTTGTTGAGAAATGATTGCAGCCAGTTGAGCATCGACCCCATTAGTGTTGTGACCAGGACCTTGTTCATGACCATGGTTGTCACTACCTTCATCGTGGTTCTCACCATTGCTGTTGCGAGTGCTGCGACGAGGAGGCATGATCTGTAATAGACACAATGAAATGAATGAGAGTTTATATAAGGAATGTAATCATTTATTCATTAATTAAAACGAATAAACGAAAACGTTGACTTATCAAAGATTCTAAATTCTAATAACATATGAAGACATGCTTTAGCCTATAAGTGAACACTCATCCCGAGAATTCCCAGGTAGGCATCCGGGTCCCTCGTTCTGATTGGGATATATGCGCAATGCCAGCCTAGACAGAAGACTCAGAATACAGGCGTTCACCCTTCCAGATTGCACGTGTTCGTTATATTAAAATCTAGAACTTCGACGGATCTCAAGGGGTTCAGGTTAAACCTGAGGATTTTGTCCTATAAATCTAAAGGTGGATCAGGATTGCAGCAGACAATTAAGAGTAGTCACATGTAGGTTTAAGGCATAGGATAAGGATAGGATTAGGGAAGCAATTAGGGTTACAAGTAGGAGAAGCAAGTACTGGTTTAGTCCCTAAGGTTATAGTCTAGATTATTTCTAATAACCTAATTCCCTATAACCAAGGCTCTGATACCAATCTGTAACACCCCAACCGATGGCGGAAACATCGGGGTGCCACGTATTAATGATTGTTTTCAGTAGCACATGGTATAATATAAATTTTAAATAATTTATTCAAACATAATATCCAAAATGTGAAATAATGTCTAAGAATTCAAATACATAACATCAAATAATAACTTCAAAAACTTCAAATAAACTTCAAGATAAATCCTCATGCTAACTCAAGCCTCAGCTTCATTGTTACCTGAAACATGTTAATTTTGAAAGTATTTTGGTCAACATAAGTTGGTGAGAATTACATAGGTTATTTGATGATAAATAAATAAAATGTTATGCAATTCATGTGTCATGTTAATCTAGCCCATATGTGAGAACATATTAGAAATAAATCGAGTGCATAATCAACCCTGTTGACTGTTATAAAATGATACATACCATACACTTATGGTCCCAATGAATATGTTATGCGATAACAAACACCCACGTAACCTTGGTAGGAGGCACGTATCCGGGTGGGATTGTCAGTCCAATAGATCTATCAATGTATACCGTCGGCTGATCAATGTTAATGATTATGCTAGAATGGTGCTTACTCTAATCATGCTCAAGACAATATGCAACATAGAAAACACATAAACACATTGATGATTGAATTGCAATGAAAATGTTATAACATGTTTCACCCCAAAAATGGTGATAAAAGGGGCTATGTAAACTCACCTTAGCAAATGTTAACTTGTTGAAAAGATATGATAATTGTGTTGCCCAAAGTGATTCCAAATATTACCCTATAATGAGGTAATATATAATAAGTCTAAGTCTATGTAACTAATATGTGTATCCTAGGGTTTCGATTTGGGGATAATCAATTGTTAAATTTAATTAAAAAAGTTAATTAAATAAAGAAAATTGGATAATAAATGAAAAATAGTCTTTTTATAAAGTTTGAATTTGAATGAGCACATTAAAGTGTTTGAAGCAATAAAATAATTTTTATAAAATTATTTCATTTAAAATAGATTTTTAAATCTATTTATTTATAAATAGTCAATTATTAACTTTAATATTCAAAAATACTAAAATTAAAGAAATCTTATTTTAAAAATCATATTTCTGTTCTAAATGATTAAAAATAATTTGTATAAAATTTTGGTGCAAAAATGATGAAAATTGGATTTATTATGAATTAATTATGATTAAATCTAATAAAAATTGATTAAAAATATAAAATAAGTGATTTTACTGAATTAAAAATTATTTCAGTAAAGTTTGACTTTATAAAAAGTCAGGATAAATTTTGGAGAATTTAAATAAATTGTTTTGATATATAAATGGATTTTTATAATTATAATTGTATAAAAATGATTTAATTATATATAAATATTAAATAAAAGAATTTCTGAAAAATAAAAATTGTAAATAACACTTTTATATCAGATTAAACAATTATAATTTTTTTTAAAATTTATAAAATAGTTTAGGTATTTTAAAAAGAATTTAAATGATTAAAAGGATTAATATATATATATAATTGTAATTTTGTTTGTTTAAAAAGAAAAGGAAAGAAAAGAACAAAAGCCGGTCAGAGCCGGGACTCGAACCCGGGTGACCCGTGTGGAAGACCAGCGTCACAACCACCTGGCCTAGGCCGGTGGTTGTGATGATTCTGTTTTCAATTTAAATAAATATAATAGCGAAAACCAGTTTTATCCCCAATTATAAACGCGATGAACCCTAGATTTACAATCAGATGAATCAGACAACAATAGCCCGATTAATGTTAGGGCTATTGTTGCTGGGATGCCGAAGAACTAAACCCACCAAAAATATTAGACTCACAGTGTATAATTGATGTAGATAGTCGGGTCAAGGCAAAAGTCAACCACGAGCAAAAAAATCAATAATCAGTGTATAATAGAAAGAATTGGAGGTGGAGAGAGTGTTATGAGCGATTTGCCAAGACTCGCAGGCCATCTATTTATACTAGAGGATTAGGGTTAGGGTTAATTAGAAGGTTTGACTTTCCATAGAATGTAAACGCGTTCAATTGATTATTAGGGCAACGATTGACGTGTAATCGTTGTGTATTCGCGTTGATTGGGCCGGTTATAGCACAAATTTGCCAAAAATATAACAATTACGCGTCAATTAGATGGATTGATCACCAAGACAACCCACAGTTGACTTTCCTTGTCAACTGTGAGGTTTTGAGTGTGTGTATAAATTTAATATGCGTCCGTGTTTTATCAAAACAGAAGGCTAGCCCAGTTGGTTTGAGCTTGTGTGTTTGATTGAGCCGGCCCTTGCGCGGGTTCGAACCCCGGCCAAGGCAAAATATTTTTTTGATTTAATTATACACTCACACACATATATATAATATTATATATAGTATTAGGGTTCCATAATAGCGACAAAAATAATAAATGCGAAGGTAAATATGAAACTTGACGTTTATAAATGTCAAAGCGTAACGTACAAGTATTTAATGCGTAATGTTACATTTTAAAAGTTATCACTATTTGTTTATAAAATGTATTCTGTAAAATAAATTTTTCATAATCTATTTAATTTCATTTTTATTTCAATCTATGTTTGTATAAAATGTAATATATTTTATAAACTACAATATTATAAATAAGTTTGTTTTTCATTTTAATTTCAAATCTTTTTCAATCTGAATTGTATATTTATTTTAATCTTCAATTGCAAAATTGGATTCTTTGACAGTTGTTTGATAACCGTTGTTTATCATTCAACAGATGTTGTTTAACAGACTATATACTATAAAATGAGTATATAATTTTATATAAAATGAAGTTAGAATGTCAAAGTTAATCATTTGAATGAATTATAAAAGGTAATTATAACATTTGGTGTCTAAAGAAATTAGATTTTGGTGATCTTGCATATTTTATTAAAAGTTTAATTGTTATGAATTATATATACATATTAAAAAGTTTTACAAACATTAAAAGAATTCAAATAATTTTCTAAAAGTTGTGGAGGATCGTTTTGACAAAAACAAGTTTAGTTGATCATACAAGTTTACCAATCCATGTGCGGAATCCCTAGATCAGTTACAAAATGATAGTAATCGAATCAAAACACGCAATTCACCTTTTCAATATCCATTTCATTCATAAACAATGTTATAATCTTTACAAAGAGTGTTTACAATGAAATAAACAACTTTCAGACACTTCTTAATAACCTAGAGAGAAATCAGATCGAACCAGACACAAAATGACCAAAAGTTTAGTTAAAATGAAATTTTAGCTTTATATAGACCTGCACATTCGCCCCCCCCCCCCCCCGATAGGGTCGAATGTGCAGGTTCGACCATGCAAAGGTTCGAACAAACACATGTATAACAACCTTCTACGTTCGCCTGATTCCTCTCCACCTTCGACCTTCAAGATCCACATTCAACCTTCCTGAATTCCACCTTCGACCCCACGTAATCAGCTAAAGCATTAGTCGCAAAACGTGCATTAACAAACTCCCCCTTGACTATTGCTTGGATTGTTGTCGTTGGTAATCGAGCGTCTTGTTCATCAGCTTGATACGTAAATTCGTCTTCCGTTCTTTCGTCATAACTGTTCGAAAGTTGGTTTAGATTTCTTCTTTTCTTTCGGAATCTTCACAAACTTTCCCAGCTTTTTGTCATAATCACATCTCGCATTGACATCCCAAGCAAAACACTAGCATACTACACGTTGGTATTTCAGAGCTTGTTCGCTATCCTTCTGTTCACAGTAAATTGGGTTGTAATACCGCATTATGATATCCTCATGATAACAGTTGATCAACCACATCGGATCAAAAATATGAATCTTCTTAAACTCATCTCTCTTATCCTTTAGCAAGATAACAGCTTCTGCGGTCTTTCCAATCATAGTACCACCACGTGAATTCTTTTGAGAAATGTTGTGGAATCGGCATCTAAGGAATATGTTTCAATGTGACACCCGGCAAATTCTGGTTAACAACGTTGTCTAGATGAAAGTCTACCTTAGCGAGTCACGCGTATATTGTACTTAACTAGGTTAGTTAAGTCGTGTACGGTTCGGGAACTGTTAGTTCAGTGTAGAGGAGCATCGGATGTTAGTCTAGAGGTTCATTAGATGTCAGTCCTTAACCAAGTGTACAAGTGGTGACGATTCGTAGAATCGTCAGAACATAGGGAACATACAAGTCTCGAGTCCCGGGAATTGGTGAACGAGTGTGAATATGTTTGGTTGCAAGTGTTATGTGTTTACAATCATTATGTGACTTGTCGGTATGTGAAAATGTGTTAACATATGTTAAAACGGGGTTTAACGCGCAAAATACACGGAACCAACCCCTATAGGCGATTAGGGTTGGCTAATCGCCTATAAGGGGCGATTGGGCCTCATGAGAGGCGAATAGCTTGCTAATCGCATGCTACAGGGGCGATTAGCCCCTAAATGCATGAATGTCATGCGATTAGCAATGCTAATCGCGTATAGCTGCTGCACAATCGCGTGTTTACGTGCTGGACGACTAAAAACGACTATAAATACAATACTTGACCTCCTAAACTTCATAATAACAACCCTAGTCGTCCCATAACCCGCCCCAACACACACACAACCTCTGGAGCGTGATTTTGGATCAAAACACAAGGTTTCAAGCTTATTTCATCAAACTATCACAATCTAAGGTGTGATTTTCATCCATGAAATCTTTATAAACGTTTTTATTAAATCCCTAACGGTCCAGACCTATTTTAAAAACGTATGAGTCTTCTGAAAATCGTTAATAATCATTGTTAATTGGATTCTAAGTAGCATGCATGATGTATGTGGGTTTTCAATCAAAAGCTAGGGTTTTTATGATTCAAGGTGGATGATTACATGTTATTAGGTTAGTTTCAGATTTATAATGATGGCATGATGATAGAATATGAGTAATTGTTTATTAGGGTTATGATTATGCATGTTAAGATGATGTTTCATGCTATGTGTATTGTGTTTGGATTACATGGTTGCATGCAGGGCTGATAATACGAGGCTAAACGAAGGATTTTGTTCTAAACATGTTTGGTATAGTTGTTGGGTTGATATTGGATGATTACACGCGTTCTGGATCTAATTTGGAGTGTTAAACGCGCGAAAAACCGGAACAGCTGGTTACTGGCGATTAGCAACCCTAATCGCCTATGTTATAGGCGATTAGGCGACCAATCGCCAGTAGGGATGCCCTAATCGCCTATAAATCATGCGATTGGGGGCTAATTGCCTCTGTTACATGCAATTGTGATCCAAAATGCTAGTTAAGTCCTGAAATACATGTCTTATAGCCCTAATCGCCTATAAACTCAAGATTTACATGTCTTATGACCCTAATCGCCTATATTATATGCGATTAGCCTTCCTAAATGCCAGTTGACCAACCTAAATGCTAGTTGACTTTTCCTAATCGTGTGTACTGCTGCTGTAAGTGTAAATAGCATTCCGAGACCCGATTTGACATCTGGGAACATGCTAGGAACCCCGTAACATATCTAATAACTTGGTAACATATGTTTGGATGTAATTATGTGATACGTGAACTACGTGCTATAACTTGTTGGACGTTAACGTATGTTAAGTGTGATTGCATGATTGTATGTTTGAGAGCGTAAGCATAACACGGGGAGTCTCGGGTCACCAATGGGATGTCGAGTCTTGTACATTGGGTCAGTTAAACAGTCACGGTGTTTTCAAACGAACTTGGTTATGGTCTGGACATCTAGGGACTAACTAACCTGCGGGTTATTAGTCTAAGTACTTGTAACTGTCATATGTTAGGTCGCCGCTTTACGGGACTAGCATAGCTGCTGAGTTTATCCTGTTACGGAGTAACGCAACTTAAGGTGAGTTTACGGCCCCTCTTTTAACTGGTTTCACTTTTCGGGGGAGAAAACATGTGTTAAAACTTATGTTTGGTAACTACTGTCATACTATGGGTTTCTATGGTTTACTATACGATCTTTGGAAGTCCCGGGGGGAACCATGAATGTGCGGGTTTGCACAACGGGGAAATGTGAATAGCGCTATTGGGAGTGACCAACCCCGCTCGTCGGCTTGGAGGGCCGGGCGAGTGCATATTGTCTCAAACAGGAACAACAGGTTTACTACATCGGGCACGACATCTGGTTTGCGAGTTAGTAATGGTTTTCCAATCGTGATAGTAACAAAACATACGCCTAGCTAGCGTACTTGGGTTTTCGATTTGTTATAGTATGGACAGGTTGAACTTGGTACTGTGATTACAAAACCTGTAAACTCACCAGCATTTTTGTGCTGACGTAAACTTTTACATGTTTTCTCAGGTCGCTAAGGTAGCACAATGGAACTAGGGCGCACAGCGTCTGCACGACGTCTAGTTAGGATTGCATGGTTTTCAAACGTTGAACACTTGGTTTATTTGGATTATGTTTTGAATAAGCTGCCGCTGTAATTGGGGATTCTAAACTATGTTTTCTTAAATTGCATATGTTCATTTAGGCTTGTTTATTGTGATCGTTGGTTTAGATCCTGGTTTGTCATGCGCCTCGCGGTAAAACTCCGCAAGTGGATTTTGAGGGTGTGACAGATTGGTATCAGAGCCAATGGTTATAGTGAACTAGGACTTCATGTAGAGTCTAGACTATAGCCGAGTCGCACACACTAGACGATCACTTAGTACTAAACATTTTGATGGATTACGTATTGGCTGTCGGGGTGTCTCTAAATCATCTGACCTTTCTATGTTACATCATCCGTTCCATCCTAAGTCGGGTTACTTGTTTTCTAGGCAGTGCGGTATATTGGGGTAAATCGTGTACTCTTGAGATTTGTCCAAGGCTCGGACATCTCCCTTTCATACTCCAATAGAAACACTTGTCATAAACTACCGTAGCATTACGGTGTATAGCTAAGAGTCTATGTTCGGTGATTTGAACTTTGAACTAGGAGAACATTTGGAGGACCATGTAGAGCGGTTTTATTATTTTGGGTGCACACAAAATCATAAACCGAAATGCATGAAAGCCATAGTGAGCTCTGGGTTTGAATGGATAGTCCTGAGTTGGATCTAGCTTTGATTTTGTGAATGCTAGTGGTTACCATTAGCTGTGAAACTAAATTTTCTCGTTCTTTCTGCCAGAATCATGTCTGGAGTACGAGGAGGACGTGGAGGTGGTCACAATGGTGGACGTGGTGGTGGCCGCGGTGGTGCTGGTGGACGTGGAGGTGTAAACCTATCACAGGAAGATCTGAACAACTTGCTACAAGCTGCCTTCCAGTTAGGGCACAATGGTGGTGGTAAGTTGATTTATATCCATTTTTGCCTCATTAGTGAACCTTGTTTTACATTCTTCGTGGTTTCTCATGCGTTTCATTTTAGGTGGTCCTGTTAACCCACCCCCACCCATGTGTACCTACAAGATGTTTCGGGATTGTAAGCCTCAGGAGTTCTCTGGCACTGAGGGTGCGGTGAGCTTGCTCAGGTGGTTAGAAAAGGTGGAGTCAGTGTTTCTGATGTGTAACTGTCTCCCAGAGGATCGAGTCAAGTATGCTGCTGCGTTATTCCAGGATGTTGCTTTGACCTGGTGGAATAACATCACTCAGAACATGGGTATTGGGGAGGCTTATGCTATGCCTTGGGAGAATTTCGTCCAACTGCTGAAGCGAGAATACTGTCCAAGGGAAGAGGTGCAGAAGTTAGAGCACGAGGTGTGGAACCTCAAGATGACTGGGTCCGAAATTGAGAAGTATACGGTAAGGCGTAATGAGTTGGCAGTGCTGTGTCCTGATCTGCATGTGCCAGAGTACAGGAGGATCGAACACTATATTTCGGGGCTAGTACTAGAGATCGCAGGGTTGGTAGCTGCGGAAAATCATCCTACGTACTCAGAGGTGGTCCGATCGGCTCATAGGATGGCCAACTTGAAGGTGAATGAGGGTATTTTGCCTGCTAAGGGTTCGACTGTCAAAGCCCCGGAGAATAACAAGCGTAAGTGGGGTAACGAGGGGAAGGGATCTGGGCCAGCACAGCAGGGTAAGAGATTTGATAGCGGGGGTTCTTCTTCTTCTGGAAACAAACAGGGTGGTTATGTGGGAAAGTTACCTAAATGCAACAAGTGTGGGCGTCATCATCAGGGGAACTGCGACAGTAATCGTTGCCATCGCTGCCAGCGATTTGGGCATTTTGCTAAAGACTGTCGGGCGACACTTCCATCGACCTAGGCCCCAACTACTAACTCGGCTCCTACTACTCAAGGAACTACGGGAAGACAGGGATGTTACAACTGTGGAGAGACTGGGCATTACAAGAAGGATTGCCCGAAACTGAAGCAGGGCGGAAACAACGGTAACGGGAACAACGGGGCGGCGGCAGGAATGCGCGTGCCTTCGTCATTGGAGCCGCGGAGGCTAGACAGGATCCTGATACAGTTACCGGTACGTTTCTTCTCAATAATCGCTCTGTTAGTGTTTTATTTGATTCCGGTGCCGATAAGAGTTTTATATCCATGGAAGTTAGTCGACTGCTAGATGTAGTACCCGTACCATTAGAGGCTAAGTATATTATTGAGTTGGCTGACGGTAAAAAGATTGAAGCTACTTGTATCCTTCGGGAGTGTCAACTAGAGTTGTCGGGTTTGTCGTTCCCCATCGACCTTATGTCGGTACCTTTGGGTAGTTTTGACATTGTTGTAGGCATGGATTGGTTGTCTTTGTATCGCGCGGAGATTGTTTGTTACGACAAGATTATTCGGATTCCTCTCCCTGATGGAGAATTCCTTTATGTGTACGGTATCAAGGGCGGTGTTCCGCTAAATCTCATCTCCAGCATGAAAGCCCTTAAGTATCTTCGAAAGGGTTATTCGGCCGTTTTGGCACTCTTATCTGTTTCCTCTAGCGATGAGAAGAAGATCGACGATATTCCAGTTGTACGCGAGTTTCCTGATGTTTTCCCGATGATTTATCTGGTCTTCCTCCCCATCGTCAGGTTGAGTTCGTTATTGATCTTGTACCAGGGGCTGCTCCTATTGCTCGGGCCCCCTACCGTCTTGCACCTCCTAAGATGCAGGAATTGTCTAGTCAGTTACAGGAACTCTTGGACAAGGGTTTCATCAGACCAAGTTCTTCCCCTTGGGGAGCCCCGATTCTATTCGTTAAGAAGAAAGATGGAAGTTTTCGATTGTGTGTGGATTACAGGGAATTGAACAAATTGACCATCAAGAACCGTTATCCTCTTCCACGTATTGATGATCTATTCGACCAACTCCAGGGTTCTAGCTATTACTCAAAAATTGATTTGAGGTCTGGTTATCACCAGTTGCGCGTAAGGGAGGCTGACGTTGCAAAGACTGCCTTTCGTACACGTTATGGCCATTTCGAATTCTTGGTCATGCCTTTCGGTCTCACGAACGCACCGGCGGTTTTCATGGATTTGATGAACCGCGTTTGCAAACCATATCTTGATAAGTTCGTCATTGTGTTTATTGATGACATTCTGATTTACTCCAAGAACAAGACCGAACACGAGGAACACCTGTGTTTAGTTTTGGAACTTTTGCGACGGGAACAACTTTACGCTAAATTCTCAAAGTGTGACTTTTGGTTACGCGAAGTTCAGTTCCTAGGACATGTGGTTAATGAACTAGGAATTCATGTCGATCCAGCTAAGATCGAAGCGATCAAGGATTGGGAGCACCAAAGACGCCAACTGAGGTGCGGCAATTTCTAGGCCTTGCGGGCTACTATCGTCGTTTCATTATGGGGTTCTCGAAGATCGCTCAACCCCTGACCACTCTTACTCAGAAGGATAGAAAATTCGACTGGGGTGAACCACAAGAGTCGGCATTTCAAGAACTAAAGTCTAAACTGTGTTACGCTCCTATTTTGTCTTTACCTGAAGGCCCTGATGATTTCGTCGTTTACTGTGATGCTTCTATTCATGGTGTCGGTTGCGTGTTGATGCAACGCGAGAAAGTGATTGCGTATGCTTCTCGTCAACTCAAGGTGCACGAGAAGAACTACACCACCCATGACTTGGAGTTGGGTGCAGTGGTTTTCGCGTTGAAAATTTGGAGACATTACTTGTACGGTACCAAATGCACCATCTACACCGATCACAAGAGTCTTCAACATATTTTCGACCAACAACATTTGAACATACGACAGCGTCGTTGGATTGAACTTCTGAATGACTATGATTGCGCCATTAAGTACCATCCTGGCAAGGCGAATGTGGCAGCAGACGCCTTGAGCAGGAAGGAATCAATTAAACCTCGTCGCGTTCGGGCGTTGCAACTCACCATACATTCCTCTCTACCTGACCAACTCCGTTCTGCCCAGCTAGAAGCTTTGAAGGAGGAAAACCTTAAAGCTGAAACCATGCACGGTGCCGACAAGCACCTCGAGCGAAGGCCTGATGGCCTGCACTACTTCGCAGAACGCATATGGGTTCCTTTATTCGGGGGACTTCGGGAGCTTGTCTTAGATGAGGCTCATAAGTCCCGGTATTCTATTCATCCTGGTTCGATAAGATGTACCAAGATCTGAAGGTGCTTTACTGGTGGCCAAACATGAGGTCGGATATAGCCTCATACGTGAGCAAATGCTTGACCTGTGCTAAGGTCAAGGTGGAATACCAGAAACCGTCGGGTCTCTTGCAACAACCTGAGATTCCGGAGTGGAAATGGGAACGGATTACAATGGATTTTGTCACGCAACTACCCAAGTCACCCAGCGGGAATGATAAGATATGGGTGATTGTTGATCGGTTGACAAAATCAGCCCATTTTCCTCGCTATTAAAGAGACCGACACCATGGATCGTTTGGCTCGTCTTTATCTAAAGGAAGTTGTTTCTAAGCACGGGGTGCCGGTTTCTATTATTTCGGATCGTGATTCCCATTTTACTTCTCACTTCTGGAAGTCTTTACACAAAGCGTTGGGTACCCAGCTGGACATGAGTATAGCTTATCACCCACAGACTGACGGTCAAAGTGAACGTACGATTCAAACTTTAGAAGACATGCTGCGGGCATGTGTGATCGATTTTGGCAAAAGTTGGGAAGCTCATTTACCGTTAGTAGAATTATCTTACAACAACAGTTATCACACGAGCATCAGGGCGGCTCCGTTCGAGGCACTGTACGGGCGGAAATGCCGTTCTCCTCTTTGTTGGGCTGAGGTGGGTGAGAGTCAACTCACTGGGCCTGAACTAGTGTACGAAACTTCGGAAAAGATCGTACAGATTCGTAACCGGTTGGCAGCGGCACGGGATCGACAAAAGAGTTATGCCGATCAGCGTCGCAAACCATTGGAATTCCAAGTTGATGACAAGGTACTTCTGAAAGTTTCACCGTGGAAGGGCGTCATACGCTTTGGGAAGCGTGGCAAACTCAACCCTCGGTATGTCGGTCCATTTACGATCCTGGAACGGATTGGACCGGTGGCATATCGTCTTGATTTACCGACGGAGCTCGGTAACGTACATAACGTCTTCCATGTGTCCAACCTGAAGAAGTGTCTGGCTGACGAGTCTCTCATTGTTCCACTGGAAGAGATCAAGGTTGACGATCGTCTTCGGATTGTGGAGGAACCTGTTGAGATTCTGGATTACAAGATTCGTAGCCTACGTCATAGCAAGATTCGCATTGTGAAGGTTCGCTGGAACTCGAACCGGGACCAGAGTACACTTGGGAACGGGAGGACCAGATGAAGTCTAAGTATCCTCATCTTTTTTCCTAAGGAAGCATTCGAATCGAGATATGTCTCCACTGCAGCTGAATGAATCTCGGGGCGAGATTCCTTTTTAACGTGGGGATGATGTGACAACTCGGGTAAATCTCTCTCTTGGTTTCTATCTTTTGTCTGTTTCTTTTGATATTCCTTTCGGGTACTGTGCAATTTTCGGGACGAAAATTCTTTTAACGTGGGGATGATGTGACACCCGGCAAATTCTGGTTAACAACGTTGTCTAGATGAAAGTCTACCTTAGCGAGTCACACGTATATTGTACTTAACTAGGTTAGTTAAGTCGTGTTACGGTTCGGGAACTGTTAGTTTCAGTGTAGAGGAGCATCTGATGTTAGTCTAGAGGTTCATTAGATGTCAGTCCTTAACCAAGTGTACAAGTGGTGACGATTCGTAGAATCGTCAGAACATAGGGAACATACAAGTCTCGAGTCCCGGGAATTGGTGAACGAGTGTGAATATGTTTGGTTGCAAGTGTTATGTGTTTACAATCATTATGTGACTTGTCGGTATGTGAAAATGTGTTAACATATGTTAAAACGGGGTTTAACGCGCAAAATACACGGAACCAACCCCTATAGGCGATTAGGGTTGGCTAATCGCCTATAAGGGGGCGATTGGGCCTCATGAGAGGCGAATAGCTTGCTAATCGCATGCTACAGGGGGCGATTAGCCCCTAAATGCATGAATGTCATGCGATTAGCAATGCTAATCGCGTATAGCTGCTGCACAATCGCGTGTTACGTGCTGGACGACTAAAAACGACTATAAATACAATACTTGACCTCCTAAACTTCATAATATCAACCCTAGTCGTCCCATAACCCGCCCCAACACACACACAACCTCTGGAGCGTGATTTTGGATCAAAACACAAGGTTTCAAGCTTATTTCATCAAACTATCACAATCTAAGGTGTGATTTTCATCCATGAAATCTTTATAAACGTTTTTATTAAATCCCTAACGGTCCCAGACCTATTTTAAAAACGTATGAGTCTTCTGAAAATCGTTAATAATCATTGTTAATTGGATTCTAAGTAGCATGCATGATGTATGTGGGTTTTCAATCAAAAGCTAGGGTTTTTATGATTCAAGGTGGATGATTACATGTTATGTGACATCCGTCACTTTTTATTTTATTTTCATATAATAATAATAATAATAAAAAAAAAAATTTTTCAGATTATACATGTATATATATATATATTTACACACACACACTTGAAACCCATTATCAACCAAACCCAATAACCCAACCATTACTCCTTCCTTTGTGGGCCTTACCGAAGCCCAGACGAAGCCCAGACATGCAGGCCCAACAATCCGGCCCAACAGCCACCTCAGCCCAAACCCCCCTCCCCTTCCTGATTTAATTGAAAAAAAATAGTGATCCTGCCGGGACTCGAACCCGGGCAGGTATCACCACACACCAACGCGCCAAACCACCTGAGCTACACCTCTGTTTGTGATTTAAACCCAACCCCAATAATATTAACCCTTCCTAAAACAGATCAAACCCCTCTTTCCTGTCTGCTACTGTTACGCGTGAAGAACAAAAAAAAAAAAGAAACAGTCAACAACAGTTGACCAACCATTTTGACCAAACAATCACCCAAATTTTGGCAAGCATTAATCATGGGTATTGACCCTATAGTGATTGGCGTAATTTCAGTTCTAATTGAGCCTTATGACTCGGTTTTGACCGAGCTTGAACCCAATTACTAATCACTATAAAACGAGTGTTATATCACAATTAAAACAACCCACACACTCCTACATCGCCGATTTGCATAACCCCTATAACATCATTCACTTACAAACAAACATTCGTGCGTTTTTGATGCGTTTAAGTGCGAGTCTTGGTCGTTTGAACTAGCCATCATAAGGTATTGCTTTGCTTCGACTCTTAGGTGTTTTAAGGTCACCTATGGATGCTTAACAAAAACCCTATAATTAATTTTATTATTCAGATCGGTTTTGGTTGAATCAACTATCTAGGGCTCATATGTAATTGGGGATAATACCCAAAAGACACGAGTTAAAAACATTTCAGAACAATAATTATCACCAACTGATCACATAGATCAGTTGGTAACAGAGTGTTGGCTAGAATCAATGAACCGGCCTATGGCCCAGGTTCGATCCCCATGAGCCACAAAGTATTTTTTTTTTGCACATTTTTAGCTTTATCTTGATAGTTAATCTATGTAATCTTTTAAAAATCGTTTTAAAATACTAAAACTATTTTATAAATTCTACAAAAATTATCATATGATCTCCAAATGATTAAGTTCATCATCCAATTTTTAGTTTTTCAAAAATAAATTATTTATTATATATTATTAATAATACAAGTTTATTCATTTATATTTATTAAATTCTATAAAAATATCTAAACGATTTTATTAAATCTCACAAAAATTATCCTAAACTTGTATATTCTTAAACATTCCAGAAAATATTTTTATTTCAGAAAAATCATTTATTTTATATTTTTAATCAATTTTTGTTAGATTTAATCATAATTAAATCATAATAAATTTATTTTACAATATTTTTGCACCAAAATTTTACATAAATTATTTCTATCCATTTAGAACAGAAATATGATTTTAAAATAATAATTCTTTAATTTTAGTATTTTTGAATATTAAAGTTAAATGTTGGCTATTTATAAATAAATAGATTTAAAAATCTATTTTAAATGAAATAATTTTATAAAAATTATTTCTATACTTCAAACACTTTATTGTATATATTCTAAATTCAAATTTCATTAAAAGACTTTTATTTTAATTATTTATTAATTTCTCTTAATTAATAGACAATTTGTTTATTAAACAAATAAACATTATCCCCAATTCGAAGCCCTAGGAATACATGTAGCCTAGAGTTATTTCACTCACACATTATCAATTACTTTAGGTTAATCATTTGGGAGAAATCTCAAGTTCATATTTCGTTGTCCAGTCCAAATTCAAGTTACTACGTGAACTGTGAGTATTACTTATCCCCTTTTCGCTTTTTACAATTTTTGGGGTGATTCATGCACAACTATACAAAGCCTCCATATTCATTTACACATACATTTTTATTCATTTACAATTCATATACGTGTCTTGTTTATCTTTGTGCTTATGCTTGAACATGAACGTAGCTTACATACAAAATCATACATTTAGACATAACTTATGTTATGGTGCTCTTTACACTCAGACGTAACTTATGTTACGGTGCTCATTTAGACATAACTTTGTGTTATGGTGCTCTTTTAGACTCACACGTGTTGAGGTGCTCATTATCAATTACATGTACAACTTTACATGTGATCTTTGTCTTGTTTGTTACTTGCGTGTTTACATAATGCCTTGGTGATGCTAGACACATGAATTGTACTACTTTTCAAAACTTATACTATATGTACAAAACTAAGTAGTACTCACCAACATCATATGTTGACAAAATTATTTTCGTGCATGTTTCAGGATGAGCTACTTGACGCTTCACATAGACTTTGGACTTAGATTAAATCAATCAATTATCTTTATTTGTTGTCTTGTATTTAATTTCACATGTTGTAAAACAATATTCAATGATAATATATTTACATTTTAGTACCATGAGCTTTTGAACAATCGTCACTACGTGACACCTCGATGATTCCGCCATCGGTTGGGGTGTTACAGATTGGTATCAGAGCCATGGTTATAGGGAATTAGGTTATTAGATAAAATGGCCTAGACTATAACCGAACTTCAACTTGCATTCATAATATTTCCTGAATTACCCTACCCCTCATTTCCCTCTACTTTCCTTCTTCTATCTCTCCCTTCTTCTCTCTCTCCATTCTCCTCATCTTTCATCATGGTGCATAGAGATGGTGTTCCACAAGGAGTAGAAAGTCTATATCATTTTGGAACAAGGACAGTACCTTTTCATGAAGACACTCTTAGGCATAATGCCTACTCTTACTTTACTCCTTCGAAGTTGTTGAACTTTAATGAGTGTGATAAGGACACGTGCAATCTGGAAGGGTGGATGCCTGTACACTGGGTTTTCTGGCATAGGCAAGCATAGCGCATAAATCCATTTACGACCTGTTATGCTTACCTGGGGATTCCTGGAGTGAGTGTCCACTTATAGGCTAAAGCACGTCTTCTTTGATCACCATTGGGTTCAATTCCTTTGAAAAGTCAACGTTCTTGTTGGCTTTACAGCTAGACAAGGGCACTCCAAGCATTTCATGCAAACTTTTTTTTTCAATAATACTCTCTCGGTTCATATACAATATTTTGTATTTTACGATTTTCATATATTGCTTACAAGTTCATACTTTCATAACCATCTATGGATTTCACAATCACACTTCACCTTACCCTCATAGCCACTTTTTAAATATTCAACACCCTACCCAAATCATATTATTTCTTTCTCCACATGTTATTTATTTTAAAAAACTATAACTTTAGCACAAACTAAAGATTTCTAAAACTTGTTGTATTACCTAGTAACTTTACAAAGTACATATTTTCCTCGAACTTAAATTCAATTGATTGACGTAACAAACGATTTTCTATATAGTGTCTTAAACTATTACAAAGCTTACTTAGCTTGTACTATTTAACAACTTTTACCTTATGCACAAAACCAAATTTTGAAAATATTTATTTTTTTGGTATAATATCTAGTCTCTAGATTCTACATCAACACTCACTCAATTCAACTTGTTCAAATTTTTACAATATTTGGCATACACCACAATCATGTTTTCTTATACACTTGATTATAACCTTTGATCCAAACCCCAAAATTTACACTACTATACTATAAAATAAACTCTTTATCAACTATCTTCACATTCACCATCTCTCACAACCTTGATTCTGCTTCAAAAATTTTTTCATCATCCTCTCAAGAACTAAATTCATGTCCTTCACCTTCTCACACATAAGCTAGTTACCCATGCTAATCAAACTACTAAAAACCTGATACTTGATTCTACAGGATTTTTCCAAAACATCATTGTTTATGAAACTTGATTTTCCCTTAATTTGACTATTCACTGTACATTTAATTATTCATGATACTCCGTGTTTTCATTTTCTTGATCTTATTATCATTTTGTATCCAATTATGACATACTCATAGGCATATAACATCTAGAGATTTCCTTGCATGCTATTATGTACACAAATTGGTAATCTATCATATTGGCTACGTTATCGTACACTTACATTTATTTGAAACGTTTAGACTTGATTTTACAGAGCTTTTCTAAGAAAACATCATTGCTTATTATATGAAACTTGAATTTTTCCTTTAACTTGACTATTCATTGAACACCTAATTATTCATGATACTCGTACAACATTTAATTATTCATGATAACACTTACACTTAATGGTTGTAGTACTTACAAACTTGCTTGCATAAACTTGCTATCAATTTGCAATCTATGTGAATAATAATTGTTGCGATTAATAGAAGTCATCATGCCTTTTTCAACAGTCGGGAGAGGCCCTACAACCTGCTCCACGACTGGTGGAGGCTATCGAACATACTCAACGATTGGTAGAGGTCACTATGCCTTTTCAAACAGTCGGGAGAGGCCCTACAACCTACTCCACGGCTGGTGGAGGCTATCGAACCTGCTCAACAATCGGTGGGGTCATAGAAGGACGCAAAACTTTAATGTAAGGTAAATTGATGATTCCGGTCCGGAACGTAATCATGAAATTTACAGGTACATTAGGGTAGTGTGAAATTCTATTAGAGTTTTTGGTAGGCATCCAGTACGTTTTCAAGGTATCAAAGGTGTGGTGGGTTAGCTGCGGTACACCCTGTATACAAACATTAATGATGCATTGAAAGTGAGACTGGAAGTCGACCAGGAACAAACTCTGTTTACTTGGTAGTTCATTTATAGCCAATCAACTCGTACATTTATTTTAGGATTCCTGAACTTGCAATTTAAGTGATTTACTAGATTCTTATTCTCCTTAGTATTTGAGACGAACCCAATCCTTAACTCACACTTATCAAACCTCTTATCCAAATCATTCGAATTTCCCAAACCACAGTTATCCTAATTTTACCCTAGCATTCATAACCCTATGTTACTATTAACTTCGGGACGAAGTTTCTAAAAGTAGGGGATGCTGTGACATCCGTCACTTTTTATTTTATTTTCATATAATAATAATAATAATAAAAAAAAAAATTTTCAGATTATACATGTATATATATATATATATTTACACACACACTTGAAACCCATTATCAACCAAACCCAATAACCCAACCATTACTCCTTCCTTTGTGGGCCTTACCGAAGCCCAGACGAAGCCCAGACATGCAGGCCCAACAATCCGGCCCAACAGCCACCTCAGCCCAAACCCCCCTCCCCTTCCTGATTTAATTGAAAAAAAATAGTGATCCTGCCGGGACTCGAACCCGGGCAGGTATCACCACACACCAACGCGCCAAACCACCTGAGCTACACCTCTGTTTGTGATTTAAACCCAACCCCAATAATATTTAACCCTTCCTAAAACAGATCAAACCCCTCTTTCCTGTCTGCTACTGTTACGCGTGAAGAACAAAAAAAAAAAAAGAAACAGTCAACAACAGTTGACCAACCATTTTGACCAAACAATCACCCAAATTTTGGCAAGCATTAATCATGGGTATTGACCCTATAGTGATTGGCGTAATTTCAGTTCTAATTGAGCCTTATGACTCGGTTTTGACCGAGCTTGAACCCAATTACTAATCACTATAAAACGAGTGTTATATCACAATTAAAACAACCCACACACTCCTACATCGCCGATTTGCATAACCCCTATAACATCATTCACTTACAAACAAACATTCGTGCGTTTTTGATGCGTTTAAGTGCGAGTCCTTGGTCGTTTGAACTAGCCATCATAAGGTATTGCTTTGCTTCGACTCTTAGTGTTTTAAGGTCACCTATGGATGCTTAACAAAAACCCTATAATTAATTTTATTATTCAGATCGGTTTTGGTTGAATCAACTATCTAGGGCTCATATGTAATTGGGGATAATACCCAAAAGACACGAGTTAAAAACATTTCAGAACAATAATTATCACCAACTGATCACATAGATCAGTTGGTAACAGAGTGTTGGCTAGAATCAATGAACCGGCCTATGGCCCAGGTTCGATCCCCATGAGCCACAAAGTATTTTTTTTTGCACATTTTTAGCTTTATCTTGATAGTTAATCTATGTAATCTTTTAAAAATCGTTTTAAAATACTAAAACTATTTTATAAATTCTACAAAAATTATCATATGATCTCCAAATGATTAAGTTCATCATCCAATTTTTAGTTTTTCAAAAATAAATTATTTAATATATATTATTAATAATACAAGTTTATTCATTTATATTTATTAAATTCTATAAAAATATCTAAACGATTTTATTAAATCTCACAAAAATTATCCTAAACTTGTATATTCTTAAACATTCCAGAAAATATTTTTATTTCAGAAAAATCATTTATTTTATATTTTTAATCAATTTTTGTTAGATTTAATCATAATTAAATCATAATAAATTCATTTTACAATATTTTTGCACCAAAATTTTACATAAATTATTTCTATCCATTTAGAACAGAAATATGATTTTTAAAATAATAATTCTTTAATTTTAGTATTTTTGAATATTAAAGTTAAATGTTGGCTATTTATAAATAAATAGATTTAAAAATCTATTTTAAATGAAATAATTTTATAAAAATTATTTCTATACTTCAAACACTTTATTGTATATATTCTAAATTCAAATTTCATTAAAAGACTTTATTTAATTATTTATTAAATTTCTCTTAATTAATAGACAATTTGTTTATTAAACAAATAAACATTATCCCCAATTCGAAGCCCTAGGAATACATGTAGCCTAGAGTTATTTCACTCACACATTATCAATTACTTTAGGTTAATCATTTGGGAGAAATCTCAAGTTCATATTTCGTTGTCCAGTCCAAATTCAAGTTACTACGTGAACTGTGAGTATTACTTATCCCCTTTTCGCTTTTACAATTTTGGGGTGATTCATGCACAACTATACAAAGCCTCCATATTCATTTACACATACATTTTTATTCATTTACAATTCATATACGTGTCTTGTTTATCTTTGTGCTTATGCTTGAACATGAACGTAGCTTACATACAAAATCATACATTTAGACATAACTTATGTTATGGTGCTCTTTACACTCAGACGTAACTTATGTTACGGTGCTCATTTAGACATAACTTTGTGTTATGGTGCTCTTTTAGACTCACACGTGTTGAGGTGCTCATTATCAATTACATTGTACAACTTTACATGTGATCTTTGTCTTGTTTGGTTACTTGCGTGTTTACATAATGCCTTGGTGATGCTAGACACATGAATTGTACTACTTTTCAAAACTTATACTATATGTACAAAACTAAGTAGTACTCACCAACATCATATGTTGACAAAATTATTTTCGTGCATGTTTCAGGATGAGCTACTTGACGCTTCACATAGGACTTTGGACTTAGATTAAATCAATCAATTATCTTTATTTGTTGTCTTGTATTTAATTTCACATGTTGTAAAACAATATTCAATGATAATATATTTACATTTTAGTACCATGAGCTTTTGAACAATCGTCACTACGTGACACCTCGATGATTCCGCCATCGGTTGGGGTGTTACATGTTATTAGGTTAGTTTCAGATTTATAATGATGGCATGATGATAGAATATGAGTAATTGTTTATTAGGGTTATGATTATGCATGTTAAGATGATGTTTCATGCTATGTGTATTGTGTTTGGATTACATGGTTGCATGCAGGGCTGATAATACGAGGCTAAACGAAGGATTTTGTTCTAAACATGTTTGGTATAGTTGTTGGGTTGATATTGGATGATTACACGCGTTCTGGATCTAATTTGGAGTGTTAAACGCGCGAAAAACCGGAACAGCTGGGTTACTGGCGATTAGCAACCCTAATCGCCTATGTTATAGGCGATTAGGCGACCAATCGCCAGTAGGGATGCCCTAATCGCCTATATATCATGCGATTGGGGGCTAATTGCCTCTGTTACATGCAATTGTGATCCAAAATGCTAGTTAAGTCCTGAAATACATGTCTTATAGCCCTAATCGCCTATAAACTCAAGATTTACATGTCTTATGACCCTAATCGCCTATATTATATGCGATTAGCCTTCCTAAATGCCAGTTGACCAACCTAAATGCTAGTTGACTTTTCCTAATCGTGTGTACTGCTGCTGTAAGTGTAAATTAGCATTCCGAGACCCGATTTGACATCTGGGAACATGCTAGGAACCCCGTAACATATCTAATAACTTGGTAACATATGTTTGGATGTAATTATGTGATACGTGAACTACGTGCTATAACTTGTTGGACGTTAACGTATGTTAAGTGTGATTGCATGATTGTATGTTTGAGAGCGTAAGCATAACACGGGGAGTCTCGGGTCACCAATGGGATGTTGAGTCTTGTACATTGGGTCAGTTAAACAGTCACGGTGTTTTCAAACGAACTTGGTTATGGTCTGGACATCTAGGGACTAACTAACCTGCGGGTTATTAGTCTAAGTACTTGTAACTGTCATATGTTAGGTCGCCGCTTTACGGGACTAGCATAGCTGCTGAGTTTATCCGTGTTGCGGAGTAACGCAACTTAAGGTGAGTTTACGGCCCCTCTTTTAACTGGTTTCACTTTTCGGGGAGAAAACATGTGTTAAAACTTATGTTTGGTAACTACTGTCATACTATGGGTTTCTATGGTTTACTATACGATCTATGGAAGTCCCGGGGGGAACCATGAATGTGCGGGTTTGCACAACGGGGAAATGTGAATAGCGCTATTGGGAGTGACCAACCCCGCTCGTCGGCTTGGAGGGCCGGGCGAGTGCATATTGTCTCAAACAGGAACAACAGGTTTACTACATCGGGCACGACATCTGGTTTGCGAGTTAGTAATGGTTTTCCAATCGTGATAGTAACAAAACATACGCCTAGCTAGCGTACTTGGGTTTTCGATTTGTTATAGTATGGACAGGTTGAACTTGGTACTGTGATTACAAAACCTGTAAACTCACCAGCATTTTTGTGCTGACGTAAACTTTTACATGTTTTCTCAGGTCGCTAAGGTAGCACAATGGAACTAGGGCGCACGCGTCTGCACGGCGTCTAGTTAGGATTGCATGGTTTTCAAACGTTGAACACTTGGTTTATTTTGGATTATGTTTTGAATAAGCTTCCGCTGTAATTGGGGATTCTAAACTATGTTTTCTTAAATTGCATATGTTCATTTAGGCTTGTTTATTGTGATCGTTGGTTTAGATCCTGGTTTGTCATGCGCCTCGCGGTAAAACTCCGCAAGTGGATTTTAAGGGTGTGACATTCAATACGGTTGGTGGTTTTTACTTTCACGTCACCTTGTTCATCCCAGTAATTGGATCAATCTTTTTGTGAACAATCCTTTTAGGATACTGTGGCGTGAACACATCCCATCTTGTTCTGCTCTCTATTGCCATACGATCTGCGAAATAGCCAACTGCATCGTTGTTCATAGTTGCACCAGTCATAGTGTGTTGGCAGATATCGCGTACAGCCCAGTAAGGTAGTGTTTTTATATCATGGAATCTGTTGAAATACAAAATTCCTTTTTCCCACTTAATAGCAACACACCTTAGCTGTCTCAAATATTCCAACCGAGAGGTTTTCCTTTGAACAATTCATTGTGAAACTTGTAGAAACCTCCCTGAATTTTAGTCTTTGGTCGGTTGGCTTCTTTTTCTTTCAATTTCCTTAACAAGCTCTTCAGATCATCAGATTGTTCAACATTCGGTTTCTGATTCTCTGCATTTTTGAATACTTCACTAACGAATGTCTTACTCTTCTGTTGTGCAAGTTTTTCAGCCTGATTCAAATCTCTTCAGAAAATTCAGGAAACGCATCATCCTGTTTATCTTTGAAGTATTCCGGATATTCTTCACTAGTAATATCCTCAATCTCTATGTCTTCAAATACCGGAGTATCTCTATCATCAGAGTGATTACCAGCTTCTTTTTCAGGAATATTTGGAATTTGATTGTCACTCATCAACTCTTCAAGAGATTTACCAACTTGTTTCGCCAAACCTTCAAGTATCTCTTTGGCTACGGCTACAGAAACTTCACCATCTTCCAAATCAGGATCATTATCTTCAAGCTCATATCTCATATCTTCAGATTCAAAAATATCTGGAAACTTTCCAGTAAGCTCAATCGTCCAGACTTTCTTAGTCAACATTTGACGATACAATTTCTTATCTTCAACTGATAAAGATCTAATCTTGTCAGTCCAGAAAATACTGTCATCATCAGTATTACCGCCAGGAGCTTTCGAGCTAGATTCTCCTGCATCTTTATCAGAATCTCTCTTCTCACATCGATATTTCTCTGTATCATCATCATCGTCGTCATCATCAGCAGATTTGTTATCATCAGAATCATCTCCAGAACCATCATTATCATTGTCTTTCTTCTTTTTAGGAGCATCACCGGCATCCTGATCCAATTCTTCATCATCCTCTTCTTCTTCTTCAGATTTAGATGGTTCGAAATCAACTTGTTCTTGTTCAGGTTCTTTATCTTCCTCTCCAGATTTCAACTGTGGAGCTTTTGAATATAGATCATCAATAAGTTTCCTTAGACTCTTATTGTCCTTCTTCACCTGTTTATTCTCGAATCTCAAAGCAATGTATCTTGTTATGTTTCTCTGTTCATGCGTTAACAACTTCTGATTTTCTTCTTGAAGTTGTTTTATCTTTGCTTCCAATTCTTCTTGACTCTCTTGAGAAGATTCAACAATATCTAACATATTCTTATCATTCTTTCTCAATTTTTCTATCTCTTGCTGTTGCTGGTTAATCATTTTCATCATTTCAGCAAACTTCTGGTTGACTGCATCCATCACATCACTTGATACTGTAGCCTGTGGTGTTGAAGCTTCAGCAACATGAGTCTTCTTTTTGAACTTATTCATCACTCTTTCCAAGGCAGCGTCAAAATCTGTAGAAGGATCAACTGTCTTTTCAGCTGCAGATTTCTTCATTTTCTTTGCTACTGGGGATGTCACGGGTGTAGCAGATTTAGAACTACTAACTTCAGGAATTTTCTTTCCTGCAAGTAGAATTTCAACTTTTTTCGCACGTCTTTTCTTTGGATTCTCTTTCTCATCTTTCTTTAACATCGTCTTGTATTTGGGCTTTTTCTGTTTCTCACCAACCATAGGAGATCCACTGAAATCTTGTTCACCAATACAAAGATCCAGATCTATCTCATCAACAATAATTGGGCTCTTCTGTCTTTGCTCTTCTATGGTTTTGTTTAGACTTTCAGACTCACCAGCCACAGTGGCCTTGGGCTTGGTTTGTTTGACAGCCTCTTCACCTGAATCCCATCTTTCATCTTCTTAAGTCTCCTCAGAATCGGCAGACTCTTCATCAACCAACATAGTTCCCTTTCTCTACATGCTTTTCTTTCTCCTTATAGTCTTCTTTGGTGGTTCAACATCATCTTCCTTTGCTTTACCCTTCCCTTTGCCACTTTTAGCACCTACATTCACAACCTGTCGTTTTCTCTTTGCTTCTGGATTAACATGAAACAAAGGATCATCGTTGTCTGAGTTAATGTCAGCATTCTAGCTTTGTCCTCACCCGGATCCTCATAACCTGGATTAATCAAGTGTCCAAACAGGTTCTTATGAGGTGGTCTTTCATTCTCAGGAACCCCTTTGTAACCTTTCATCCTGATCAATGTATTCAGATTCATGTGATCTTGAACTAAAATCTGAGTAGGATCTTTCTTCAGAGTAGTATACTTCAAATCGAATATCATCTGTAAGAATCTGGGGTATAACAAGAACTTCTTTGACTTCAAACCTTTCAAAGGTTCAAGCATGTGATCAAAAATCATTCCTGAAACATTAAACAGCTTGTTCAATGTCAAAGCAACCATCAACGAACTGATGCTCTTCCTCATCACATCATAACCACCACTAACAGATCCAAAACAATGTATCATAACATGAGCTAGATACTTAAACTGCGGACACAACTTTCCTTTGTGTAAAGCTCCATCTGTTATCGGTCTGTTGTACTTCATACGAAGAAAACACTTTCTCTGTTCTATCCAAGATAAACACCTAGGATCGGTCGGTTCATCTTGCAATCTCAAAGCTTTCCGAATATCATTTTCTGTAACAATAGCAAGCTGTCCCTGAATGTTGCTTACTATTGCTGTTTAGTTTTCCCAGAAATCAATCTTCGCATTCTTCCAGAAGTCCACTTGATAATCTTTGTAAATGATTGCTGGTGTAGCTAATGCATCAACGACTCTGCTTCTTCTCAGAAAATCCACAATTCCAGAGAATTCTGTGAGTTTCTTAACCTCGCCAAGGAATGCACAGCAGTTATGAGCTTCTTCGAATGGCAAATCTTCTTCTTTCTTCTTACCAGTTGCTTTTCCAGACGATCCAGCTGGTATATCAGTATTCTGTGGTTCTGCCATATAGAATTCTGCAATAACGAAACATGAAAATTCATTAGAAACGGACAAATTTTGCAAAATTGAAATTTGGTTTTGAAAATCCCACATTCGACCAATCGGGGATACGAATGAGAAAATTCTAAGGTACGAATGTGGAAAACTGAGCTCGAATGTGGAAAATATTAAACAAAACTTCACATTCGACCATTTGATCCACATTCGCCCCTATGAACAGATCGCATTCGACCAAAAGAGTCTCATTCGACCTTTTGAGCCACATTCGACCCTTCATATTTGGTGGAACCTGACTGTTCATCTGACCAAATCTTCAACATTTAATTCAGTTCATTTTAACATCTGATTTTCATTTGTTTAGCACCGCCGATTAAACATTGTATACCATCAATTGTTATAATCATTCAGTTTTAGATAGTTTTCAAATACAATCTAGGTCTAATCAGTTTTAAAGATAAAAAACACACAATTAGACTGTAATGAACCTAGATTGTTGTTTATTCTCCCCCTAAAACTATCTAGAACTAAAACCTAAGCATCAATTGTCCCTAAAACAGTCTAGAAATGTCCATCATTCACGGTCAAGGGTTCGAGAACATAAACAAGCAATCTGTCTTCATTAATGGACCAATACCTACGACATATCAGCGATGACAAATGAGCTTCAATGGTGACGTCATTAATGGCGATTTTAGACCAAAAACATTGATGTATTCATGGAAACTTTGTAGTGATACTCATCTAGCTCCAATTCTTTGTAGTGATATGCTCATCTATCATTGTCGTGGATCTTATTAAACGTCATATTTTTTTTCATTACAATACTAAAGAACTTGCAATTTATATTAACACCAACCCTATTAAAAGATGAAGTCATATGCAATGTAAAACCATTCACCTACTTTATTTCGGCATTACTATCATGAATCATTTTCCAAAGATTAATCCCTATTCAATATGGCAATATTTAAAAAAAATAACTTACAAACTATAGAACTATGTGTAATGGGCTTGAAATTTCAAGCCTCACCATAGAGCATTGTGTGAAACGTGGGACGTGGGTCTCACCTAAGACTATAAGGAGGGGGATGAAGCGTCATGTGACACTTGTGAGACCCGTGTGAGAAAGGTGAAAATTGTGGGGAGTGGAAGGGGGTGAAATGATTATTATTATTATTATTATTATTAGTTGTGTGTTAGATTTAAAAAAAAAAAAAACTAGCCAATCAAAAAAATGCCACCTAGCCCAAACATCCCCCCACGCAAATGAAATCTTCCCCGGCCAAAGCCTCCCTCCCCCCCCCCCCCCCCTTTTTCCCGCCCCACATAGACTAAGACTTGAAAAAGGCTTTAAATTAAAAATGCATGTAGTGGTTTCAATCCTCACAAAGCCCCTTGCAATGATTACCCAATTATACTATGTATTAATTAGAATGAGGTGAATAGTAACTTCTACAACATTATTTGATGTTAAATATAATTGGTTTCATATTAAAACACAAATTGGGTTAATGGTGTAGTAGCATGAAATGTATTTGTCTCATGGGAGGTTATGGGTTCAAGGCTGTGCATGGGCATTTTATTTTATTTTTAGTTTTCACAGCATTGGTGAATGTTAAATAGAATTGGTTTCAAATAAAATTTCAATCTGGGTTGGTGTTGTAATGGTTTGAGGTGCTCTTTGATTAGAGGATCGAAACTAGGCAGTGGCGTTTTTATTTTATTTTTTTCATTTATACATGATTATTTAATGTTAAGTATTCTTGGTTTTATATGAAATCATGATTTCAGTTGGTTGTGTAATGGTTTTAGGTGTACTTTCCTATTAAGAGGTCATAGGTTTGAGGCTGGCAAGAGGCATTTTATATTTTTTTTCCACAGTGTCGCATTGGTAATAAACCAAAACATAACGATAGTGAACGCGCAACAACGTGCGCGGAAACCCTACTAGTTATTATTAGGGTGATGCTATCTACACAACCCAAAAAAAACCCTAAACAACCTTTCTACGGTCCGTCGAGGCCTTGATGGGCCATTGTGCACAAATCAGGTTAAAACGACGGGCCGTGGAGGCCTCGATGGCCCGTCAAAATACAAAAAGTGAAAAACGATGGGCCGTCGAGGCCTCCACGGCCCGTCGTGATACGATGTACGAGGTATCAGTCTGAAAAGCAGGGAGTTCAGACTGAAAAGTCTGAAAAGGTATTTAACCACGGCCCGTCGAGGCCTCGATGGCCCGTAAAAATGGATTAGGTTTAGACATTTAATGCCTCGACGGCCCATGGAGGCCTCGACGGCCCGTCAAAATACAAAAAGTGAAAAACGATGGGCCGTCGAGGCCTCCACGGCCCGTCGTGATACGATGTACGAGGTGTCAGTCTGAACAGCAGGGAGTTCAGACTGAAAGTCTGAAACTCTGCCGAAAATTTTATAATTTTATTATTATCCTGTGCAGGTCCAGCAACATCAGGGACCCTCTGATTCGTTACCTACACCGTGTGATTACCTGGTCTATTTCCGGGCGGTGTAGTTCTAACGAAAGGGTTAATCAGACAGACCTTTTCTTTTTGTACTGCGTCCTCACGGGGAGGCCGGTTGCACTGCACAAGTGCTTTGCTGAGTACGTTGCCGGCTACCCTCATCGGCATTTTGCCGGGGTGTTCCTATTGGTGGGTTGGTCACCGCCATAGCATTGTGCGTATGCGAGGTCGACTTTTGGGTCAATATTGAGGACAAGACACTACTGATGCCGATGCAGCCCAAGTATGATTATTATTTATTTATTATTTATTGTAATTTATAATTTGTTATTTATTATTATTTAATATTATTGTTATTGTTGTACGTTTCAGGCCATTAAAGATTACGACTATGACGCAGATGAAGGTGGCGATCCGGGTCCCGAACAGCAAACCACCCGCATATTACCAGCTCGCTTGGGGTACACCTAGTGAGCGTTTTGTTCCACAGCCGCTGGATCATGTTGAGTGGCCGCGTGCCGAGGAGGTGGAGATGCCACACGTTGGCGACGGCGATCCACCGGAGGTTGTACCGATGCCAGAGGTCGCCCCTGATGCCCGACAGCATGTTGGCCGCGTTTATCACGCTATTAGGTTGCCTGAGACCACGAGCCAGCTACTTCAGCAGGTTGTGGATCAGATTGGGTCGATTCGGGCTGACATGGAGTCAATGCGGGCTGACATGCAGGCTGATATGGCGGGGATGCGGGCTGATATGGCGGGGATGCGTGCGGATATACGGTGGTTGGTGCAGAGTTGGGCGTCCACCGGTCAGCAGGGTGGGGCGTCCACTAGTCAGCCGGGTGGGTCGGGTCAGCCAGGTGGGTCGGGTCAGCCGGATGGGTCGGGTCAGCCGGACGGGTCGGGTCCTTAGTATGTATATTTTGGATCTTGTATTTTGAATATTATCGTTTCTTTATTTGAACAACATCTTTTATTTTGTATGTAAATGTTTGAATGTTATGCTTTATTTTATTTTATTGTTCGTATCTTTGGTTTTGTTTAGTTCAGCAATATAAACGTTAATAAAAACCGAACATTTATATTCACATCCATATAAAAAAAATCATATTATACAAATAAAAAAAATAACATTTATAAAAATCCAAATATTTATCTTCACATATCTAACCCATTTTAAACACCACACTACACTTATAAAAAACCAAACAATCATTATTCAATCATTGCCAATGATTACAAATGATTGGTAATCATTTAGGGTAAAACGGCGGGTCATCGAGGCCCTGATGGGCCGTCGTTCTGTCTGATGGGGGCTCGACGGGCCATGGAGGCCCTGATGGGCCATATAGGGGTTGTGTAGATAAAACCCTAGTTGTGTAGATAACCAACCCCTATTATTATTATTATTAATATTTTTTTTTGAAAGGCTTAGTTCAGTGGAAGTCCTTGTACAACCCTAACTTAGCGGTCTCAAGTTCGAATCCCTACCCACATACCGATGTGCTCCTTACCTAAGCTCAAACCGTCATGAGAAAATTTTTTTGTGGTGTGCATGGATCGAAAATGTAACCTACCCAATTATTATTATTATTATTATTATTATTATTAAATTTAAAACAAAACATTACAATACCAAAAGTAAATAATATAGTGGTTAAGAATTAAAGGGTCTATTGTATATTATCAAAACCCAAACCCACTTACTTACTGACCTACACCAAAGCCCAAACGCTAATTCATATAACAAGTTAACAACCCTCTCTCATCATCTTCACAATCTTCTGCATATCCACCGCGATCACCTTCTCCTTCACCAAAGGTATTTACCCTAATTCGATCACTCTCCCCTTCATCCCTCCAATTCACTCCTTTTTTTTATTAAGATATTAAAATTAAATTAAAAAAAATAAATAAAAACACTATAGCCGTCGGAGAGTTGGAAGGTTTTGATTGGATGGTTGTTTATGAATTTAAGCGTGAAAATCACGCTTGGAGCCGATTGTGACGTTTCACGCCCTAGGGGGTGGCGTGGGGCAGCGTGAACAGGTTTGAATTGCCCCTTTTCACGTTCGATTTGGATGCCACTACATATGGTCTATGATATAAGTTTTCTCATGCTATATTGTGAATAATCTAGATATACGGTATAAAAGTTATCATACGTTTAATATTAAGGTTTGTCAAGCTAATTAAATATCTTACAATATTTATTGTTAGTTACACTTTGGTGTAGAGTGACTTTTCTAGAAAGTCAAATTAACATATTATTATTTATTATATTTTTAAACATATAAAGTAGTGTTTACTAGAGAAAATCAAGTAGAATATGGTTTACCTATATGTAACAACAATAGATAAAGGAAACTGTAGATTACCATCCCCACCTAATTTGTCCACTCTTTAAAATGTTGCAGCATGCGTCACTGCCAATCAATTCAAACCACGTGTCACGATTCTTTAACTCCACACTCCTCCGTGCTAGTCAATAACGTCTAGGCATCATATTATTAGGCAATATAGCTCACCAGTACCACACCATATTTTTTAATTTGTGCATCACGACTTTAATTTTACTTAAATTTTTCGCCAAACTAAATTTATATTATCTATTTGTATTGTTTCATTATTTTCTAATAATTAAAAAAATATAAAAATATTTTTTTAAATTAATTTATGCATCTAAATTTTAGTAAGGAAAACAAATTCTCCCGTTAAATTATATATATATTTTTTATTATTTTTGGATTATATATTAAAAGTTACTAGATATTAAATAATTTAGTAAATTCGGTTTTCATAGATTGAACTATAGCCAACTATTAGATAATAACACATACTGAAAATTTAATTACTAATGCACTTAACTTTATTTTTCGTTAACGAGTACAATTTCTGGTGTATAATCCACACATATTACAACCAATTTACACTTGACTAGGAATTTACAGGTCATTTCACCTGTAACCGTACATGTGAGTGAAATTTACTATTTAGTGTAGAATGATTTAAAGATGAGAGTTATAATTCTAATTTACTAAATTGTTAGTATGAATTATTATCTCCAAACAATTCATAATTTAGATTATTAAAATTCAATTCATAAATATATATATATATCTTTCTTATTAGTAATAACTCTTTTTAAATCTTATCATATATCAATTAAATAAATAAGTACCCTTTGTATTAAAACCAACACAAAAGTTAGAATATTCCTAGCTAACTTGAAGAATAAAATGTGGTTAATACCGACACGAAAAGATTATATAGAAAAACATAAACTTTTTCTAATGTAAATGTGATTGAAAATTAGTTTTATTGCAGCGTCATATCTTAGAAAATAACATTCAACGTTTCTCGATCTGTCACACACAAACACCATAACCACGTCACTCTTTTGCCATGCAACATACACGTATATACACATACACACACCATATAAATATTATACACAGCATCTTCACCTCCTTCACACTTCTCACCTTCTCCACAACTACCTCCTTATTTCCCGGATCTCCAACCACACATAACATGACGACGACGGCACCCTCTCGTACTCTAGGCGAGCTTCTAAAATACGTTGGAGACCTCCGCAACAACGTTAACCAACACCAAACACCAACACATAGTGTTGTAGAAATGAGTGAAACTAGCAGCAACGACCCTCGCTCGATACCCTTTGTTCTGTCGTTTAATAATCTCACATATAGTGTCAAAATACGTAGTAAGATGAGACTTCCAACGGTTTTTAGGTCAAATAGTGCCCCCGCAACGTCATCGGATGCGGTTGGTTCAGAGAGGCTGTTTACACGGCATAAGAACTTGCTGGATGACATTTCGGGCGAGGCGAGGGACGGGGAAATACTCGCGGTGCTTGGCGCGAGTGGGTCGGGTAAATCGACGTTAATCGACGCCCTAGCGAATCGAATTGCGAAAGGGAGTTTGAAAGGAAGGGTTAAATTGAATGGGGAAGAGTTGGAGTCGAGATTATTGAAGGTGATTTCGGCTTATGTGATGCAGGATGATCTTTTGTTTCCTATGTTAACGGTTGAGGAAACGTTGATGTTCGCAGCCGAGTTTAGGTTACCTCGTTCGCTCTCCAAAGCCAAGAAGAAGTTGAGAGTTGAAGCCTTGATTCATCAGCTTGGGCTTAGGAATGCTGCTAAAACTATTATTGGTGATGAGGGACATAGAGGCGTTTCTGGAGGAGAACGTCGTCGTGTTTCCATTGGGATTGATATTATTCATGATCCCATTATTTTACTTTTGGATGAACCCACGTCTGGCCTCGATTCCACAAGTGCTTATATGGTGGTCAAGGTCTTGCAACGGATTGCTCAGAGTGGAAGCATTGTGATCATGTCGATACACCAACCCAGTTACCGGATTCTTGGTTTACTCGATCGGTTATTGTTTTTGTCGCGTGGGCAGACGGTTTACAGCGGCTCGCCGTCGAATCTCCCGTTGTATTTCTCCGATTTTGGTCATCCGATCCCGGATAAGGAAAACCGGACCGAATTCGCACTTGATTTGATAAGAGAACTCGAAGGGTCGCCGGGAGGAACCAAAAGTTTAGTTGAGTTCAACAAATCCTGGCAATACCTGAAGCGGTCTCAAAATCAAAACAATACTACGGGTACTGGTACTGGTATTGGTATTGGTAACGATACACCAACTCATGGCTTATCACTCAAAGAGGCGATAAGTGCAAGTATATCGAGAGGAAAATTAGTCTCCGGAGCGGGGGCCACCAACGAAATTAACCCAAATTCTATGGTCCCTACTTTTGCAAATCCGATGTGGATGGAAATGGCCGTTTTATCAAAACGGTCATTCACCAATTCTCGCCGAATGCCTGAACTGTTCGGCATTCGGCTAGGCGCGGTGGTGGTCACGGGATTCATTCTCGCTACAATGTTCTGGAATCTCGATAATTCCCCAAAAGGGGTTCAGGAGCGGTTAGGGTTCTTTGCATTCGCGATGTCTACCACGTTCTACACATGTGCGGACGCATTGCCCGTCTTTCTTCAAGAACGTTACATCTTCATGAGAGAAACCGCCTACAACGCATACAGGCGATCATCATACGTCCTCTCCCACTCGCTTGTCGCAATTCCATCGCTTATCTTCCTATCATTCGCCTTTTCATCAATCACATTTTGGAGCGTGGGACTCGACGGAGGGTTCCCGGGTTTCCTATACTACTACTTGATAATCCTAGCGTCCTTTTGGGCCGGGAGCTCATTCGTAACATTCCTCTCGGGCGTAGTCCCTCAAGTAATGCTCGGGTACACCATCGTAGTCGCGATCCTCGCTTACTTCCTTCTATTCAGCGGCTTCTTCATCAACCGAGACCGAATCCCAGACTATTGGATATGGTTTCACTACCTTTCACTTGTGAAATACCCGTACGAAGCGGTTCTACAAAACGAATTCCAAGACCCCATCAAATGCTTCGTTCGAGGGACTCAAATCTTCGACAACAGCCCTCTTGGCGAAATCGATGATTCCATCAAAGTAAGGTTGCTACAAAGCATGAGTAAATCGTTAGGATTCAACATCACAAGCAATACATGCTTGACCACTGGTGCAGATATACTCAAACAACAGGGAATTACTGATTTAAGCAAATGGAGTTGCTTGTGGATAACAGTTGCATGGGGGTTCTTCTTCAGGATCTTGTTCTACTTCTGCTTATTGCTTGGAAGTAAGAATAAGAGGAGGTAATTACTGTAATAATTTCAAACTTAATGTACTCATATGCATATTTTATACTTTTTATTATTTTTTTTTCTTTTTGCGATATGTATGTAATTAAAATAAATAAATGATTAAATTTGGTTTGTTCGGAAACTGGGAGTTAGTTTGAACACGTCCTCACTATTTACTGATACGGGTAAATGAAGATACGGGTAAATGAAGATGAGAGCTTATCTCATTTGGCTTCAAGTTTGAATTCGTTCTATAGAGCTCGCAGTAAGCCTTAGGGCGACAGATTTTTCTCCAAATTGATGCCTTGGTTAACTTGGGCTGCCCAATAGACAACCACTTGTTAGTGCTAACCCACTAACAGTTCAGGTTATATTTAGTTTAACGTTCAAAAAAAAATTTGTATGATAGAGATAAAAATCAAATATAAGTTATAACTTACTAGCAACAACCTGCGCGTTGCGGCGGGGCTGTACGATGTTTGGGTATATATAATTGGTATATATGTATAATTGATATGTTTAGCTTTAAGATTTGTACGTGTAGATTTAAAACTTGTTTTATTGGAAAAATATAGAAATAACCATAAAGGATATATTTATATAGAGATGATATACATTATTATTACTATTACTATAGATTTTTCTGACGAAGTGGTAGCATAAGTGTTAAAGAAAGTATAAAATTGACTAATAGTACAAATATTTTAAGCATATGAATAGAAAATGTAGTAGAGTTAGACATTAAGTTTGTATTAAATACAATGCGATTTGAAAGTAACATAGTGTGAAACAATAGAACGGTACCATAGAGTTATGTGAATACAAAAAACATATGAAGAATAATGTTTTGAATAAATACTTTTGAACACAATAATGTGTATGCTAGCTTGTAGTAATGTACCTTTGTGTTGATGTAGGCAATGGTAGTTAGTCTAGTAAAACATCTCTGTACACTACATTTGCAGTGTAGACCCAACTTTCGTTATCCCTGTTGCTTGGGTGTGTCAATACCTTTGTGTTGTGCCTTGTGGTGCACCTTGATAGGGCCACATAAAGTTGGCCATGTGAGAATACAGGTTTGGGGAGGTAAACACCTACATACGGAATAATTTGTCATTGCGCTTTGGTTATTGTCATGGAGAAGCTTAATCGGATTGGGAACTGCATTCAGTTTAGTTTGAACGGGAAGATGTCGTCTTCAGATGGAGTTAATGGAATTCTTTGGAGGAAGACCCGTTATTTAGGGAGTTTAGGAACTCGATCGGGTACAAATGGTGTTGGTCATCATCAACCTCGTCAAAACTGTAGTAGTGTCTTTCCTCTCCTTGGAAAATGTCAATCATTTGGTTGTTAATCTCGTCAACGCTCTCATTTCTTGTTGTTATTATGGCTTGAAAGGTTATGTAATCGAATGACTGTGCAGTTGAGTTGAGGCAGGGGAAAATGGATTTAATGAGTTGTTTTTATAGAGTTTGCCTTTGTCGTGAATGGGATTGTCATGTCATTAGGGATGTGAATCTGGTTTCCATCTATGGTTTCCTCCATCCCATTGCCGATTCGTAATAGTATGCTATTCTTGGAGAGTAGATCAAATTTTCCGTATGATAAACAACTATGTTTATATGTCAACTGATAAATTACGATTACCACCAAACAAAAATTACCACCGTTAAATAGATTTGGGGTTGAATTTAGGTGTTTATAAAATGTTTGATTATTTTTGTCCAGTTGGCATGTAAACACAGTGCAAGCCTTCATTTTTTTTTTGTTTTAATGAGAAGATGATCCAACAGAAGGTTTAGAAAAATAACTAAGTTTGGCTGCAATAAAAATATGAAACTTATAAAGATGTAAACTTGGCTAGAAAGAAACAAATAATCCATAGAAAATGGTAATAAATGATTGAAAACCAAGTTTTTAAAAAAATGAACCGACCAGTAGACTGGTCAACATTGTCTGAACTAAGATTAGTTAGAAATTCTTTTAACTTAGTTGACCATCTTCTTCATCATACCAGTCACCTTAGGTACCTGAAAACACAAAGAGTAAAATTTTCTAGATTCAAAAATTATTTAACATTCTAAATGTATATCTATAGATTAGGATTAATACCTTAAACCGTAGTTGAAATTTATATCGATAGACAAAGGCTGCAGATTCGATTCTTGTATCACCGTTGGCAGTTACTTTAGTAGCCCTGCCTAATACATTGGCAGCACTCGCATAGGTTTGCGACGCCGACAAATAGAAGGGTAACGACAGCAACGATGGTCGTGATTTCAACGACCGGGTCTTGGGTCCAAGTACGACAACAACGAAGTTGTAAACCAGAGAGAATTGAGTAGGGCTGTATACGAGCCGAATCGAGCTGAGCCAGGCTAAGCTCGAGCTCGAGCTCGAACTTAAACGAGCCAGCTCGGCTCAGCTCGTTTTTTTGGTCGAGCTGAAAAGCCGAGCTCGAGCTGGCTCGAGCCAACTTGTTATTTTTTTTATTATTTTTTATAAATATTTATAAAATAAAAATCAAAACAAAAATAAAATAAAATTACACATATACATGTATATTTTTTATATTTCTAAGTTAAGGTTTATTGGATTATGAAGAGTTGAGGTAGATAGGTAGTATGAGCAGGGCTTTCAAAATTTGAATTTTAGAATTGCGTTTGGAGCCAAAATATATTACTTTCATCTATATATTAATTACACATACACAAGCCTGAGTCGAGCCATATGTCGAGCCATCGAACCGAGCCACGAGTCGAGCCATCGAGCCGAGTCACGAGCCGAGCCACGAGCTGAACACCCCTGGCTTGAGCTCGGATCGATTACAAAACGAGCCGGCTCGGCTCGAAAATAAAACGAGCCTTTCCGAGCGAGCTTTTTTCGAGCTTTTTCGAGCGAGTTTCGAGCGAGCCTCGAGCCACGAGCTTTTTGTACACCCCTAGAATTGAGTATGTGGTAAAATATTTTTGAAGAAGAAACGGTTTAGTTTAATGATTTTGAACTTCCCCATAATTATCTATGTTTACTTTTGACTTTCTGCATTTTCTTGTTAACCGAGTTTGTATTTTGCATCATTATTTATTATTATTATTATTATTAATTGTTTTCTTAAATCTCATTATTATTTATTGTATTGATAAAGATTTAAGTGTTTATTAAATGTGTCTTACCAATTAATTTGATTAAGTTACTATTTTACCCATGTAAATGAATGTGAAATGACCATTTTAGCCGTTCAGGATACACTATATAGAAGTATAGATATAGATAGATATAGATATAGATTACTAGACAACTAATTCATGTCTTTCATGTATTGAGCGGGGTTCTAACCATTTATAAGTGGCATTACTCAGGGGGGAGGGGGGAGAGTCTCACTGGCATGGGACTCTTGATGGTGCACGACGATTGGTGTTTTTTTTTAATTTTAACACACAAATAATAATAATAATAATAATAATAATAATAATAATAATAATTCCTTCAAATGGACCGCACATCTGTCACATGGCACATCATGCCATCTTCCTCGTAGGGGTGGGGGAGTGGCGTGAAAACACTTCCACCCTCACCTACACCACCTCGAAGCTCATGTGAATAGTGGCGTTACCCCATGGGGGTGGGGTAGGGGGAGTCTTACTGGCATGGGACTCTTGATGGTGCAAGGCGATTGGCTACTTTTTTTTTTTAACACACAAATAATAATAATAATAATAATAATAATAATAATAATAATAATAATAATAATAATAATAATAATATTTGAGCAATCTGTAACACCCCAACCGATGGCGGAAACATCTAGGTGTCACGTAGTAATGATTGTTCAATAGCTCATGGTACTAAATGAAAGTTGAATAACATTAAACAATTTACAATTTGCCTTATAAGTAATGATTACAAAAGTTGATTAATATAAACTAGATCCAAAGCTCCTACGTGTTCCAAGACTTGTACAACTTCCAATAGCAAATAAAACCTAAAACATGTTAAGTTGGAAATATGGAGGGGTCAACTATAAATAGTTCGTGAGAATACATAGGTTTTTGAATGTAATAGATAACAATAGTTTGTACAACAATCACAATTGTATAATGTAAGAGTATGAGTCCAACATGTAACAATGCGTCTTTTGTACAATCAAACCTTGTGTCGACTAAGACCTAACTCGCAAGTTAGTAAAAGTGTAACTGTTTTCGATCATCCCTGAATTTATGGGGGGGGGGGTGGGTTTGTTAGACCTATAGCGCTATAATCTAAACAGGCGGCTTGATCAATGTTAATGATTGTACTGTGTCTTTATGTAACAGTCAAATGAATCCACAAGTTTCAACATAATGAGAATGAGTAATTGTTATTGTATCAAAAATGTTTAAACATGTTTCACCCAAAAAATATAAAAAGTAAAAAGGGGCTATGTAAACTCACATTAGTAAGAGTGTTGAGTCTTTGAAATAGTCTAAATGTGACTCAAACGTTCCCAAGTATTACCCTATGTTCAAAGCAATAAAATAAGTGTTGGGAAAACTTAAAATTCTAAGTTTTCTAGTCTAATGGTATTCTAGGGTTCCTAATTTGGGGATTGACGAACGTTAAATAGTTAATTTAAAATAATTGTTAGTTAAATAATAAGTAGAGGAATTAAGAAAATAAATAAATAAAGGATTTTTTTTTTGTAAGCTCTTGATCAAGGGTGATTGTACTAAAATATTATAGTGTGAAAATAATTTTCATAAAATTATTTTCATAATTAAAGTGTAAGCTCTTGATCAAGGGTGATTGTACTAAAACATTATAATTTATTAATCAAAACATGGCAATAATATAAAAAAAATATAAAAATTCACAAAATTCAGCAAACAAACTTATTTTTCTGATCCAAATTATTGAAAATAATTTATATAAAATTTTGGTAAAAAAAATAATGAAAGTTAGATTTATAATATATTTAATATGATTAAAATAGATTTAATTGTCTAAAAATGAATAACTACAACTTTTATATGAATAAAAAATATCAGTTTTATAAAATGTATAAGTTTATAAACTTAAAATAAATTTTAAGTAATTTATGAAGTTATTTTGGTATTTTTTTTTATTGAATTTAAATATATATATATATAAATATATATATACACGTGTGTATATTATTTGAAATTAATTAATATATATGTTAAATAAAAGATTTTTTAAAAATAAAATTTTTGGAATTAAATTTATAAGTTAAATAACCTTAACTAAATTTTATAGAATTTAAAAATTAGTTTTAGTATTTTAAACATAATTTAAAAGATAATAATTTAAATATATACCTAGAATGAATATATGAATATATATATAAAAAAAAAGAAAAGAAAAAGGTTGTCATGGGTGGGGGTCAAACCAGGTATCCCACCCGGTTCAGAGGCTTTAACACAACAGCAACAACCATCTGGGCTAGCTTACGATTGTTGTTTTGAATGTATTTTAAAACTTTTTATATAGAAAGCTGCAGTGTCATCTTCCCCAAATAAGAACATGAAAACTCTAGAATTTTAATCCGATTATCCACGCGATCAAACCCTATTTAACCATAGGGGTATTAATTATCAAGGGCCGATTAACATACATCAACAAAGAATCGGATTCATACCAGTTTTATTGTCTTCCAATCGTAAGTCAAACCCCGAAGTAAAAGAGGCTTCAATTCGCTGCAGAAAATGATTTTTTTGTGTGATTAGTGTGTATAGAATTGAGATTCGTCATGGTCGGATCAATTTATATTATCGTTAGGTTTAAATTGAATCCTCGGTATGTGGGACCGTTCGCAATTCTGGAATGGATTGGACCGGTGGCATAAAGGCTTGATCTGCCAGCTGAGCTCAGTAATGTTCATAACTTCTTCCATGTCTCTAACCTGAAGAAGTGTCTGGCGGATGAATCTTTGGTTGTTCCTTTTGAAGAGATCAAGGTGGATGATCGTCTGCGTATTGTGGAAGAACCGGTTGAAATTCTCGATTATAAGATCCGTAGCCTTCACCGGTGTAAAATCCGCATTGTTAAAGTTCATTGTCACACCCTCAAATTTCCACCTGCGGAGTTCTACCGCGAGGCGTGTGACACACCAGGATCCAAGTCAACGGTCACAATAAACGACGTCTAAATGTAAAACATACGTAAACAAAACCATGCATAAGTTTAAAACCAATATTCACAGTGCGGAAGCATTTTAAGGTTTACAAAAGTCATGCATAAATAATCATAAGTTCAAAAGTTCAAAATCCCAAAACGTGCAGATGAGACCCTAGACGCGAGACGACTCCAGTGCGACCACGTGCGCCTATCCATATGCTGCTACCTTAGCGACCTGAGAAAACATGCTAAAAGAGTCAACATATAATGCTGGTGAGTTCACAGGTTTTAATTAAACGTTTACTGTGATCCTTCAAAAATGTTACCATCACCATTACTACTATGCTTATGAGAACGCCAAACCAGGCGCAGAATGAGATACTCATACGGGTGAAACCATTACTGACTGAGCCGTGTGTTACCCTTAGTTCCTATGGGCTACCGTCATCGCCGGTAGACCTTGTTTTGTTAGAGACAATATGCACCCGCCCGGTCCAACCGTCGAGTGGGGTTTGTCAGTTCCCAATAGCGCTATCCATATTTCCCCGCCATATACCCATGTTAGTGGTTTCAAGGGATTTTCGATGAACCGTATAGTAAGATAAGTGAGCCATAGTATAACGTGATAAAGAGTCATGAGCCATAAGAATTTAACAAGTCATAAGTCATAAAAGAGTTTGTAAGCATGTTTCTCACCCCGAAAGTAAAAACTGTAAAATGTGGGGCCGTGAACTCACCTTAGAGTGCGTCTTCTGGTAACTAGAATTCCAACACGTGTATGATAATCCCAACTAATGACAACCTATCAATGAGTTTACATAAGTGTGATGTCTATTAACCCGGAGGCTAACTAGTCCCCGATTGTCCAGATCTTGACTACGTGTGTTAAAAAGTATGTTTAAACGTTAACCGGACATCCCAGACCGACCCGACATCCCGTTGGTGATCCATTATCCTAACTAATCAAGTACACATAGATTACACACAAGATTCAAGCATAAAACACTTAGTTTGTATCAAAAATCCCATTTCTGCATCATAACGGTCGAACCAGTCAGTTTTAAGTCTCCTTCGCACCTTTTCAGTCTCCTTCGCACCTTTTCAGTCTCCTTCGCACCTTTTCAGTCTCCTTCGCCCGTTTGAGCCACGTTCGCCCGTTTTTCCCACGTTCGCCCGTTTTTCCACGTTCGCCCAAATTTTATTCCACGTTCGCCCATTCGAACCAATTTTATTCCACGTTCGCCCGTTTTCATCAGCATTTTATAAAACGCACCAAAACGCATCTAAACGGTCCGAAAACATCACGAAACATTACCAATCACAGCAGTCAACTATCATTAACATATTCCTACATAACCCTACCAATTTTGTCCCGAAATCCGTCCGTTTTACGAGTTACCCGAAATAGCAAATTATGGAGATGTCACATCAAATGCATGCAATCTTTACCCAATTAGGAAACTTTATGAAATCAATCAATAATCAACTTAATATACTCAGATTATCATGAACAATAAACCCCCCAATCATATCCTTATCACTATCATCATGAACAAGCCCTAGATCTAACCCAAAATCCCTAAAATGAACATAACATCATCAATAATCAATTGTAACCTATCTCAATCATAAATCATCATCAATAACAGTCCTAGATTATTGTCATAACATCTATACAGCAATCAATCATCAAAATAATGCATAACATCACATAAAACACCATTAACACATGTTATTTTGTATGAAAACTCATTGTTTATGAATAGGTTTTGTTTAGAAAGATATTAGGAAGGTTTTTATTCATGAAAACATGTTTGAATCAGATCTGGACTCTTGGGGTTCAATGAAAACGAATTGAAATGCTTTAAAATTGATTTAGAATGAAGAACACACCTTTGATCTTTGTGTAGAAGATGTTTGTAGGTTAGATTATAGAAAACAAGGGCAAAAACTCCTTCCCCAATGTTTAAAGTTGCTAGAGAGTGTTTTGAGACGGTTAGGGTTTGTGAAATGGTGAAAAATGACAAAGTGTGGTATTTATACTAATCCTCCTTCGCACCATTTTAATGGTCGAAGGTGGTCTCCTTCGACCCTTTCACAGGGTCGAATGAGCCCTGTTCTGGTCGAAGGGAATTCCTTTAATTCCACTTCCCTGGTTCGCCCATTTACAAAGGGTCGAACCAAACAAAATTCCTCCTTCGACCACTCGAAGTGGTCGAACCAAAACCCTTTCATCTAGTTTTCCAGTTCGTCGTGTTTAACGCATTCTAACACATTTTAACACATGAGCATGCAACCTTAGTCTATGTTTATCATATTTAAGCATGGATGATTATCTACACATCATTTAAACACATCTAAGCATATAATCCACCATACGGCAATTAGTCTACACATACACTTAATTAGTTTATGTAATTCACCAACAACGGGACTCGTATCGTGTGTGTGTGTGTGTGACTAATCCCAATGATCTCCCGAATCATTGGAACCCTGGACAATACGGACTGTGTTCCGACTCTACTGACCCCGTCAAGTATGCTTAATAAACGTTTTTCGCTAAGGTAGACTTATGTGTTTGTAAAATGTTGACCCAAACATGCCGGGTGTCACATCATCCCCCTGTTGAAAGAATTTTCGTCCCGAAAATTTCCCGAAGTCGAGGAGGGAAAACAAATAAGAAGAAAATTTTTCCGGGTCGTCACATCATCCCCCTGTTGAAAGGAATCTCGTCCCGAGATTCTTTCGGCTTCAACAGTAATGAGTGTCGACCTCTGCGCCCAAGTAACGTATCCCCAAAATACAACAAGTGAAGGTCATGAATCAAACGTGCCAGTAATAACCGGGAAACCACTTTCCCAAATATGAGTATGAGACAAGAGACCCCCGATGAAAGCCTACTGGAGCCTACTATGATCGGTATAACTAATCCACAGGTACCGTCCAAGTAGCATCCCCAAAGGACCCTCATCAACCCCAAAGAATGAGAAGTAGCGACCAAACCACAAAGAAAACACCCGAAACACGAACGCACAACAATGCGGATAAAAGTATGACCAAAGCGTAACAAGAGATAAGAGAGAATACGTACGGGTAACAGTGTCTGGGTCCACCTGGTTCTCCCTAGCACCAATCACATAAGCATGAGCACGAGTCCACCGGCCACCGCCTTCCTTGTCCCCATCCTTCCCTGTAGTCTATGTGCCCCCTTGAGTCAACTTGGGACAGCTTCGCTTGAAGTGCCCCGCTTCCCCACAATGGAAGCAACCCTGGTTCCCCTGTGGAGCAGGGGTAGTAACAGCAGCAGTCTGAGTCGTCCCGGAAAGGTTGACCCTACAATTCTTGGCAAGATGCCCCGTCTTCTGACAACGCTCACAGCGAAAGCTCTCACAAGTACCAAAATGATGAAACCCACAACGTCCACACTTAGGGCTTTTCCCAGCATAGCCCCCCTGTTTCTGGTCCGATGCTGACCCAGAAGCTTCAGTCTTCTTCGCTGCCGGTTGTCGCTGAGTCCCCGATGAACCCTTATCCACGCTATCCCACTTCCTCTTGTTCTCAGTCGGCGCCTTCGCAGCAGAGCCTCTAGGAGGCAAGACACCCTCAGCAATCTTCAAATTGGTCATCTTGGTGGCTGACCGCACAGCCTCTGACATAGTAGTAGGATCCCTAGCAGACACCAGTCCCGCAATCTCTGGCACCAAACCCGCAAGATACTGCTCTATCCTCCTATACTCCGGTGTAGACAAACCTGGACACATCACAGCTAGCTCGTTGTGCCTGATCGTGTACTCCTCAACCTCAGAACCAACCATCTTAAGATTCCCATATTCCTGTTCCAACCTCTTAATCTCCTCCCGCGGGCAATACTCATCCTTCAACCTACGCACAAAATCCGCCCAAGGCATGGCGTTGGCCTCCCCAAGACCAAGTGTCTGTGTGACGCAGTTCCACCACGTCAAGGCGGCTCCTACAAAAGTCCCCGAAGCAAACTTCACCCAATCCACCGCTGGAGTCTCACATAAAGCAAATACCGACTCCGTCTTCTCCAACCACCTGAGTAACTCCACAGCTCCCTCCGTACCCTGGAAGCTGAGAGGCTGACAATCCTTAAACCGCTTATAGGCAACACCTGCCTGAACCGGAGGAGCAGCAGCACCCATGAAAGTCTGCTGGGCTGCCTGAAAAGCAGCTAGTGCAACGCCCAACTGTTGCTGCATCATCTCATTGAGCTCATCATACGTCATAGTAATGTTACCACCACCTCTACCCCCACCACGGCGTCCACCTCCGCCACCACGGCGTCCACCTGCACGTCCACCAGCGCGACCAGACATGTTCTGCCAGAACATGAGACGAGACACTCAGTACCAATAACAAACCAAGCTACAAGTGACCAACGAACTCAGAATACGGTTCCAGCATGACCGTTAGTCCGAACACAAAGTCCACCAAGATTTTCATGCATTTCGATTTATGATTTCGTGTGCACCCGAAATAACAAATCGCTCTACATGGTCCCCAAGGCGTGCTCCGAGCTAGAACTTCAAGTCACCCGATAACCACATCCCAGAATGATATAACTAACTCAAAAGATCGATAAGTAAGTCCCCTCGGCTGTAACCCAGAGAGGAAAATAGAATGAAGCTAAAAATAGCCAAGAATGAGGTAAGTAATGTGACACTGTATGGTAAGGAGACCGACACCCCGACAAGGTTAGTATGTTTACCAAATGACACGACCCGTAACTATGTGTGACCGTCTAACGTGTGTGATACTCGGCTATAGACTAGACTCTACATGCAGTCCTAGTTCACTATAACCATTGGCTCTGATACCAATCTGTCACACCCTCAAATTTCCACCTGCGGAGTTCTACCGCGAGGCGTGTGACACACCAGGATCCAAGTCAACGGTCACAATAAACGACGTCTAAATGTAAAACATACGTAAACAAAACCATGCATAAGTTTAAAACCAATATTCACAGTGCGGAAGCATTTTAAGGTTTACAAAAGTCATGCATAAATAATCATAAGTTCAAAAGTTCAAAATCCCAAAACGTGCAGATGAGACCCTAGACGCGAGACGACTCCAGTGCGACCACGTGCGCCTATCCATATGCTGCTACCTTAGCGACCTGAGAAAACATGCTAAAAGAGTCAACATATAATGCTGGTGAGTTCACAGGTTTTAATTAAACGTTTACTGTGATCCTTCAAAAATGTTACCATCACCATTACTACTATGCTTATGAGAACGCCAAACCAGGCGCAGAATGAGATACTCATACGGGTGAAACCATTACTGACTGAGCCGTGTGTTACCCTTAGTTCCTATGGGCTACCGTCATCGCCGGTAGACCTTGTTTTGTTAGAGACAATATGCACCCGCCCGGTCCAACCGTCGAGTGGGGTTTGTCAGTTCCCAATAGCGCTATCCATATTTCCCCGCCATATACCCATGTTAGTGGTTTCAAGGGATTTTCGATGAACCGTATAGTAAGATAAGTGAGCCATAGTATAACGTGATAAAGAGTCATGAGCCATAAGAATTTAACAAGTCATAAGTCATAAAAGAGTTTGTAAGCATGTTTCTCACCCCGAAAGTAAAAACTGTAAAATGTGGGGCCGTGAACTCACCTTAGAGTGCGTCTTCTGGTAACTAGAATTCCAACACGTGTATGATAATCCCAACTAATGACAACCTATCAATGAGTTTACATAAGTGTGATGTCTATTAACCCGTAGGCTAACTAGTCCCCGATTGTCCAGATCTTGACTACGTGTGTTAAAAAGTATGTTTAAACGTTAACCGGACATCCCAGACCGACCCGACATCCCGTTGGTGATCCATTATCCTAACTAATCAAGTACACATAGATTACACACAAGATTCAAGCATAAAACACTTAGTTTGTATCAAAAATCCCATTTCTGCATCAGAACGGTCGAACCAGTCAGTTTTAAGTCTCCTTCGCACCTTTTCAGTCTCCTTCGCACCTTTTCAGTCTCCTTCGCACCTTTTCAGTCTCCTTCGCCCGTTTGAGCCACGTTCGCCCGTTTTTCCCACGTTCGCCCGTTTTTCCACGTTCGCCCAAATTTTATTCCACGTTCGCCCATTCGAACCAATTTTATTCCACGTTCGCCCGTTTTCATCAGCATTTTATAAAACGCACCAAAACGCATCTAAACGGTCCGAAAACATCACGAAACATTACCAATCACAGCAGTCAACTATCATTAACATATTCCTACATAACCCTACCAATTTTGTCCCGAAATCCGTCCGTTTTACGAGTTACCCGAAATAGCAAATTATGGAGATGTCACATCAAATGCATGCAATCTTTACCCAATTAGGAAACTTTATGAAATCAATCAATAATCAACTTAATATACTCAGATTATCATGAACAATAAACCCCCCCAATCATATCCTTATCACTATCATCATGAACAAGCCCTAGATCTAACCCAAAATCCCTAAAATGAACATAACATCATCAATAATCAATTGTAACCTATCTCAATCATAAATCATCATCAATAACAGTCCTAGATTATTTTCATAACATCTATACAGCAATCAATCATCAAAATAATGCATAACATCACATAAAACACCATTAACACATGTTATTTTGTATGAAAACTCATTGTTTATGAATAGGTTTTGTTTAGAAAGATATTAGGAAGGTTTTTATTCATGAAAACATGTTTGAATCAGATCTGGACTCTTGGGGTTCAATGAAAACGAATTGAAATGCTTTAAAATTGATTTAGAATGAAGAACACACCTTTGATCTTTGTGTAGAAGATGTTTGTAGGTTAGATTATAGAAAACAAGGGCAAAAACTCCTTCCCCAATGTTTAAAGTTGCTAGAGAGTGTTTTGAGACGGTTAGGGTTTGTGAAATGGTGAAAAATGACAAAGTGTGGTATTTATACTAATCCTCCTTCGCACCATTTTAATGGTCGAAGGTGGTCTCCTTCGACCCTTTCACAGGGTCGAATGAGCCCTGTTCTGGTCGAAGGGAATTCCTTTAATTCCACTTCCCTGGTTCGCCCATTTACAAAGGGTCGAACCAAACAAAATTCCTCCTTCGACCACTCGAAGTGGTCGAACCAAAACCCTTTCATCTAGTTTTCCAGTTCGTCGTGTTTAACGCATTCTAACACATTTTAACACATGAGCATGCAACCTTAGTCTATGTTTATCATATTTAAGCATGGATGATTATCTACACATCATTTAAACACATCTAAGCATATAATCCACCATACGGCAATTAGTCTACACATACACTTAATTAGTTTATGTAATTCACCAACAACGGGACTCGTATCGTGTGTGTGTGTGTGTGACTAATCCCAATGATCTCCCGAATCATTGGAACCCTGGACAATACGGACTGTGTTCCGACTCTACTGACCCCGTCAAGTATGCTTAATAAACGTTTTTCGCTAAGGTAGACTTATGTGTTTGTAAAATGTTGACCCAAACATGCCGGGTGTCACATCGTGGGCCGGAGTTCACGTGGGAATGGGAGGCTCAGATGAAAGCTAAGTATCCTCATTTATTTCCTAAGCGCGCGTTCGAATCAAGATATGTCCCTACTGGAGCTGAATGAATCTCGGGTCGAGATTCCTTTCAACAGGGGGATTATGTGGCAACTGGAAAATTTTTCTTCTCTTTCGTCTCTTCATTTTGGCCTTGGGCAATTTTCGGGACGAAAATTCTTTCAACAGGGGGATGATGTGACAACCGGCAAACTCAGGTTAGTCCCATTGACTAAACTAGTAAATCTACCTTAGCGCGTCATGCATATTACGTATTTAACTGGGTCAGTCGAGTCATTACGATGATTCTGGGAATCATCGGGAGTCGTTACAATGATCCGCGGGATCATCGGGAGTCGGTCCATAACCGTGTGCACAAGGATTGGTGATTCGTGGAATCACCGGGTTTAACACACACACGCAAGTCTCGAGTCCCGGGAATTGGTGAACGGACGTAAACGTGTTAGTTATCGTGCATTATATGTTTATAATCATTATGTGACTTGTCGGTATGTGAATACGTGCTTATATATGTTAAAATAGTGTTTAACGCGCCAAAAACCCAACTTCTGATGTTGTAGGCTATTGGGCACAGGTGATTGGCCTAATCTCCAGACAAGGATGCGGTTGGGGAAGGACTAGGGGCGATTGGAGCCCTAATCACCAGTAGTATAGGCGATTAGGCTCTTAATCGCCTGATATGTTCCTTCAATCGCCTGATATGTGTTGAACGAGTAAAAACACCTATAAATACAACCCTTGACTCCCTAAACACCCTTAGTGCAACCCTAACAGATCCTAAGCCTCCCACACACCTCAAAAACACCTCTGGAACTTGTTTAGCTTCAAAACTCACCATTTCCAAGCTTACACACCCTTCTTTGATAAAATCCAAGGTGTGTTCTTCATCCCAAACCTTTGTAATGTTATTGTTTTGGTTCCCAAAAGTCCAGACCTTGTTTTACTAAGTGCGTGTCTTTAAAAACCTTTGAAATGAGTTTCTAAAACAAGTCTACACCATAATACTTGCTATATGTGAAATATTTATGCATATGATGATTTTTAGTGGTTAGAACATGAATGTTTCCATGTAATTGATGTACTTCTGATGTGTAGGAGTTATTAGGATGATTATCTAAGGATTTGTGCTATTGTTATGGTGTTTTGATGAAAGTATGCATTTTGACCCATTTGGATGATTCTTGAAGAATTAGGATGTTATGATATGATTCAATGATTGTTTGTTGTTAGGACTCACATTAGAATGATATTATAATAAAGGGATGATGATTTGCATGTTGTAGGATGTGTAATCTGGTTATTGCCATTTAAGGAAAGATTTCATAGTTAATGAAACCTAGTACTTTGCCATTTTTGGAAATAATCGCACCGAGGCCGTTAGAGCAGAGATAAATTGGGGTTTTTTTGCTTGAAATGGGTTGGTTAATAGATTAGGTTTGATATTGGGTGATTTTACACGTTTCGGATCTGATTTGGAGGGTTAAACGCGCGAAAAAGCGGAACCGGGCTGCAGGTGGCGATTGGAGAGCTCCAATCGCCTGATGGAACTAGCGATTGGGCCAATCGCCTGACATTAGAGGCGTTTGGGCACCTAATCACCTGTTCTACATGTGAGTACACCCCCAATTGCTAGTTTGACCATCCTAATCACTAGTTGACTTTCCTAAATGCATGTATGATAGCCTAATCGCGTGTGCTGCTGTTGTAAGCGTATCTTGACATCCCGAAACATGATTTGGCACCTAGGAACATGATAGGAACCCCGTGACATGTCTAATGACTTAGTAACACGTGTTCGGACTCGTTTATGTGTTAATTGAGCGTTATGCTAGACTAGGTGAACTCTTGCGCGTACTAAGTGTTTAACTACATATGTTGCATGATATCTTGTATTTGGCTAACACGTGGGATGTCGGGTCACCAATGGGATGTCGGGTCTTGTCTGGTACGGTCAGTTTAACAGTCAAAGGTGTTTTCAAACGTTTATGGTTATGGTTTGGACATTCGGGGACTAGTTAACCTGCAGGTTATTAGTCTGGATAATTATATACATCTTATGATAGGTCGCTGCTATTTGGGGCTATCATAGCATACTTAATTAACTGTTTTCAAGTAACGCAATCTAAGGTGAGTGTCACAGCCCCACTTTTATTGTTTTGCTTTCGGGGGAGAAACATGCTACATACTTACGCCTTAAAGATCATGTTAATATATGGTTATGGATATTTACTATACGGGCATTTCATTAGGGAGTCCCAGGGGGAAACCATGAGTATGTGGGAACACATATCGGGGAAATATGGATAGATCTATTGGGACGGGCAAACCCCACTCGACGGCTGGGAGCCGGGCGGGTGCATATTGTCTCTACTACCAGGGTCACCGTTGATGACGGTGGCTCATGGTTGGGCAAAAACAGGAAAACGTGTCAGTAATGGTTTCCCACTCGTAGTAGTAATCACACTTAACATCTAGCTAACGTTCGTATAACATAGTAGTAACGGGAATGATCTTTTCAAACTTATAACAACTCTTTTATTAAAGAAAACCTATGAAATCACCAGCATTATATGTTGACATTTTTGGCATGTTTTCTCAGGTCGCTAAGGTAGCGGTTAACGGACTAGGCGCACAGAGTCTTGCACAGCGTCTAGAGTTTTGATGCATATTAAACAATGTTTTGTAAACAATAATATGCCTTTTGGTTGTAAACAAGAAATGCTTCCGCTGCTGGTTTACGGCACAAAGCATAATGTTTTGGTTTCAATATATATATATATATATATATATGCATGTTTAGCGTTTGGTTATTGTGATCGTTGACTGGGATCCTGGTGTGTCACGCGCCTCGCGGTAAAACCCCGCAAGTGGAATTTGAGGGTGTGACAGACATGGCAATTGCACCTGAATTACCCCCACCCGTTGAACTAGATATCCTCCCTGTTGCAGCTGAACATGAACCCCTCCCCCCTGTTGACCCGGTTATCCCGCCCCTAGAACCAGTTATACCCCTAGAGCAGGCGGATGATGGGTTTGTAAGAGACGAAGATTTCTATTGAAATGCGGCATTTGATTACGTTTTCCCCGAAGAATATCGGCCACCAGAAGACTATATGACACCGGAGGATGATGCGCATGATGTAACTTACACACCTGAATGGGTTGTTGGTTACGAATCAGACGCAGGGGCTGAATATGAACAGTGGGCTTTTTATGTCAAGTATGGTTGTTGGATGTCGTCTGCTACTATTGGTTGCAATGCATGATGTTTGGGTTTACATATTACATATGAAGAATTGGCTTTTTATGAAAAGAATGGTTATTGGATGCCAAGGGGTGGTGTATGAATCTTTAATACTATGTTTTTTGGTTGATACAAGATGAACAATATGATGTATAACTTTTTTTGAGTAGTATGTTTATTGCAAGTATTTTGTATTGTCATGCAATGCAACACTACTTAACAAAAATGATGTCGGCTGATGAATCTTAACATATGTTACAAACTTAGAACAGTTTCACTGTAATATAATTTTCATGTTGTCAGCTGAATCTTAATTTATATATTTATGTTTTTATTTTTTAAAAGTAGTGAATATTAAAAGGAAAACCATATGCACCTTTTGTCACACCCTCAAAATCCACTTGCGGAGTTTTACCGCGAGGCGCATGACAAACCAGGATCCAAACCAACGATCACAATAAACAAGTCTAAAATGAACATAATGCAATTTCAAAACAATGTTTAAAATCCCCGTTTACAGCGGAAGTGTAACATCCGACCCCTCTCACCACCAATATTGTCCGCTTTGCCCCGATGGGTTGCCCATCCAGAGCTCACGGATTTGTTTTTGGTCGCCCCGGTGGAGACTTCCCAGGAGGTCACCCATCCTGATACTACTCCCACCTGAGCACGCTTAACTGTGGAGTTCTCCTCTCATCCACTAGCATTAAGCCCAAAACGCGTTGGTGATTTAAGAGGCTTTGGATTACTTATGAACCAAGGATCTCTCCTGGCCACGGCCGATGTGGGATTTGCCTAGGGTGTCATACAAAGGTCCATGTTAATCTCCCAGAAATCAGTACTGTTACAATCACCCCCCCTTAGGGACTCATCGTCCTCGATGAGGTTTGCCCCACCATCCCGAACGGCACAGGAGTGGCTCTGATACCATTTGTAACATCCGACCCCTCTCACCACCAATATTGTCCGCTTTGCCCCGATGGGTTGCCCATCCAGAGCTCACGGATTTGTTTTTGGTCGCCCCGGTGGAGACTTCCCAGGAGGTCACCCATCCTGATACTACTCCCACCTGAGCACGCTTAACTGTGGAGTTCTCCTCTCATCCACTAGCATTAAGCCCAAAACGCGTTGGTGATTTAAGAGGCTTTGGATTACTTATGAACCAAGGATCTCTCCTGGCCACGGCCGATGTGGGATTTGCCTAGGGTGTCATACAAAGGTCCATGTTAATCTCCCAGAAATCAGTACTGTTACAAGAAGCTTATTCAAAACAATATTCAATAGTAAACCAAATGTTCAACGTTTGTAAGACCATGCAACCCTAACTAGACGTCGTGCAGACGCGTGCGCCCTAGTCCAGTCGTGCTACCTTAGCGACCTGAGAAAACATGTAAAAGTTTACGTCAGCACAAAAATGCTGGTGAGTTTACAGGTTTTGTAATCCAAGTACCAAGTCAACCTGTCCATACTATAACAAATCGAAAACCAGTGTACGCTAGCTAGGCGTATGTTTTGTTACTACCACGATTGGAAAACCATTACTAACTCGCAAACCAAATGTGTGCCCGATGTAGTAACCCTGTTGTTCCTGTTGTTCCTGTTTGAGACAATATGCACCCGCCGACCCTCCAAGTCGACGAGCGGGGTTGGTCACTCCCAATAGCGCTATTCACATTTCCCCGTTGTGCAAACCCGCACATTCATGGTTCCCCCGGGACTTCCAAAGATCGTGTAGTACACAATAGAAACCCATAGTATGACAGTAGTTACCAAATAATCGTTTTACCACATGTTTTCTCCCCCGAAAATGTGAAACCAGTTTAAAAGAGGGGCCGTAAACTCACCTTAAGTTGCGTTACTTTCGTAATATGAATAACCCAGCTGCTATGCTAGTCCCGTAAGCGGCGACCTAACATATGACAGTTACAAGTACTTAGACTAATAACCCGCAGGTTAGTTAGTCCCTAGATGTCCAGACCATAACCAAGTTCGTTTGAAAACACCGTGACTGTTTAACTGACCCAAAGTACAAGACTCAACATCCCATTGGTGACCCGAGACTCCCCGTGTTATGTTTACACTCTCAAACATGAAATCATGCAATCACACTTAACATGCGTTAACGCACAACAAGTTATAGCACATAGCTCACGTATCACCGAATTACATCCAAACATATGTTACCAAGTTATTAGATATGTTACGGGGTTCCTAGTATGTTCCTACATGTCAAATCGGGTCTCGGAATGCTAATTTATACTTACAGCAGCAGTACATGCGATTAGGAAAAGTCAACTAGCATTTAGGTTGGTCAACTGGCATTTAGGAAGGCTAATCACATGTAACTACTAGCATTTAGGGCTGATTGCATGTAACTACTAGCATTTAGGGCTGATTGCATGTAACTACTAGCAATTAGGGCTGATTGCATGTAACTACTAGCAATTAGGGCTGATTGCATGTAACTACTAGCAATTAGGGCTGATTGCATGTAACTACTAGCAATTAGGCCCTAATCGCATGAAACATAGGCGATTGGCCTCCTAATCGCCTCTAACATAGGCGATTAGGATTGCTAATCGCCTGTAACCTTGCTGTTCCGGTTTTTCGCGCGTTTAATGCTCCAAATCAGATCCAGAACGTGTGTAACCACCCAATATCATCCCAACAACTATTCTAAACATGTTTAAACCAAAATCCTTCGTTTAACCTCGCATTATCAGTCCTGCATGCAACCATGTAATCCAAACACCATACACATAGCATGAACACCACATTAACATGCATAACTATAACCCTAATAATCGATTTCTCAGATTTCATTAACATAACATCAATATTATTCTGATCTAACATAATAACATGTCATTCATTCATCTTGAATCATAAAAAACTCTAGCTTTCTAATCATAAACACACATAACACATGTATACTAGTTAGAATCCGATTATCAACACTTATTAACGATTTTCAGAAAGCTTTTCCGTTTTAGAACAGGTCTGGACTATTAGGGATTGAATAAAAACGTTTATAAAGACTGCATGGATGGAAACCAAACCTTAGATTTGTAAAAGAATGATGGATTAAGCTTGAAACCTTGTGTTTTGATCAAAAATCGCGTTCCAGAGGTTGTGTGTGTGTTGGGGCGGGTTATGGGACGACTAGGGTTTGTATTATGAAGTTTATGAGGTCAAGTATGGTATTTATAGTCGTTTTTAGTCGTCCAGCCCGTAACTAGCGATTGTGCAGCCTTTACACGCGATTAGGAAGCCTAATCGCATGTAAGTTCATGCAATTGGGGCCTAATCGCATGAACAGTCATGCAATTGGTCCCCTACTCGCCCCTAAAGGGCCTACTCGCCTCCCTTATAGGCGATTAGGCCTCCCTAATCGCCTATAGGGGCTGGTTTCGTGTGTTTTGCGCGTTAAACCCCGTTTTAACATATGTTAACACATATTCACATACCGACAAGTCACATCATGATTGTAAACACATAACACTTGTAAATACACATATTCACACTCGTTCACCAATTCCCGGGACTCGAGACTTGTATGTTCCGTATGCCCTGACGATCCTACAAATCGTCACCGTTTGTATACTTGGTTAAGGACTGACATCTAATGAACCTCTAGACCAACATCCAATGATCTTCTAGACTAAACCGATAGTTCCCGAACCATAACCCGACTTAACTAACCCAGTTAAGTGCAATATACGTGTGACTCGCTAAGGTAGACTTTTATCTAGACAACGTTGTTAACCAGAATTTGCCGGGTGTCACACCTTTCGTTACGTATGGAACAACTCTGGTGCTGGTACAAAATTAATAAGCATATTTTTTTAAAATAATATGAACTAGTTGACACGTTTATTACGTACGTAGCATCACTGGTTCTGGTAATTTAAACGAAAAAATAACATGATATAAAAAAAGCTTACCAAGTCAGGATTTTTTAAATTTAATATGAAAATGTCGTGACGGTTTTTACGTACGTAACAACACTGGTGCTGTCATAATAATATGAATCTGATTAAGCCATGCTTTTAATAATAAATAAAATATTTTTTCTTAATCACTAAAAATATGATTTTTTGTAAAGAAAAAAGTGAGAGAGAGAATGTTGGAGAGAGAAGATTAGTGAGAGAAAGTGAGAGAGAGAGAGAGAGAGAGAGAGAGAGATGATTGATTTGATGGAGAGAAGAAGGTGCAAATTACCTTTCTAACCTTTTTTATCATCTTCTATCATTATAATACTCAATTTTAATCTTGACCATTGATCAAGTACAATGGATGGTAGAGATGAAGTTTACTAGGTTTCTTCATTTTGAGTGGGTTTTTATTTAATCAATCCCCTATATATATATATATATATATATATATATATAGGCCAATTCTAATTAGAAAACCACTTTGAGTTAAGGAAATCATGGAAACCCCATCTTGTGGCCATCCTTCCTCCACGTATACATTGTAGATTCTTTGTTAAAGGGCAATATAGTAAATGAACTCTTTGAACATCCTGCATATTTTCTGACCAACTTTTTTCTTTTTTGTTCTTTGATGTCAGCACTAACTTTACTATGTCATCTTTTGTTCTTTTCTTCTTTGACCACCTTTTCCTTCCCACCCAACCATATATACAACCTTATTATCTCCTTTTTCTTTTACATCCTCACTTTCTTTCTTCACATCTTTTGTCTATCAATGTGAATGTACAAGTGGTTTCAAAGTTAAGTATTACATATGGATTCTCCCAGTCGGCGAGAGACTGGTGTAACACATGTTCAGGATGTTTGTAACGATTTTATGCCTTCTCCCATCACTGTCGTACCCCACAATCTGGAACCATATCCATTAAACGTGATTTCACCTAACGATTCTGCAACTGTTCCAGGGAACGAAAGTGGAGAGAAACGACAGTGGTGGCTTCACTCGTCTTCTATCAGAAGGTCAGAGTTTGTTTTTGGAAGCATATATGTTTTTGCACCCATTTATCTTCATCAGAAGTAGATATGGTTTTTTTTAAGATTAGTAGTTTTTTTTTTGCCCTTAAACCAATATACACCATAGTAGTAGATCTGAGTCATATGTTTGTTTTTCTAAAAAGTAGTACAGATGTTGTTTTTAATGAAGTTGATTAGATATGAGAAAAGTAGTAGATATGATACCTACTCTTCCATTCCTTCACACTATTATCAATCGGGTCGCAATCAGCTTTGGTATGCAGCTCGATACCTTGACAGGGAATCCCCAACAAGCGGTGAATGCTTTCTTTATCTACCCTTATGTTAGCATTAGCTACTTTGATTTCCATGCTTGCTGGATCAAAATTATCCACAACAAAATAGGCAATTTTACCAGGAATACCATCCATATGAAAATTCAACAGCTTACCAAAACCCATCTTATGGACAACAGCCCTCTGGTTTTCCCTTAACAGTTGAATACCTTTAAATAGCTGCAAAGAAGATGAACATGTAGACATTGACAACCACTCGTTTTTACCCCTCTTCACTTGTTTTTTATTAATGGGCTCCACATCACCTTTTACCATGTTCTTCTTCCGCCTCTTACGTCCCTTTGGGACCATGTCCTCACTACTCCCCTCGGATGAATCTCCCAAAACTTTATTTTCAAAAAACACAAAAACATATTAGTATTGATCAAACAAAGAACAGTTGTACTTATTTTTGATAGTATACCTAAAGCTCCTTTTGCTTTGCCATGTATTTCGTTAACATAATCGCTTAAAGAAGTATCTTCTTCAGACTCATTATGCTGGAACTTATGTTTTACCAACAATAAGCGCGGGCTTCTCCTTGAGTCAAATTCTGAAATACATTTAGTTTAGCAAAAAAAAGAAAAAAAAACAACAAATCGTTTTATTCAGAACAGTTACATCTTTTGTTCAAAAAACAACTTTACGGGTTTGACCTTCTTCCAAATCATCTTGCTTTGACCGTTTTCCCCCCAACTTTAGATGTCCCCTTTATATTATCACTACACAAAAAACACACATATTTTGGTTATAGTATACATTTTAAACCACAAATTGCAACAATTCAAAAATCACATACATTAAGTTCAATAACAATAAAAACTAGCCATATTCAAACTGATCATGAATTAAAATTTGATTATTACAGGAGAATCAGTCATAGAACACATCACTCCAACCATGGGCATGTTGAAAACGAGGAATCATGGCACCCGGTATCTTTCATTTTTATGCTTAGTTGTTGCATATATTTAAGTTTTCAACTGTTCCAATGCTTGGATGACACGGACACTACGCTTCACCCTCCCCTTTCCAATGCTTGCTTATCCTTTTTACATAGTAAGTTAACCTCTTTATACTACAAAACATTGGTTACCCACTCCATATTAAACCATAACACTCTGGCTGACTAAATAAAAAAAAATAGAAAACAACAATATTAGTGTGATTGGTCTCAACTCTTCTTTCAGTTTTTTGAAGTTGTATTTTTGATATTATGAAAGAACACATGTTATATACTAGAAAAAAATATAGTTATAAAAACTATATTTTTGTTGTGTTTGTTTCCGATGGAATGCTAGTCAAATGGCTTTCCAACTACATCCAATACACCCCCCCCCCTTTCAAAAAAGAAACATATGTTTTTCCCAAAACATTTTCAAACACCCAACTAATTTTTCAAAAACGGAAAACTTGTATACCAACACAAGACAAAAAAAAACAGTTTTAAAACCCCACGAAAACTTGTATACCAAAACATTTTGAAAACTTGCTTCCAAAATCAGTTTTTTAGCTCCCAAAAAAATATCCAAACACAAAAAACCCATAAACCCCAAACACATAAACACGCCCCCTGTTTTTTAGCTCCCAAAAAATGCCCCCAAACACATAAAACAACAACATATGTTTCGAACGGTTTGACTAAGGAAGTATAACCTAAGAAAAATTAAGAAAACGAAACCCAAAAAACACCCGTTCATATTGTTTTGGGTTTAGATCTAGCATACAAATTTAATCGTACCTTTTAGGAAGTATCTGAAGAACAAACCCTCGGCTTTGAATTTTGTTGACGACAAAATAGTCAGATGTAGTCAAATGTAGGCAGGAAGTATCTGAAGAACAAACCTAGGAAAAAATTAGGTAGGTTGAAGAGAAATGGAGATGAATAGTCAGATGTAGACGAAGGGAAATGGAGATGAAACCTTTGATATGTGAGCGATAAGGGAGACGATGAACAGCTTTAGGGTGTCACCATGGATAAAGGAGATGAACAGCTTTCAAGACCCCTCTTTTTTGTTTTTTGTGTTAGGTGAGATTTTAGACTGGACGGAGTGGGGGCGGGAGAGGGGCGGGAAGGGGGGGGGGAAACACCGCCGCTTAATGGCGTGGAGAGGGGCGGGAGTGGGGGGGGGGGCGGGAGGGAGCTCACTGGCGTGGGGGGAGGAGAGTGGCCACGTGGCAGATTCTGATTGGGCCTATATATAATGTTTACCGTTTAAAAAAAAAGAAAAAAAAATATATCCGTTGGTAACGGCTAGTATACAAAAAAAATTTAATTATATATATATATATATATATATATAACAATAACATCTTATACACAAACACACACTCCTTTTTTCATAAAATCCTCTCCAAACTATCATATATTTTCAAAAAAAATTGCAAGATGTCGGGCGATTCTTCGAGTTCAGACGATATGTTTGATCAACTCGCTTTGGATGACTTCGTATATATTTTTTTTCATAAAATCCTCTCCAAACTATCATATATTTTTTTTATGTTTTTATTAAAATTTCATGTATTTTTGGTTTGTTAGTGTTTTTTTTATTTAACTTTGTAGTTTATTATGAATTAATATTATGTTTTTTTTAAATTTTGTTTTATAATTATTAAAAAAGAAAGTTAAAAACAAGAAAAAAGAAAGAAAAAAAGAAATGCCAAGTGTCACTTCCCCCCCCCCCCCCTTCCACTCCCCACAATTATTCCCCCCCCCCCCCCACAAGGGGCCCACAAGTGCCACATGGCGCTTCATCCCCTCTTCCCCCCCCACCACCACTCCTTATAGTCTTAACATAAAAACCCTTGTTTCTTTATGGGGAATGGAAGTAGACCGTTTGTTTCTTTATGAGATTTTAACATAAAAACCTTTGATTTGTGAGCGACCGTTTGTTTTTTTTAAGATAAAACCTTTAGGGAAGAGAGAGAACACAAGGTGATATGATGGATGCTCTGTTTGCTGCACATTGTCAGTTACAAAACATAGAAGAGAGAGGAGTCTTCAAAGAGAAAATGACCTTATTACCATTTTGAACATTTAAGTAACAAGTATACTATTAAAATAAAACTTGAAAAATCACAGCCATAGATCAAATAGAATGGAGGGTCAAGATGAGGGTTTTCAAGGTTTTCTTAAGTGGAAGGAGTTTTCAAAATATCCTTCCCCTATATATATATATATATATATATATATATATATATATATATATATATATATATATATATATATGATGATAATAGATTAAAAAGGATGAGAAAAATTTTTAAAACACACAAAAATGTCAAGATCCAATGATTTATTGAATAACTTTTTTATTACAAGATGGATAAAATACGAAACGTTACAAGCTTGCTCCCAAGTCAAAGCCAGTGCGACTTCAGCTCCGCGAGTCCGTTTCTCTTCGTTCCACCATGTGAGTGTCTGCTTGTGAAGGACACTTATAGCATAGCGAACTTTGAGGTTGTTAGGGCACTCGCTATTGATGGGTTCCTCTAAAGGTAAATGTTTTTATTTGGAGATTGGAGTTGGATCGAATAGCGACTCGAGTAGCATTGACTAGAAGAAAGATAAACATCCCGGATGCTAAATGTCCGTTATGCGATACAGACGATGAATCGGCTGTTCACCTGGTGGTCCTATGTGGCTTTACGTTTGGGGTTTGGAGTAAAATTTGGCATTTGTGTAGGATAAGTGGTTTGTATCCCAATTTGGTTGACGAGCTTCTTCAAATGCAATATATAACATTTTAAATCTAAAGATGAGAGGAGGATTGTACCAGGTATTATGATGATACCTAGTTGGTCGATCTGGATTGCGAGGAACAATAAGGTGTTTAAAGGAGATACACCTAGAGTCATTGAAGTTGTCGCTCAAGTTATAAGGCTTTGTCGTTGATCTGGTTGAAACATAGATGTAAATTTAGAACGATTGATTGGAATGATTGAGTTAAATACCCTTTGTATATTGTCTAGTGGTTTTTTTGGGGTCGTCCTTGATTTGAGGACGCTCCGGTGTGAATGAAATTTTGGTTAAAAAAAAATGGACCACACATCTGTTACATGACGTATCATGCCCCTCTTCCTCCCCACACTCCCCATCAAAATTGTTATGAACTTTCTATCTAAGACTTTGATAATCTAAAATTGTAGTTAACGTTCTTATTTTAGACTTATATAGACTTTGATAATCTAAAATTGTAGTTACGTTCTTATTTTAGACTTATATAATAATAAAAATATACGAGAATATTGAAAAGTAAAGTAAACAAGTCGGCTCACATAGTGTGGTGTCATGATCGAGATGGGTTAAGTCAAATATGGCTCGTTCTAGCTTGCATTAATCTTATCAATTCAGCTCGGGCTAATGACGAGTCGACCGAACTCACTCATAGAATATCCCTACTAAGAATTTATTCATGGTAAGTTAAAATTTATATATAGAGAGAGAGTATAATTTCTACTAATTAAACAACTAAAAAGGGCATGACGTTTAGAGATCGATGATAGATGTGTGAATTAAGCATAACATAAAAAAAAAAAAATCATGTTTACAAAAGACAAGACGACAGCTCGATAGTACTCATGTTTATCACAATTGTTGTTGATAAAACACAAGTACCACCAAATGTAGTTGTGACAGTGCTAAAATTCTTCAAATTATCACAATGCCAACATAGTTACACATCCTACTAAATTTAATAGTTATTATTATTAGGTTTTCTAGATAATGCTTAGAAAGCATGATTACTCAAAAATGAAGTATACTTACCATTTTTAATAATGAAGAAAAACACATGTTAAGTCATGTCCCTAGCAATCTCATTTACTTAAAAACAAAGCAATCACAATGAGGTATACTTACCATTTTCAATAACGTCCTACACGCGCATTCTGTATAATTTTTAGGGTCTATTCGATATGAGGTAATGGAAAAGATAAGGGAATTAAATGGACGTAGTAATGGAATGGACAAGGTAATGGAATGGATCAATACCATTCCATGTCTTGTTTGGTTGCCATGTGGGAATGAAACAAAACGTTGCCATGTGTTGTTGGATAGGGAGGAAAAGAAAATGGAATAAAATCGGTGGTGAGAGGTGGTTAGTGGCAGTGATGATGGGTGGTGATATATGCCGGTACCGGCGGCGGTGGGTTGCGACGATGATGGTGGCGACGGTGGAAGGTGGATGGCCGTGATGATGGTGGTGGGCGACAATGGTGAGTAGTGGCGGTGGAGGGTGGTGGTGGTGTGTGGCGATAGTATTACGGTGGATGGCGACGACAGTGGTGGGTGGTGGCAATGGTGGCAATGGATGGAGGTGGATGAAGGTGATAGTGGATGGGTGACGATGGTGTGTAGTGGTGTCACACCCCGCCTAGGCAGAAACACGGGATGCAACTTCGAAAGATTTCCAAGCACAAATGGTCACACGAGCATCGATTAAATTAAAACAGGGACTCCCATTAAACAATTTAGTTTTACAAACATAAGGTTAATTGTCTTAAATAAAAACCATTGCATGAAAATGTTCATAACTAAAACCACACAACAATGGTTCAAAAGGTAATATCCCATGATGCTCTGACGCGACCTCCCCAAGTTCCATGATTCATGCTAGTTACCTGAAAAACATGCATGTAAAAAGTATAGGTCAACATAAAGTTGGTGAGTTCACAGGTTTGTATATAATGGGCATGTAATCCAAAACCGACTAAATTACTGCCTAGCTAGGGCAATAATCAATATGTGATCTGACATGAGCCCATAATCAAACCTTGACATGTTGTGTCTCGCCCATTGTACACTAAAGACAATAAAATAATGTGAAATACAAGAACTCTTTTGATATCTGTCATCAATTCAGAGCGATTGACCAAGAGTGAGGGTGTCAACCCAATAGATCTATTCTGGTGTTTCATGGCTAAGTCCATAGCTAATGGTTACGGTGTGATGTATGACACGAGGGCTTAATGGATCTTGAACCTTTATGTCTCATGTTCACATAATAGTCATAGATGTAACTGAAAACTGTACGCATATTTTTCCCCTAGAAAAATGTAAAACTGTAAAAAGGGGTCGTATAAAACTCACCTGATGTCTGAAGGCTAGACTGGAGTATGCCTGACGTGGAAATGTTTGGACTTGGATGCCCTAAATTCAATTAAAGGAAAATTAGGTCTATGTATTGTCATATTTTCCATGCATTTGTTCACCCGACTTGAACACCTATGGACTGTGTTTTTCTGTACCACAATCCATATGTGTCACACATTGTATGTGTTGGGAAATGTTTGTTTGTCATTATGTGTGGCTATTATTAACCCTTTATGGTAAAACCAATGTCTTGGTTTATCTCATGTTATAATGTAGCACATATGTTAGTTTTTTGTACCTAAAAGTGGAAATATTGACACATGTTTCGGTTAGCGTGTATAAAAAATACCATTTTCATGTATTTTGCACTTGCTAACACATGTTCTTTGTCATTTACCATATGTTTAAAAGAAAGGCTAGTGTTAAATCTAATTAACACATGTTTATGGCTTTCTAACACATGTTTACAAAATCATCTTTTTACTTAAGTCACATTTTATGTTTAAAAATCGATTTTTGTGGCTTATACTCGGCTCTATGCGAACAGACACATACTCGTAGCATGTGTGCGAGTATGTATATGCTTATATTCGAGCTCTTTAAGTGTCATGTGCATGTCATATGGGAATGTATTTACGTGTATGTATATGTGTATGTTTATCCTCATTTGAGTCTTTTGATCAACATTGAACACTTTGTGTGCGACCACATGAGTGTGTGCTCGAGTGATAGGGTCGGGTAAACTATTATTGACTAAAATATGGGAAAAATGAGAGATTTGGATGAGCTTTAACATACCAAGGTGCAAATCGGTTTTCACAAGAAAGAATCGATGGTCTTGTCCAATCCTTCGAACTATAGCCTCAACTCGCTTGTTGTCACTTGATGGGAGCTTGGTTTGAGGGCGTATGGTCGAACAAAGGTTCGGGTTGGGTGGTTTGGGGATCGACCGAAGGGTAAACAAACTAAAAGGGAGAGTTTTCAAGTGTTAGTGAGTTTTGGATATGTTGTGGCGTGTTTCCCTTGGCTTCCTTGTTGCCTATTTATAGCCGAGAGGAAGGGTAGAGGCCATGGATGATTGGCTCACAATTGTGGAAAGTCAACACATTACTTTCATGGAGTGCAAAGGCTAGTCTCCATCTTGGTGTAATTAGTTGACATTGGATCTTTGTTGGTTTATGTAGGGGTGTTCGGCCGATATACATGGTGAAAGGGCAAAGAATTTGTGGTAAGTCAACATGGCCTTGTATGATCATGTGTTTTATGTTGTTTCTATGTTAGTATAAGTGTCTAGATATTGGTAATGTGTGGATAGGAATGGTGAGATGGTGATATGTGTGTATATGTCGTATGTGTGTGTGTGTGTGTAAGGTTAATGAGAGTTGTTTCAATCAATGTATATACACATGGGTATATGGCCGACTTTGGGAATTGAAATAAGATAACTAGGGTACTCAATAAAGCATGGAAATATATAGTAGGACTGTTAGGGTTCTAAAATGGTGTAAAGTATGGTGATGGATGTTTTGGATGCTTATGTTTGTCTTGTGCATGTGTGTCGTGATATATGTATATGTATATTGTTGATATGATGTTCAATCAAGATACTTATGTATGTGTGTGTGATCGTGTATACATACATAGAGATATACATGTGTGGGGATGGACTTTGTTGATACAAGCATTCATACACACCTATATACATATCGCATACATATATACACATAGATAAGTAGTCTTGAAATTTGTTTAATATTTACCTATCTATGTGTGCTCATATATGTATAGTTATCGAATGATGTCTATGCACACATGTTAATTGACATTCTAACACGCTTGTAATTGTATGGGTATATATTACCATATATATATGGCCAAATTAGGTTTATATGTGGGCACATTGTTCGTGGTTTGTACTAGTTTCCCATGGATTTTACGTCTGGTGATCTATTGTTCTCGAACATTGCTTGTTTTTATTCTTGATTGGATTACGAATTGGAACCTTGTGCTCAATTGCATTGATCCCCAAAACTAGGGTTTTGCATGGATTCCCTACAGTCTATCATGAACTATCCAACTAACTGGGACTTTGCTAGACTGTATGTCTCAGGATTGACTTGTTGGAACCCTGTACAGCCCAATTATGATGAAATATGTGAAATGTAATGCCAAGCACAATGTATACGTGTAAGTAAGTGTACGGTCATGACCTGTGATTTCGACAGGTGTCACAAGTGGCGATGGTGGGTGGTGGTGGGTGGCGGCAGTAGTGGTGGGGTAAAGGAAATTGTGGTGAGTGACGGTGGCAGGTGGTGGAGGCAGCGGTGGCTGGGTGACGGTGGTGGGCGGCGTTGGGTGGTGTTGGATGGCAATGGTGGTGGGTGGATGGCGACGATGGTGGGTGGGTGAAGATAGTGGGTTGCGGCGACGGTGGTGAGTGGTGATGGAGGTGGTGGGTGGTGGGCGACGGTGGTGGGTGGTGGCAACAATGGTGGTGGGTGGTGATGATGGTGATGGGTGGTGGTGGGTTGTGGGTTACAGTCATGTTAGTAAAGGGTGAATGAGGGATGGAATGAAAAGAAAAAAACATATGGGGTGGATGAAATGGTTTTGAGAGAATGAAATGGCTTGTGGAATGGGTGATTCCGTTCCTTTAATCAACCAAATACACTATTTTTCATTACCTCGTAATGGTTTATTCTTTTCCCTCTTTCATACCAAACACTACCTTAGTGTAACCTCCATGTCATGCGTCATCAATCCAAATTGATTGATTCACCAAAGTTATCTTTGTTATTCAGCCCTAAGTTATGTGTACGTAATTCGATCAGTGGTGAATCCAGGAATGATTTTTAGATGGTTCATTTCGTAGATTTTTATTAATTTTTCAACTTTTTTCACTAAAATTTTCAACTTTTTTTCCAAATCGAGGGGTTCCTAAAAACCCCCGAAACCCCATCTGAATCCGCCACTGTATTTGATAGATAGGCTGCTATTTCAGATAATGAATCTTTAACTCTATTGAAATCAAGCTATTTTTTAGCATAAAAAAAACTATTAAGTATAAAAATTATCTTGAATTATGTCATGAAAATTACTATCAATATTGATTCATTTATGTAAAATCATCATATTTCGCTTTATTTTTATTGTCAATGAATTTAAAAATAGAATATGTCTATATCCTTTTTACTTTTATTTTATTTATCTTGTATCGGTAGTTATATCTATCTTTATGGTTTAGTCAGTGTAGGGCCGGCCCTGAAAATTCGGGTGCCCGGGCCGAGCCGGGAAATATGTGCCCCTTGGTCTTAGGTCTTTTAAGCAATGTTTTCATAACCGAAGCGGACGTTGAACGGTGTCCTTACCGGTTCCCTAGCGGACTGGTCGAACTAGATATAGAACTGAAAGTGTCGTAATAATTATAAAAATTAATATGTTTGGCTAATGGGATCATAAAAAAACCACAATTTCTTAAAATTCCATAATAATTTGAAGGGCCATTATTTATGTCTAGACTTCAAAAATTTTTTAATGAAATGAATTTGACTTGAATCATGTGTATAAGCGTGAGACAATTACTGTTTTGTAGTACTACTATATATTAAAATTTACTGCAAAGGCTGCACAATTACTGTACCACAATACAAATCTCAAGTAACACACTTCAATTTTTTTTAATTTTGTCGTATCCTTCAAAAAAGTAGATGAGTCATCTTCTTCCTTATCTACTCTTCACCTTCTTGTGTTTATAACCAGTGATGTTTAAGATGAAATCTTTTTTTGGGTTGAAAACAGAAAGAAAATACTTGCAGAAAAAATACACTCTACACTCGTCGTCGCTCAAAGTGCCCCTTCAGAAATTGAGCCCGGGCCGGAAGTCCTCCCCGCACCCCCTCAGGGCCGGCCCTGAGTCAGTGAAAATGGGGTTGCGGTGCATGTTGTCTGCTCCCCTACCATTTTGTTATAAGGATTGGTTTATGTTCAATGTGGAAAATAATAGGACAATCTAATCAAATTTAAGACGCAAATCGTCATTGAACTAATACAATGTATTTAATAAGGTAGCATGAAATTAAGTTGTTTACAAACAAGAAAAATAATACTCGAAAAGCATTAAGTAACATGCTATAATTGTAAATCTAGCTAAAGATAAACAACATCACCTCAAAACAATTATGTGTGGGGCTATAAACTTTCACTGGTGGGTTCCCGCTAAAGATGTCGCCGCTAATAGACAAAATTCTTGTAGTGAGTAGAGAACCATGGTGTTCAACATGGAGGATAATGACATAATCAAAAGAGTCAATAGGCTAGGGTTTATTATTGGTTGGAAGTTTTTAGTATACAAAAAGTAGGTTACTTATTGAGAAATGTGTGACTTGTACTCTTTAAATTGTTGTCGACTGGCGAAAAACATGAACTTTTTTTTTGTTTTGAAAAAGTTATGATTTTTTTTATAGATGAAATCATGAACTTTTATACTATATATAAAGACAGTAAATTTCAAAACTTTATAGTAGCTAGTAATACGTAATAAGTTCTTGGAGGAAAACAATCTAAAGTTATCCTAATCACCATCCAATCAAGATATTATTGGATATATGGAGGAAGTGAGTGAGTGTAACGGTGGGGATATATATGGGATGATGTTCGATGGTGGGGTGGTGTCGAATGAAGAACATGGCATGATGACAAGGGAATATTATTGCTTTATAATAAATAACTAAAACAATCACATCACTTACCACCCAAGCAACATCTCACATTACTTTTCTTTACATAGTCAATAATCATCATAATTTAAAAAACAAAAATTATATTATATTATTATTATTATTATTATTATTATTATTATTATTATTATTATTATTATTATTATTATTATTATTATTATTATATAACATTAAGTAATTGTGGAAATAATAGTAGGAGTTAAAATAGTTATGAGTCATAGTAGCAGGGGTAGGGCCGGGTGGTGTCACAGCACATGAGATTAGCATTAGTAGTAGCGCGAGCAGAAATGGAAATTGGAGCGGCATTAGAACCATTTGCAGTTGTAGGATAAAAATAATAGAGTACTACTAGCAAGTAACCGCAGCGCATAGTAGCGGTAGTAACAGTAGTAATAAACAACACAATAGCATCAACAACAACAAATCAGTAATCCTTCTCTAGTATAAAGTTTGAATAATTATTTTAAAAAGTTAAATTTATCTGTTTGTAATAGAGTTCACTACTACAAAAAAACATCATTTAAAACGGTCAAATATTTTATTTAAAACACGCTACTACAAAAAAAGATCATATAAAACGGTGAAATTTTTTATTTAAAACGGTTTGAAACAACCCGTTGTAAAAGCCAAATCACCGTTTTATAAAACAAATGATTTTAAAACGATTATACAAACCATTGTAATACCGTTTTATTTGATACATATTAAAATGGTTTAGATGTATTGTACCGTTGTTTTTTATAAGTATTTAAAATGATCATGTATTTTTTGTCAAATTGTTTTATTTGATATATAATAAAACGCTTTTGCTGAACCGTTGTTTTTTATACTTATTTAAAACAGTCACTTATTTTGTACCGTTGTTTTTTTTATATAAGTTTATCAACTTTCCTAGTTAGGTATTTAAAACGGTTCATTTTGTATGGTTGTTTTTGTTTATAATTGTGACAACCAGCAACTTCCGATCTATACCGATGTGATTTTAAATAACTATTTATTATAAATATTGTTAGTTATTAAGTTTCGGAAGTTAACCGGTCGTTTTAACAAAGAAAACGTGACCGAGTCTTATAACGCGATTTAAACACGTGTGTTGAACGCACGCGTCAGTTGATGGAAGTAATATTCATTTTGTTCGGTTTAGTAGGATTCTTAATTCCGAACAAAACCGACTAACTTTTGTAAATTATTATTGAACTAAAATAGAAAACCGAGGCATATTACGTTTAGAACGGGTTCAGATACGCGATGTCAACCTACGAAACTAACCCTACCTATATAAGCATCTTATTCTCTTCTTCTTCTCATTTTCACCCAACACAAAAACCCTAGCCTCTCTCTCTCTCTCTCTCTAACCTCTCCTCTCGGACTCATCTCTCCCTCCCTCATCTCTCTGTAACAGCGGCCGACCACCACCGTCGTTGGTGGCGGCGGCGTAATGGTGTTAGGCCTGTAATGGCGTCTCACGGTGTTGATTCAAGGAGGGTAGATCTCGTTCAGATTATAGATGGTCAGGGGGTTCGATACAGGTTCGGGTTACGAGCCAGTTTTGGTTTGATGCGGTGAGGGTTTTGATTACGGGTCAAGGGGGTTCTGGGTAGGGGTGTCGTGCGGTGGTTATGGTGTCGGGGGAGGTTGTTATGGTGGCGGCTGTGGTGGTTTTGACGTGCAGGTGGTTGGTTTGGTGGCCACGGTGGTGGCTTGTGGTCTGATGGTCCGATTTGTTAGTGGTCTAGTGTACGGGTTTGTTGAGTGACAGCCGATGGTTGCTTTCGGGGGTCAGAAGGGTCCGGTTCAGGTTACAGATGCAGGTCAAGCTGTTTCAGGTTGCGTCTTGGTTCAGCAGGCGGCGGTGATTGGTTCTCAGGCGGTTCACGGGTTTTTAAGCTCGAGTCATGGTTCAGATATGGTTTCAGCCGATGGAGGGTTTCTTTTGGTGGTCCGAGGCCTCAGGTTTATGGTGTTTTCAGCCGGAGTTTGGTCCGGGTCAGGCCAAGTCGGGTCTGGTTCGGGTCTCGGGTCCAGATGGGTACGGTTTGGGTATCAATGGTTGTCGGGTCAGATTCGAGTTCGATTCAGGCTGTGGTCAAGCTGGTTAACAGATGGTTAACGGGTCAGCGTTCCGGTCTACACGTAGTTCGAGGTGGTTCCGGGTTACGTGCGTACGATTCGGTATACTTGAGTTCATATTCATTATTATTTGTAGATGTTATATATTTATAAATATTGTATATTTGTAAATATTATATATTTATGAATATTATATATTTATAAATATATTGATATTGAGGAAATAGTTTTAACTCGCGAACGGACCGAATAATAATAATAATAATAATAATAAACAGTAACTACATTATATATCGAACGATTTGGTAAATGGATAACTTAACGTGACTTATGATATTGAACATCGGACTAAATAACTTTGGACTACTTTGTCGGACTATATTCTATATATAAATAAGTATACATAGGTGACGAAACGTATAGTCTCGTGAATCGGAAATGTGGATAAAAGGACTTGACGAATTGTGTTTGAAAGTTGATTTTGGGGAAAATTGTAGACAACGGGTGTTGTCTGGTTTGTACAAAAACAGAGGAAACTCTGCCTAAATTTTTATAAAATCAAAGCGTAACGAACTGCTATTTCTATAAATAAATTCCCTTTAGTGTTTTGGACAAATGGATTATTATATACAAAATCGAAGTGTTTTCAGAGACTAACTATTTATAACAACAAAGATGATTTTCAAGCAGTATTTGAGAAAAAGTAACAAATGTTATTAATCGGTTTTAATAACTAAATTTGTTTTTCCTCAAAGAGTATTTTCTAAAATGATTTACGAGACGATCTTTGGCTCAGGATAGTTATACGTTTCGGGGTTATAGTCCAACAAGGCTTACACACGAATAGTGACAAGTGTGAAACTTGGGTACTATGTTGTATGTAACTCGTGAATTAAGTTAAGTCATGATCGGTTCGTCGAGTTGAAACGTATTTAGACTCGTGTTGGTACACACGAGTCTAGACAGTCGGATAGACTATCTTTTAGGCGGTTAATAAGCTAGGCTTATGTGTGATAGACTGTTAAGGTGTCCTTTGTTGGTAATTAGGGCACGAGGAAGTCGGTCAAGGTTTCAGGCTTTGTTTGCTAGCTTAGCATGGAAATTAAGGTGAGTTCATGACCCCAATTTTTACTGTTTTTGTAAATGTTTTCGGGGGGAAGACATGCTTCTTTTATGAAAATTGAGGAATTTAAAACAAAACAAAGTTTTGGAAAATGAAACGGGTTGCGTGAGTTCACGGCCCCACTTTTACAGCTTTAACTTTTGGGGGAGAAAACATGCGCTAAACTATTTTGGTAACATATGTCATACTATGGTTTTAACTTTGTATTGCTATACGATCTTTGGAAGTCCCGGGGGAAACCATGAATGTGCGGGGATGCACAATGGGGGAAATGTGGATAGATCTATTGGCGTGACCTGCCCCACTCGACGACTTGGAGGGCCGGGCGGGTGCATGTTGTCTCGAACTTTGCTAAACATGCTGAACATATTCGGGCTGCTTAAACATATGCTAAACATTGCTAAACGTGTCCAGTAATGGTTTCCAATCGTAGTAGTAATAAAACATACGCCTAGCTAGCGTACTTGGTAACATTGATATAGTATGGACATGGTAACACTTTGGTAACACACGGTAACACTTTGGTAACATTTGGTAACCTTTGGAAACGTTTTTGTTAAACTTATGAACTCACCAGCGTTATGTTGACTTTTTAAGTATGTCTTTCAGGTTTAAACTTTGGTAACGACACGGTTGGAGTAGGCGACGTCTTGGGATCGGGGATCCTAGAGGGTTAGAAATGGCGTTCAGGAAATCAAGGTCTTAAATGCAACTTTCCGCTGCGTTGGCAAAGGCACCAAACGTCACAACCGACGAGGGAAAAGTCGGGGTGTGACAATAATAATTTATAAAAAAACGTTTATCTACTAAGACGTTTTATTTTGTATTTTTTTAAAATACCGTAAATACATACATATCTACAATATCTCCATCAATTTTGTTGATTTAAGATATTCTAAATATATTTTAAATATTTTAGGATATCATCCTCTCTTCTTCTCCTTCTTCTTCATTTTCCTTTAGTTATCTCTTTTCTATACTCTTCACATAAAGATTCATAATTTAATAAGTATTTGTTATTTTTTTATTATTGATCATCATGCTAGCAAAATCTTGAAGGTAAAGATTTGTTTTTTTTTCTAAGTTTAGTTTTGCATGTACTTTATTTATTGTTTTTTTTATGTTAAAAAAACTAATTTTTATTGTTTGATCATTCGAGCAGACCGAGTTACTTACCAATCAGTCATCAACAGATCAAGAAAACTATTTTATCGCAGAATTCTTCATAAATAGTCAACTCACATCAAGGAAAAAGAATTATTTGTTAAGGTGATATGTATTTACTCATTTTACTTTTTTTTATTGTTGGGTGATCATTCAGTTGCATATATATGGTTGCTAGACGTGTCGTGCCCGTGGGTTGGTGGTCACCCAAATTATTAATACCGAATTTTATTTTTTTGTAGGTATTGAAGAAGACACATGATTATAATTATTCATTGGTTTGAAAATATTTACCTTTTCAATTTAGTAGATGCTATTTACTGGTTAAATATTACTTGTTTTATAATATTAGTTGTGGAAGATCATGAAATTTTTAGTTTTAAATGATGCGTTTAAAGAAATATAATGTTACTTGTTTTAACCATTTGAGGATATAGGATATAAACTAATATATGTATTACAAATTACAAATTTACTTTCTATGATTAACTTTTTTTATATATGTAGTCAACGTGAAAGGTAGATAACAACGAAGTGGTAAAAACGGTAGTTATTGAAAAAGGACAAGCCGCAATGAGAAGCCTCTGACATAAACTTGTAAATAATTTCGCTCGAAAAGATATATCTCCTTTTGAGGAGCACTATTATTTGGACAGAACTCATTGGGAAGAATTTGCTTTAAAAGCAAAATCAGAAAAATCTCTGGTATTCTTTAACTATTATTGTTATTATACTCTATATATTGTAATTATTAATAATAATTCTTTTTTAAATATCTTATGAAGGAAACACGTCAGAAGGCGAAGCTGAGTGTAGAAAAGAATATTGATTGTCCCCATGTTGGTCGAATGTGATTTGTTGGTTTACAGAAGTTTGAGAAAGATAGGTGGAAACAACTTGCAGAAATGTATCCACACCTACAAAAAACGGAAGACGAAATTGTACAACGATATGCTGTTAGTAGAGCATTTTACAATTATGTCATAGGGTCATATGAACTCCCAGAACACTTATTATCATACGGTGATCTGGAGGGAACACTTCAAGACTTGGTAAATATGTAAATGCATTTATATAATTATTATTTATAATTATGTTAATCAATTTATTTACCTCAATATATTTTTGTGCCAGACTTGTAAAGAGATCGAGATGAAGAAAGATGGTGTTACAAAAAGCAAACGTTATAGAAAGAAAAAAAGGAAGTATGAGTTGGTGCAAGCAGTAAGAGAAGATATTGATGCCATACAAAGACACAAGTCTTGTGTTGCTACATCAGCTCAGGCGAGCTCGACTATTAGTCTACCAGAAATCAAGGTACTATATTTTAGGGTTTGGTTACTTATTTTTTTTAAAGAAGATTGCATTTAGTATAAATGTTTATGTGTTTGCAGTCTATAAGTTGTTGTGATCTTCTTTGGCCATTTGACGAATCGTTCCCCAATACGGTGAAAAAAATGTCAAAAGTTGGGGACTATACCTATAATTTTCAGAAGTTGAGGACTAAAGGTGAAATCTGAGCAAACCACAGGGACTATTTGAGTAATTTTCTCTTATGCTTATGAGCTAATTTACTTCAGTTTTGCAGCTAATGAACAAGATTTTCATCATCCTCTCCCTCTTGTTCATTTTTCATCTCCTTAACGTAAAAACGGGTGCAAGTAATTGCTTTTATGTGCTTTAGTTGGGTGATTAGGGTTAGTTTGGGTCTTATTTGGTTGTTCATTCTTTCTTGATTTTCTGTTCATATGGTTCTTTTATTGGTTATGTGTCGTACCAAATTTTTGTGTAGGAACCAATTTGTAAGGTGGTTGATGGTTGCTTTTATGTGGGCTGTTGTTTCCGCTTATTTGGTAGTTGAATGGGGTTGTTTCATATAAAAAAAACTCCACCTTACTCATATACGCATGCCACAGGGAGAGAGAGAGAGAGAGAGAGAGAGAGAGAGAGAGAGATATGGAGAGTAAACCTGGTGGAGGCATCAAGGAAACAGGAAGTGGATCAGAGTATTCCTCACTTCTACCTCAAATCAAAGATCCTTTGTCGTGTCGTTCATACGCAACTGCTGGTAGGTAACATGTTCTTACAGTGTTCGGTAATCGATAGGACTTGTATGCAAAATTTTCTTTTAGTACTAATAAGTTATGTTTTAGTTTTTGTTGGATAAAGAGATTCTATTTATTGATTATTTAGGGATCAAATAGTAAGTTTGTATGAGGGGCAAACCTGATTATTGTTGGTGATATGTGGTGTATTTCATAGGTTGACGAGGTGAAATAGTGTTCGTATGTAAGAAAATGAACGGTGTTAGCTTCTGATCCTTCAGTTTGTAGGACATCTAATGGTATGTAAGAAAATGAACGTTGTTAGTAAAGGCGTTATCACATACATTTATTATGTATGTAAGAAAATGAACGTTGTTAGTTTCCGATCCTTCAGTTGGTAAGTAACATGCTCAACTGTGGGTGTCGCCCTTTTGGAGCATATGCATTATCGCATACATTCTATTATGTGGGTGTCGCCTTTTTTGGGATAAATCTGAAAGTGGGATTTTTAAAGAGGTAAATTGTTTTTAGTAAAACTTATATTGATATTATGTTACTTTTTACAATATTGTCATGAATTTATAGGTGTTTTGAAACAAGGTAATAGAAACTTAATTGGCTCTCCTGATGATGAGAATGATATTGATGAAGAAGAGGTAGTTTTTTTATTACTTTTTATGCACATATAGAAGCTTTACTTGGCACATTTTTACATTTTTTAAAAGGTTGTGAACCATATTGTAATAGTATTACTATTATAAGTTTTACTTGGCACATTTTTTATTCATAAACAAAAAAGTGAGATATATATACATTGTATCATGATATTAATTTATTTGTCCAAAATTATTCCCTTTTGAATGGTCATAAAACTTTGTAAAATTTAATGAAAGTAAAGTTTATTCAAAGATATTTCAACCGTAGAAGGTGGTTTAAGTTTCTTATTTTTTTTTGGTTCCAGAATGGACATATGCATACAAAAGTTTTTGGAATACTTCTGGTGGTTTTAGGACTTGGGATAGAAAAAATTAGCAAGATTTAATTTTGTCATGTATTTATCAAGTATTATCAAAACAGGGGCGTTTTAAATAATGGAGATTTATATCCAATAATGTTGGTCTTTTTTATTTTGTTATAACTCTTCATTTACTGATACCTAATTAAAGGTATTGGATCAGAACAAGATGCAAAATTTTACTGCATTGATAGTGACATGATGAAGCAAGATAACCTTTATGCTTCTTGAGTAAGACCTATCATACTTATTTATTCAATTCACCATATTTATTATGGAATTTTCTTAGTCAAACTTAGATTTGACTGTGACAACCGGTAAAAATCCAGGTAATTCCTGTACAATATAATACTTATTAAAATATTATCGGAAGCTACAAGTGTTAGGACAAAAAGGATTGGTGAAAGCACTTTTGCAAACCTTAGTCTAATTCACTTCTGTCAAATTATTCTAAGTATAGAACTACTGAAGAAAGAAGACTAAACAGCTGAAGAAGGATTCTACAAGTACTGAAGAAGAAATACATCAGAAGTTCTGAAGTCCAAACCAGACAGTTCTCTGAAGAACTACTGAAGACAAACTACTCATCAGTAGTTTGTCATTCATCAGCACTTGTTCAAGAATCTTTCCACCGCCTTATGTTTCAGTAGTTTATTAGTTTAATATTACTTCAACTTTTTGTACAAGTTCCAAGATTGCAACTTGTTGCAACTTGTCTCTGAACTTGCTTTTTGGCAAGGTTCATGTATTTGTAAAGTCTATAAATAGATGGGTTCATCCCTCTGTTTTAGACATTGATTTTTAATACAGAAATCCTTCAAAGCTTATCATTGTTATTTCCATTTCATTTACTGAGAATCTGTTTAAGTGTTCATTCTCATTCATTGCTTAGATTCTCATTAAATACTTGTCTTTAGTTTTATCAAACGTCCAGGGGGAGTAATAACTCTTATTGATAAGTGTAGCTTTAAACTCATATCATTCCGCTGTGCTATTACTGATAAAGAACTTGCTAGACACTTAAGTGTTCACTAGCAAGTTCATACAAAGAGCAATACTGATCCAACAATTGGTATCAGAGCACTGGTTTATCTGATCACATATCAATCTAACACATTGAGAATCAGACACAGGCTCTTATTGATATTCAATAAAGGATTAAAAGTTCACTTTTATCAACATCCATCACTTTAAGAGATATTTGACAAATCAATACTCTCTAAAATGGATCCTCATAATACTGGTTCTGCCAATAAACCTGTTATGCTAGTAAGAAATGAATATAATATCTGGCAAAGGAGAATGGCACATACCTTATCACAGACCAACACAGGTTGCTGGAAATCTGTGATATATGGTCCTCATAAACCAGTAAATATCAATCTTGAAACTAAAGAAGAAATTCCAAAAGACCCAAAATACTATACAGATGATGATTTCCTAAAGCTTGAGCTTGATGCTAAAGCTTTCTCTATGTTGGCAATGGCACTCCCAAATGAAATCTACTCTGGCCTATTACATTGTGATAGTGCCAAAGAGCTTTGGGACTGCCTCAAAGAACAGTTTGGAGGAACTGAAGAGGTGATTGCCAACACCAGAGAAATCCTGGCTCAACAATATGGTTGAAAACCTTGAGTACAACTTGCTGAGTGTGTCACAAATGTGTGATAAAGGATATTCTTCCTTTTTCACAAAGACAGCATGCAAGATCATATCACCAGAAGGCCAGAAGTTGATAGAGAAGATCATTGAAGATCATACTTTGTTGATAGCCAAAAGATGTGGCAATGTCTATGCAGTGGACATTGAAAAGGACAAAGTACTGAACAACACTGCTTGTTTCTTCTCAAAGGCATCAACTTCAGAGACTGATCTCTGGCACAGGAGACTTGGCCATGTGAACTTTAAAACCATAAATAAAATCACAAAAATGGGCTTGGTCAGAGGTCTACCTTTAAAGGTATACCAGTGTCAAGAACACTGTGTATCCTGTTTAAAGGGAAAACAGCATAAGTCCTCCTATAAGTCTATTGAAGAATCAAAAACTACTGCATGTCTTCAACTACTCCATATGGACTTATTTGGGCCTGTAAAAATCATGAGCCTTGGTAAGAAGAAGTACTGCTTAGTCATCATTGATGACTATTCAAGATTTACATGGGTATTCTTCTTATTTTCCAAGGTTGAGGCTGCTGAAATCATCAAGTTCTTCATTCTACAAGTAGAGAAACAATATTCTCTATCTGTCAAAGCCATTAGAAGTGACAATGGGACAGAGTTCAGAAACAAAACTCTAGATGAATTCTGCTTGTCTAAAGGGATTATTAGACAATACAGTGTTCCCAGAACTCCTGAACAAAATGGTGTGGTAGAAAGGAAGAACAGAACCTTAATTGAAGGAGCAAGAACAATGTTAGCTGATTCAGGCCTACCATTGTATTTCTGGGCTGAAGCAGTTAACACTGCATGCTATGTTCAAAATAGAGTCCTTGTCAACAAGAGACACTCCAAGACTGCCTATGAAGTTCTTCATAGCATAAAGCCCCTTATCTCCTTTTTCAGGGCTTTTGGATGTCAATGTTTCATTCTAAACATCAAAGACTCTATTTCAAAGTTTGCTGCCAAAGTTGATTTAGGTTACTTTCTTGGTTACTCTTCCACTAGAAAAGCCTACAAGGTTTTTAACTCAAGAACCAGGATAGTAGAAGAAACACTGAATGTCAAGTTCAATGAGTCAAAACACACTCTTATCCCAGCACATCCTGCTGAACTTTTTGACCTTGACAGCTTCCATTTTGGACCTGAAAAAACTGTTACTTCATCTAAACCTACTTATTATGGTGATCAAAGGTTTGATGATGAGGATCCAGCACCATGGACTCCTCAAACAGTCATTAAGTCAACTTTCAAACCATCAGAAGTTTCACAAACTTCTGATTCAAGAACTACTGATGTACAAACTCAAACATCTGGTTCAGCACCTAAAACTACTGAAGACACTGAAACTGCTGAACCAGAAATTATAAACCTCAGTGGTTTGTTTGATGAAGTACAAGAGCCACCTACACCTATCAGTGGTTTACAACAACTGATTGAACACAAAGATCATCCACTTGAACAAATCATGGGTGATATTGCATCAGGTGTTCTTACAAGAAACCAGCTTTCCAACTTTTGCTTCTTCTCAGCATTTATTTCTCAGTTGGAACCTAAAAAGTACCAAGAAGCCCTCAAAGACAACAACTGGGTACAAGCCATGCAAGATGAGTTGCTTCAATTAAAAAAGCAACAGGTTTGGGAAATCTGTCCCTTACCACCAAACAAGCAACCAATTGGCACAAGATGGGTTTTTAGGAACAAACAAGATGAGGCTGGTATGATTATAAAGAACAAGGCAAGACTGGTAGTACAAGGTTACTCTCAAGAAGAAGGAATTGATTATGATGATACCTTTGCTCCAGTTGCAAGGCTTGAAGCCATCAGGTTATTTCTGGCCTATGCCATTTCCAACAAAATAAAAGTTTATCAAATGGATGTTAAGAGTGCATTTTTGTATGGGAAAATAAAAGAAGAAGTGTATGTCTGTCAGCCACCTGGGTTTGAGGATCCTTCTCATCCTGAGTGGGTGTACAAACTAGACAAAGCTCTTTATGGGCTCAAACAGGCTCCAAGAGCCTGGTATGAAACACTTTCTAACTTTCTACTCAAAAATAACTTCACAAGAGGCTCCATTGATAAAACTCTTTTCATAAAACATGTTGGAAATCATATCTTACTTGTTCAAATATATGTTGATGATATTATATTTGGTTCAACAAACACAAAACTGTGTGATGAATTTAAGAAACTCATGCAATCAAAATTTGAGATGAGTACAATGGGAGAACTGCAGTACTTTCTGGGACTGCAGATTAAACAACAAACAAATGGAACTTTTATACATCAATCAAAATATGTTAAAGAATTATTAAACAAATTTTCTTTACAAGACTGTAAATCATGTTCCACTCCCATGACACCAACCACAGAAGTTGAACCAGATGATCAAGGAAAACAGGTTGATCAAACCATGTATAGATGTATGATAGGTTCCCTTTTATATCTAACTGCTTCTAGACCAGATATTATGTTTTCAACATGTGTCTGTGCTAGATATCAATCAGCTCCTAGGGAATCACACCTCATTGCAGTCAAAAGAATCTTCAGATATCTGAAAGGAACTCCAACACTTGGAATTTGGTATCCTGCTTCAAGCAATACCAAGTTATCAGCTTTTTCAGATAGTGACTATGCAGGGTGTAAAATGTTAAGAAAATCAACATCTGGTGGTTGTCAATTCTTGGGAAACTGTCTAGTGTCCTGGCAATCAAAGAAACAAGCATCTGTTGCAACTTCAACTGCTGAAGCTGAATACATTGCAGCTGCAAGTTGTACATCGCAGATACAATGGCTCCAGTATCAACTTCTTGATTATGGAATCAAAGAGATCAAGACACCATTGCTTGTAGACAGCAAATCTGCCATTAGCATCATTCAAAATCCTGTTCAGTTTTCAAAAACCAAACATATTGAAATCAGGTATCATTTCATAAGAGATTGCTATGAAAAATGCAAGATTGAAGTGAAACATGTAGCAACAGCTAATCAAATAGCTGACATATTCACTAAACCCCTTGACACATCAACATTTCAGAAGTTAGTATCCATGCTTGGGATGCTACATTTGTAAGTGTTTCTCTTTACTTTTCTGCACATATTTTCATTTTTCACTTACATCTGTTTTCAAGTTTCAAAACTTCTGAAAAACAAACAAGAGAGAAACTACTGATGAACAAAACATCAGTATGGGAATATTTTCTGAAAAATGAGTAACTTTTGATAAAACAACCTTCAGAAGTTATGAATAAAGTATTTATAAAGCATTCTCATCAGTTGTTCAAAACTACTGAAGAGAAAGTGGGAACTACTGATGATATTTGTCTTCATCAGCAGTTTGGTCAAAAAGGGTAAATCAGACTTTTCCCACATCAGAAGTTTGACCTAGGCGGTTAAAAACTTCTAATAAATACCTTTTCCAACACTTATCCTTTCAAAAAGCAAAATTCCCTCCTTCTCTCTAACAAAACACTCTCAAGACCTAAACCTGCAAAAACACTGTTCGATCCACACACACACAAACCACATGGCTCTAGTACTGAAACAGGGACACAATCAAAGAGGCTACTTCGAAAAACAAGAAGCCTGGTCCCAATACGACGAAATCATTGATTTGGTCGTCAAATCCCAATACTTCACCGCCCTCACCATCGACCCTCCAATCCATACTGAAACTCTAAATGAGTTTTGGGCAAACATAGAGACGGTGACGGTGAACAACAAAGTAATCTCCCTCAATTCAACCATCAAAGGGAGACAAATGACAATCACACCGGCTATTTTGGCAATTAGGCTGGGTTTGGATGATGTAAATGCCCCAGACCAATTTCCAAACTCTCAAATTCATTTAACCATGACAGAGTGTGGTTACCAAGGTACTCTCTCACATGCTACAATCTTTAAGAAATATTTTGAACCAAAGTATAAACTGCTTTTTCATTATATTATTATGTGTTTGAGTCCAAAAACTGGATCTTATGATCAGATGCCCTCAACTTTTCAACCTATTTTTCATTCCATAGTGAATGAAACAAAATTCAGAGCATCATCACTTTTCTTTAATGAGTTGGTGTTACATCATCTCAATACTAAAAAGAAGTTTTTGTTGTACCCAAGATTTATTATGCATTGCATAATAAAAGAACTTGGAGAAGAGGTGCTTGTGGGTAAAACAACAATTTTAAACCCTTTATCCTCACAAGCATACTCAAGGCACAACAAACCGGCTGCCTGGCCAGAAGATGACCAAGGGGAACCAGAAACAGTCCCCATGGAACCCTCATCTTCCAAACCTACACCCCCAAAGGCCAAGAAACCCAAGCAACAAAAACAAAAACCCACTAACCCAAAAAGAAAAGCAGTTCAGGAGGTTGAGATGCCTAAACTAACTAATGTGCAATCTGCACTTGATAAAGATGTGACTGAAACATCCTCTCAGTCTCATCCATCTCAAACCCCACCAAGAGCACCAATCACCATACTTTTCAAAAGAAAAAGACTAAAGAAAACTATTCCTATTGACTCCTCTTTTGAAACTGTTGAACCCATTGACCAAACTACTGAACCAGCACCCCAAATTTCTGAACCTGATATAGAAATAGCCAAACTTCTCTCTGGGCTAAAAGAGAGAGTCCCATCTGAACATGTCAGTCCCCAACAACAACATCAAACAGGGGACATAACCTCAGAACTTGACATGGATGTGGACACTCAAAGCCCTAACCAAAGAGATGAGGATGAACCAGGGTCTCTACGCCCAAACTTAGAAACTCTTCGTACTTTTGAGGATGCTACTACTCATTTACCACCCAGTGGTGGATCTGAGGAAAGAAGCAACATAGCTAAGACCTCAAATGTGGCAACTACTGATGAAGGCTTAATGCCTGAGGTAGGAAATCCTCTAAACCAAGACAAAGAGGTACATGAGACAACTGAGTTGGGCTCAGCTCATGATGTAACTGATACAGTCCTCATTGAGGATGTAAGCAGGGATTCAGATGATTCCATTGATTTGGATGATGTTTCAAAACACCAAACTACTGAATTGACGGCTACAAGTGAAGGTCCTGCACATGGTGTATCTAAGCTCAAGAAGCTAGTCACACCATCTCAGGTTAAAGCCCAATCAATCCATGATTCCCCTAGAGTGGCATCTTCTGTACAACAAGAAGATCACCCAAAAACACACCCCTCACTACAAATGCCTACCCAATTCCCTGGGCAAACAAGCATAGACATGAACCAGCTATGCAGCCCAGATGGTCCCTTATACCACATGATGAGCACCCTCATCAAGAATCACTTCCAAACATACACAGCTAACTTGGAGCTGTCCATGAAGAACCAATTTGGAGTGATACAGACGAAGATGAATGATCTGTCCAACAAAATTGACTACAACAGCAAACAGATTGCTCATCTTACAGGTCAGTTCTCCCAAGCTTCAACATCAAAGGCTGATGAAGCCAAAAAGGGGGAGAAAATCAAGGTACCTATGGATACACTTGAAGCTAGAAGAAAGGCAAGAGTGGCTATCCTAGCAAGAGATCAAAAAGATCAAGCCAGAAAAGAGAAATTGGCCCAACAATTTGGTATCTCTATTCAAGAAGTAGAAGATGCTGAAAAGACTGATGAATCCCAAGGGCACAATGAAGAAACCTCTGATGGCCAAACTTCTGATGAAGAATCAGAAAGTACTGAAGACAATCCTTCAGTAGTTGACAAACCTTCAGTTGTTGTCAACCCATCAAAGGTTAACACTTCCAAAACTAAAACTACTGACCCTTCCAAATCAACTGCTCCTATTCAACCAACTTCTGTTCCTACCAGGCCTACTACAACAGTTACCACAATGACTGTGCTAAACCCTTCTCCAATCTCTCAATCAGCAGAACTACTTGAGAAGAGTTTAGTGGCAGCCCAAAAGAAGGCCAAAGAAGATCGGATCTGGAAAACACTGGAAGAAAGGGATGACTTGGATCTAAGCCATGAAGAAAAACTTCAGGCTTATGAAGCTGAACTCCAAAGGCAGGCTAGCCTAGACCAGATTGCTGAAGAAGATAAAAGACATCAACTGATGTCTTACATTACAAAGAACAGCAAAATCAAAGCCCACACATTGAAGAGACTCTCTTTGGAAGAGCTGACAAGAAGAGCTCAACTTATTGCAGATAAACTTGCAACAAGTAAAGACACAAAAGCCAAGAGAGCTCAGATGATAGAAGAACTGGTAGCTAATGGTTATGGTTCAAAAGCCTCAGTGTCCAAATGGAAAGAAGAAAGATTGGTGGACACATATAGAAAATATAAGGCTGCAAGGGCTGCAAATCCAGAGAAGTTTCAAACTGCTGAAGTTTCAACTTCAGTAGTTAGAACTTCTGGTGTTCAAAGAACACCAGCTACACAAAGAAAGAAATCAGAGGAGAATGTGAAGACTGATTTCAGAATGGTACTACTAGAAGGTAGTACAGTAGTCCATTCTGATTTTGATATAGAAGAAAAGCCTCTGATCACACAATTCAGGGATCCTTCCACCTTTGCATATCAAATCCAGAAGACCATCACAGACAAACTGCACACTAAGGTAGTAACTGAACATCATTTGCCAACATTTCAGATACCTAATGTGATGGAACAACAGCAGGGAAGTGAATCCCACCTGAGAGTCACTGAAGTTGAAAACATTTAACACTCAAGAGAAACCCAGGGTACCACCATGGTTCCCTACACTGTAGACTTTGACAAGTCTAAAGTACCAATCATTAGATGGTCCTTTACTGATAGAAACTCAGTACTTGTGACAAGAAGAGATCAGACAAGCAGGGCCTATAGGTCGATGAATGATCTGAAGAAACTATCAACCAAAGACCTGCTTACAATCCAACACTTAGAACCACAGAAAGGGTCTCTTACTGATGAACAGCTGAACCAACTCAAGAATTCCATGTTCAAAGGAATATGGAAAATAGTGAAGGACAGAAAAGAACAATAAGGAATTAGTAAGGTTTTGGCTTCATCAATCCAGGGGGAGATTGTTAGGACAAAAAGGATTGGTGAAACCACTTTTGCAAACCTTAGTCTAATTCACTTCTGTCAAAATACTCTAAGTATAGAACTGCTAAAAAAGAAGGATCAAACTGCTGAAGAAGAGATTCAGAAGTGTTGAAGAAGAAAAGTCATCAGAAGTTCTGAAGTTCAAACCAGACACTTCTACTGAAGAACTACTGAAGACAAACTACTCATCAGTAGTTTGTCATTCATCAGTACTTACATGAAGATCTTTTCCACCGCCTTTGTATATCAGTAGTTTATTACTTTAGTATTTCTTTTTGCTTTATGTACAAGTTCCAAGACTGCAACTTGTTGCAACTTGTTTCTGAACTTGCTTTTGGCAAGGTTCATGTATTTGTAAAGTCTATAAATAGAAGGGTTCATCCCTCTGTTTTAGACATTGATTTTAATACAAGAAATCCTTCAACACTTATTATTGTTATTTCCATTTCATGTTTATTGAGAATCTGTCAAAGCGTTTCATTCTCATTCAATACTCATATTCTCAATAAATACTTATCATTTATTAGTTCTTGAATCCAGGGGGAGTAATAACTCTTGTTGATAAGTGTAGCTTTAAACTTATAAACATTCCGCTGTGCTATCACTCATCAAGAACTTGCTAAACACTTAAGTGTCAACTAGCAAGTTCAACCAAAAGAGCAATATACTGATCCAACATACTGTGAGGTATGAGTGTGTGTGTGAGTGTGAATATGAATTGTATGTGTGTGTATATATGTAAGGATTGCTTTTTTGTGTATTTGATGATTTATCATACTTAGATCCTTTGATTTTTGTAACATGCAAGAGAGGTTTTGAAAGGGTTTGGGATCTAAAATAAAATGATAAATGGATGTTCTTGATGATCAAAATAAATGGTATAGGGATAAGATTATTGAAATGTGGTTTGTTTTAGTGATATATTCATATGCATGCAATGTTTGATGATGAGTTTTAGATAAAATTACACATAGATACAGGTCTGATTGTAATAATGTTTTTATGGTTTTCATAAGCTTAAAATAGTGCAAAACAAGTTTGGATAGGATCTACATGCTTGGCAAACCTTGCATGTACGATCAAAACATGTTTTTCGACTTAAAACGCCAAAATACGAGCTTTTGAAGTGAATATTTCAAAACTGATTTAAAACATATTTTTACAACTTATATTGGTATGAAATAAAGTGTAATAAGTTATATATAAGAGACCTAAGTTAAAAACCTAGGTATGTTGGCAAAAGATGCGCAAAAACGCATGTTTTCGACAAAATTAACGCCTCTAGAACACTAAATTTCATGTCTAATGTAAAACAGATTATTTCGTGTCTAAATGTGTATAAAAGTCATTATTTGTGATGTATAATACATTTACCATACTAACGAATGTTTACAATGTAAAACTATGCGATAAAAGTCGTCGAAATGTGATTTTAAAGCGCATAACGGATAGATTTCTATGGCTAGATTAGAACAGCAAATGGTCTTGTTTTGCAGTTTATATGCAGCTCCTAAAGACTAATTTAAGTCTATAGGATGTCTATGGAGTGACATGAAGTGTTGGAAACTTGTTTGGTATGAAAATTTGTGTGTATAAATGTGCCTTGTATGTTTAGGTTGATTTGTATGAAATGATATAATGATGTGGTTAAGAATGTGAAGTTTATCTTGGAATGATATTTGTGTGGTTGCCTAAAAGTAATTATAAGGTATAGGTAAATTAATGCTAAATGCATGCACACGAGGTCTAAAACATAACCAATTGTCGAAATCACCAATGGGTCGATAGGGTAAAGGTTAATGGAAATTCAATCTTTGGGATTAAACTAAGTCGAGGAAGTTTGGTGAATGAATTTATTAGACTTAGAATGGTTGCTAAATTAGCTATATGGATTATAGGGTGTTATAAGAAAAGGATTGTGGTTTGGATTATTAGGATACGTGAATTGCTACGATTGAGGTGAGTTTCACAGCCCTTTTTCTTTAAATGTTATTGAACGTTTTTTTAATATTGGGGGATTAACATGTTGTATGATTAGTAGGACTAGAATTGTAGGACAATTGATGGCCTTGGGTAGGTGTAAGAGTTGTTGCTGGAAGTACCTCGTCAGTCCTGCCAAACGGACACTTCCCTGCACTTCTTAATCATTAGTTCTTGAATAGAGCCATGGTTTATGTTAGTATATCTATTGGGTTGATGCCCCTTTCCTGACCAATATAGTGGGTCTTATGGGAAAACATAACCCAAAATGTTCCTCTTTAATTAGGGTTGAGCACCGGGAAGACAAAGTTGTGGATTGATTAAGAGCCTTAGGTTACTATCATTCTTGTTAGATTTTCACGAGTCTACTTGGTTCTCTTCAAGTTGGACTTGATCATACATACATTATAAATAATAACCTTTGTTGTGTGTCATAAAACCTGTGAACTCGCCAACATTTTGTTGATATTTTTAAGCATGTTTTTCGGGTACTGATGCATAGGGCTTTGAGAGTGGGTTATGCAGGGCATTTCTATGGACATGATGTTGGGACCGTTAATAATTAAAAACTATGTTTTCTTTTAATATGTAAAACAATGTAACTCTTACTTTCTTTTAATAATTAAACTTTATGGTAACAACCTCTACATCATGACTTGCTTTTCGCTGTGCGCTGTCGGGGTGCGACATTGACTACCTTTACGTGTGATGTTCCTTGGCATCACTATTGACAAAAAGCTTGTGCTTAGAGGCTATTCGGTTCGAATAATTGTTGATAATGAAGGTAACGTTCTTAATTTATTTAGGTTATATCGTATATATTGCTGAATTGATGTGTGTGAATGAAATTATCACTGTTTTTTTTTATATAAATTGTTGAATTGATTGTATTGACTTTGTACATTGACTTATTGAATGATAATATTCAACATCTATGATCTATAGTGTCACACCCTCAAATTCCACATGCGGGGTTTTGCCGCGAGGCGCGTGACACACCAGGATCCCAGTCAACGATCACAATAAACAAACAACAAACATGCATTCATATATATTTGTAAAACCAAAATATCATGCTTTGAGCCGTAAACCAGCAGCGGAAGCATTTCTTGTTTACAACCAAAAGACATATTATAGTTTACAAAACATTGTTTAATATGTTTCAAAATTCTAGACGCTGTGCATGACTCCGTGCGCCTAGTTCATTAACTGCTACCTTAGCGACCTGAGAAAACATGCCAAAAATGTCAACATATAATGCTGGTGAGTTCACAGGTTTTCTTTTATAAAAGAGTTGTTACAAGTTTGAAAATATCATATCCGTTACTACTAGGTTATAAGAACGTTAGCTAGACGTTAAGTGTTTGTTTACTACTACGGTTAGGAACCCATTACTATACGTGTGTAAGTTGTTGAATCATGCCCAGACGTTTTGGCTATAACCGATGCCTCAGCGAGCCAGTAATAAGAGACAATATGCACCCGCCCGGCCCCGCCGTCGAGTGGGGTTTGTGAGGCCCAATAGATCTATCCACATTTCCCTCGTTGTGCATTCCCACACATTCATGGTTTCCCCCCTGGGACTTTCCGTAAAAGCCGCATAGTATAATAAAGTAACCATAGTATAACATGACCTTTAATAAGTAAGTATGTAGCATGTTTCTCCCCCGAAAGTAAAACAGTAAAAGTGGGGCTGTGACACTCACCTTGGATTGCGTTACTTGAAAACAGTTAAGTAATTATGCTATGATAGCCCCAAATAGCGGCGACCTATCATAAAATGTGTATAAGTATCCGGACTAATAACCCGTAGGTTAACTAGTCCCCGAATGTCCAGACCATAACCATAAACGTTTGAAAACACCTTTGACTGTTAAACCGACCGTACTAGACAAGACCCGACATCCCATTGGTGACCCAACATCTCACGTGTTAGGCAAATACAAGACATCATGCAACATATGCAATTAAACACTTAATACGCGCAAGAGTTCACCTAGTCTAGCATAATGTTTAATTAACGCATAAACAAGTCCGAACACGTGTTACTAAGTCATTGGGTGTATCCCGGGGTTCCTATCATGTTCCTAGGTGTCAAATCATGTTCCGGGATGTCAAAATACGCTTACGACAACAGTACACGCGATTAGGAAACTAATATGCAATTAGGAAAAGTCAACTGGTGAGTAGGAGAAGTTAACAGGCGAGTAGGGGAGATTTATAGGCGAGTATAGGCCTAATCACCTGATACATCAGGCGATTGGGCTGTAATCGCCTGATGTATCAGGCGATTAGAACCCTAATCGCCCCTATGCTGCTGTCGCGCATTTTCGCGCGTTAAACCCTCCAAATCAGATCCGAAACATGTAAAAACACCCAATATCAAACCTAAACCATTTACCAAGCCATTCAAAGAAAAAACCCCCAATTAATCTCTGCTCTAACGGCCTTGGTGCGATTATTTCCAAAAATGGTAAAGTACTAGGTTTCATTAACTATGAAATCTTTCCTTAAATGGTAAAGACCAGATTACACCTCCTACAACTTGCAAATCATCATCACCATGTTATAATATCATTCTAGCATGATTCCTAACAATAAACAAGCAATGAATCATATCATAACATCCTAATTCTTTAAGAATCACCCAAATGGGTCAAAATGCATACTTTCATCAAAACACTATAACAATAGCTTAAACTCATAGATAATCATCCTAACAACTCCTACACATCAGAAGTACATCAATTTCATAGAAACATTCATGTTATAATCACCAAAAATCATCATATGCATCAATACTTCACATATAGCAAGTATTATGGTGTAGACTTGTTTTAGAACTCATTTCCAAGGTTTTTAAAGACACATACTTAGCAAAACAAGGTCTGGACTTTTGGGGAACCAAAACAATAACATTACAAAGGTTTGGGATGAAGAACACACCTTGGATTTTATCAAAGAAAGGTGTGTTAGCTTGGAAATGGTGAGTTTTGAAGCAAAACAAGTTCCAGAAGTGTTTTGAGGTGTGTGGGAGGCTTAGGATCTGTTAGGGTTGCACTAAGGGTGTTTGGGGAGTCAAGGGTTGTATTTATAGGTGTTTTGACTCATGCATAGCAGATCAGGCGAGTAGGAGATCAGGCGATTAGAAGCTCTAATCGCCTATATACTGGCGATTAGAAGCTCTAATCGCCAGTAATCTTCCCAATCGCCTGTAGAAATGGCGATTAGGAGCCCCCCCTGTTCCTAATCGCCTGTAGGGTTCCTGATTGGGTTTTTGGCGCGTTAAACACTATTTTAACACATATAAACACGTATTCACATACCGACAAGTCACATAATGATTACAAACACATAATGCACGATAACTAACACGTTTACATCCGTTCACCAATTCCCGGGACTCGAGACTTGTGTGTGTGCGTTAAACCCGGTGATTCCACGAATCACCAATCCTTGTACCCATGGTTATGGACCGACTCCCGATGATCCCGCGGATCATTGTAACGACTCCCGATGATTCCCAGAATCATCGTAACGACTCGACTGACCCAGTTAAGTACGTAATAGGTATGACTCGCTAAGGTAGACTTACTAGTTTAGTCAATGTTACTAACCTGAGTTTGCCGGGTGTCACATCATCCCCCTGTTGAAAGAATTTTCGTCCCGAAAATTGCTCAAGGCCAAAAAGGAAGAGACGAAGGAGAAGAAAGAAAAAATTTTCTGGTTGCCACATATAGAGCTTATTAGGATTTAGCATTTATTAAAAGAGAGTATCACTATTTTTGTGTATTTAGCATTTATATATGATCACTCATGAACATATAAGTTAGTTATTTTGTTGCATATTTCTTGATTAAGTGAGTTATTTTTGAAAACTTTTCTAGCTGTTTATTTGTAGGGAAGCTATACACTTGTCTAATGGGCCAACCATCAGTTGATGACTTTGACTATTATCCTAAGTAAAACTATTACACCAAACAGTCCAAAAGATTGATATAATATTTAATGATCAATCAGTTCAGGAGAGATCGCCAATGCTACCGGCGATGACCCCTCTTTTGATACAAGTCCAGTTTTCTACACACTTGTGATGATCATTTATGTGGGATACCCCTTCTAGAAAAATTCCTTCATATGGGCCTCATAACTCCACCGAAGTTTGGGTGGGTTCGGTCGCATATGGAGAGACACTTCCAATATCAGCCTCTCTCCTGTAGTAGACCACAATAGCTGGAGTGATGAATCCTTTTGCAGTAGCTAAAAGGTAATAAACTGTATTTACATATAACTGACCATTAAAATACATGTACCAAAACATTTTAAAATTGAGTTAATTATTGTTATTTAAAATATTTCAGCTATGGTATGCATTGGGTAAGCTAAAAGCATAACGGGCCTCATGGCGAAGAGTCGAGGAAAAGGGCTTGAAATTGGCCACAATATGCTAAGATCTCATGGTGAATGGCGTTCGTGGTATTAGATTCATAAGAACATCCGCGAGTTGATCTTTTTGCTTGCTGAACCGTCAGGTGCTAATCAATATTCACCGTGAAGTTATTTTTTAAGCAATACTTACACTTGACATATCTATTTTCCTAACAAAATATGTTGTAGTAACTTTAAAAAGTTAAGAAGCATTAAAAATCGGTTTAAATGGTTTCTATGTTGTTTTCTTCCCACATGTTTCAGATAAAAATTTTAATGTATTTAGGGTTTTTCTGCCCCACCTTTTGCTTTACCAAAATTCTGTAAACCCATTTTAGGCTTCTACGTTGTATTTATTTATTTATTTTTTTTACCTTTTTCTCTTTCCCAAGTCACTTTCGAGTTAAACTAGGTAATCAATTTGTCAAAGGACCAAATCTCTTAGATCCATTTTCAGCTTTCAATTTGTATTTTTCACTTTTAATCTGTATTTTTACTTTTATCCTTTTCACGGATCTCTTAATGGTTGATTAAAATTGGCCAAACAAGGAAAGCCTAAAGCTCTGCAAGCTGCTACCCTCTATAATATTTTCAAAGTTTTCTGAATGTGGATTTTTAAAGCTAATATTATTCATGGCAGGTTATCATAATGAGATTTTAATTTATTTGATCTTTGTTTCAGGTTGGTTACTGAGAGGGACATGAACATGTTGTATTCGCATGTACATTGCTACATTTGTATTATTTTACAGCTCCAAGTTACCTTTACTGATATGATTTATTGTGAATTGGACTATTGTATCATGACCCATTTTTGGCTCTCATGTACTTTGCTACATTTGTATTCACATAATGCATTAAACCTCCAAAATATTCAATCGTACTCAACACGTTAATTATTTATAAAATATTAAATTATTCTTAATATTATCATTGATAGTTCTAGAAATTTATAAACAATTGTAATTTGAATTTTTTGCATATTTGTCAATGTATTAGGATTTATATTATAAGTTTTGAACTCCACACGGGTGGTTAGACTAGTAATCTATACCTATATACAAAGGAAAACACATAAAGTGACATGGCACTCATTGGGACCATCCTCCCCCTTGAGTGTTCCACGTGACAAATTGTTGGATTTTTAAAATTTTATTTTTCATGTTTTGAGCTTCTAGCCCGATTAATAAATACCCTACCTGTTTCTTTTCAATCTTCTTTCAAACATTAAAACTTCTCCCTCTTCCTTTGAAACCCTAGACTCCATCATCTTGATCTACATCTAGATCCTCCTTCATTCTTTTCTTCTCTGCGTACAACTATGTAGAGAAACAACAACCTCTGTTTACACAACTCTATCATTCAAGGTTTAATCTTTTTCACCCTTTTCATGTATTAATCTGATCGGTTTTTTTTCTTTTTTCTTTCGGACTAAGTGGGTATTTCCTTTTCAATATAGAGAGATAAAATAGTGGAATCAGCAAAGGGTGTGAATGATTTGTCACCAGAGATGGAAGTAGATGCTTTTAGAAGACTGTCCCCGCTACGGTTTCATAAGCGTAATTTGCTTGAATCTGTATGGCCTCGTGCTAGACCACTTGGTAAAGCTATATACACTTCTTTGGCTCTAGGTTAGTCTTTATATATAATACTAGTGGGGAACCCGCGCGTTGCTACGAGGGAGACAATTTTCAACGCAATATTTGTTCCATTAGTTAGGGGTTACATTTGTTATGTAACTTTTGTCTATCTAAAGAGTAGATGCACTTTTTTGCACCGTCATGTACAAAAGCTTACAAGTTTCATATCATTTAATCTTAATAGGTCACATTCAAAAGCAATTTAGTGATAATAGATAGAAAGATTAGTTAATGTAGTCACTTTTGAGTCAACAATCGGACAATTTATTGGTGCGTTTATATGATTGAAAAATTGTCTTCAATAAAATAATTGTGGTGGTTTATTACATTAAACAAAGCTTAAGTTCCGGTACATATAGAGAAATTGAAGTTTGAGTTGTTTTTTAAATTGTTACATTATAGTTAAAAGACGATCAAATCTAAGGATTTAAACATATAGACTTTTCGTTCATTATGTATTTCTTTAATGCTTTTCATCATGTTAAATTTATGTTCTCATGTATTTTCTTTTCTCCTGATTCATCTTGTTCGAACCTAATAAGTGCCATTAGTACCTGCAAAGGACCACGTTACAAACACAACATTACTACAACATATGATATCAAAATAAAAAATCATATCCTTTAGAGCTCTTGTGAATTTAAAACAGCAAACTCATAGAAGTTACATATATAAGTCCATCAATGCTATAATGTTGTGTTCCAGTATATTCCCAAAGTCGACAACTAAACGATATGTAGAAGTGTCACTATTACTAAGATCACCATTAAGATATAATTGTTGAGTTGGCAGAAAAATTATCAAATTAGATGCAATGGCACTACTAAATCCAAAGAAAATGATTCATTTGCCTAAAACATCAATCTAAAATATGCCTGAGGAAAGTAATGGGCATGACCAATAAAAGATTATAACTGACAAAGCACAAACCTGAACCAGTACATAGTGAACCATCTTTTTTCTATGTAAGCCTCTAAATACATACTTGCAAGCATAAACAGCCTTATACCTTACAAAATAACCTGCCACCCAAGTTTTAATTGGTCAAAAAGATTTAACTCACAAGCTACATCACACATCATTGTTTTACGCCATCACTCATTTTGTTGATGACGTTGCCAACAATCATTTAACTCTTGTTGACTTGTTTTCCTTCCTTCAATCTAACTCGTGGGTAGTTATGCTTTTTTGCCGCATGATGCAAGTCTTTTGTATTTTTTTCCATAGTTATTTTAGTTTGCCCACATTAAAAAATCAAGCCTCAATTTACAAGTATAATTTAAATAATCATTTTTTGACTAATTCATTTACACTAATAGTTTCATTTTTCTCAATCTCTAATAGTTCACTTTGCACGGTGTATGTTTATTTATGCTTTAAATCGTTAATAAAGTGGTTCCACAAAAGAGATGGTAATAAAAAGAGTAAAAAGAACCTACTAAAAAGTTGGTATTTTTCTCAAATAAGTATAGATACGGAAAGTATTTACCTTTTTGGTGTACTTTGAAAAATATTGTATCTATCTTCTTTATTTTTACCCTATTTATGCTTCTCTTTAATTTTATTCAACATAAAAATAAAATTAGAGAACAGAAAATTTAGCAAAAATATGATTCAATCTACTAATGGCGTTTGTAGAATGAAGGTTTTGCAAAAACCTAAAAAAAACTCTGCAAAATTCAGCAAAAATCCGCAAAAGTTCAAACGAAAATTCTTCAAAAATCTAAAATTTATGCAACTTTTTTCTAAAGATGAAATTGTGAATTGGTTTAGCAAACCAAATCTAATTGAGAAGACACTATTACCCATGCATTTAACGCAAAAAATAGAGGTGTCAATTCTATCCATGTTGTATTAAATCGGGTTAATTTGGATGATATCTTATTAATAAGGATCCATAGTACATTTAGTTTTAAAGGAAACAACTAATACAAGATGGAAACAGAAAGAAATTCAAAGCGTAAATATCCCTTCAACTGTTATATTAAAAAAATGATTGTCATTTTAAAAATTGAATAGTTATGTATTTATAAACATTAAGAGAAAAAGACAAAACAATACACTCATCCAAAAAAACAATACAAAACAATTAACAAACCAATTGACGGAAATTGTACATGGGATGCAGTTGAAAATCAAGCAATTCGAATGGGGAGATTCACAAGAATCAGCTTTCTAGCTTTTGAAGCACAATTTATGCAGCGCACCAATCCTCTCATTGCCAGAAGGAACGGGAGATTTTGTGATCTATTGCGATGCATCTCACCAAGGTCTCGGTTGTGTCCTAATGCAGAGGAATAAGGTTATTGCCTATGCCTCACGCCAACTTAAGGTGCACGAATGGAACTACACAACCCTTGATTTAGAATTGGGTGCAGTAGTGTTCACACTCAAGATTTGGAGACACTACCTCTATGGGACCAAGTTTACTATCTTTACCGATCACAAGAGCTTGCAACATATCTTTGACCAGAAAGCTCTGAACATGCGTCAAACACGATGGGTTGAGCTACTCAATGACTAATACTGTGAGATTAAGTACCATCCAGGAAAGGCAAATGTTGTGGCTGACGCATTAAGCCGAAAGGAGCGTGCCAAGACTTTGTGTGTCCATGCGTTGGGCATGACCATTCATACCGATCTCACGGCCCGTATTCGTCAAGCTCAGCAAAAAGCTCTCAAGTATATTAATATTGGGCATGAAGCTCTATACAGTCAGGTTGGTCAGTTAGAGACAAGACCTGACGGGATAAAATATTTCTTGAACAGAATATGGGTTCCACTATATGGAGGATTGTGTGATATAGTCCTGGATGAAACACACAAGTCCAAGTACTCAATACACCCCGGTGTGGATAAAATATACAAGGACCTCAAGGAGTTCTATTGGTGGCCTAACCTCAAGGGTTGCATTGCGACCTATGTCAAACATTGCCTAACATGTTCAAAGGTCAAGGCCGAATACCAGAAGCCTTCAGGTATGCTTCACCAGCCAAAGATTCCTGTATGGAAATGGGAACAAATTTCCATGGACTTCGTCACCAAATTGCCAAAGACACCTCGTGGTCATGATACAATCTGGGTAATTGTCGATCGTCTGACAAAGTCTGCACATTTCTTGCCCATCAAGGAGACAGACAAAACGAAAAAGTTATCCAGAATATACATCAATGAAATCGTGTCCAGACACAGTGTGCCCATCTCCATAATCTTTGATTGAGATAGTCGTTTTACTTCAAGGTTTTGGCAATCATTGCAAGAAGCCCTTGGTTCCCGACTGGATTTGAGCACCACTTACCATCCTCAGACTGATGGACAAAGCGAAAGGACCATTCAGACAATCGAAGATATGCTTCGTGCGTGTATAATCGATTTTGGAGGAAATTGGGATACGTATTTGCCGTTGATCGAATTTTCTTAAGATAACAGTTATCACACTAGTATCAAAGCAACACCTTTCGAAGTGTTGTATGGACGCAAGTGTCGATCCCCAGTGTGTTGGGCAGAAGTAGGGGACAAGCAGATGACAGGTCCCAAACTCATTCAGGAGACAACTGACAAGATTTTTCAGATCAGAGACAGACTAAAAGCTGCCAGGGACAGGCAGAAAAGCTATGCAGATCAGAGGCGTAAGCCCTTAGAGTTTCAAGTGGGTGACAGAGTTTTTCTCAAAGTATCTTTATGGAAAGGAGTACCCAGGTTTGGAAAACGTGGGAAGCTCAATCCTAGATACTTAGGTCCATTCGAGATTCTTGCACAAATCGGACCAGTTTCATACAAGCTCTAACTGCCCAAAAGAACTTAGTGGAGTGCATGACACATTTAACGTTTCGAATCTCAAAAAGTGTCTTGCTGATGAGTCATTGATCATCCCTTCAGAGGAGATCTACATTGACAAACCACTCCATTTCATAGAAGAGCCACTTGAGACAACAGACTAGAAAGTTCAGAAACTCCGTCGCAGTCAGGTCAAACTAGTCAAGGTGCATTGGACTTCCAAGCGCGGACCCGAGTACACTTGGGAGCGTGAGGACCAAATGAAACGCAAGTACCCACATCTCTTCCAGGAGATCCATAGTTCAGATGACCAACACCAAAAATTTCGCGAACAAAATTCCTCTAACAGGGGGATAATGTGACACCCGTCGAAATCACAGGTCATATCCATACACTTGACTACACGTATACATTGTGCATGACATCTCATTTTACATGTTTTATTACAATTGAGCCATACAGGGTCTCAACAAGCCAATTTCAATGCTTACAGTCTAGCATTAGGTCCACTAGTAGGAACAATTTCATAACTAGTTGAGTAATTATCATGAGCTATAGAGAGATCATACCAAAAACCCTAGTTTGGGAAACTCATACAATTGTACATAACATTTCAATTGTGATTCAATCAAGGACAAAATCAAACAATGTCCATATACAAGGAATCACCCAAACACAACGCCCACATGTGACTAGTAATACGACTAGTTAAAAATATATATTGAACACACGATTATATATATTTGTTGCACCTAAACTTGTACAAAGGTCACACTTAACATCTAATTATAACATGTGTATATGCATTTGTACAAGACATGAGCTTAAAATCTAAATATATATATATATATATACACATGTATGTATGCGACGCATACATATGTATGTGTGTAGGATTGTGTCTTTCAAGGATTATACTTCTATTCATCAATGAAGCATCACCTCAAGTCACTAAGATTCCATCACAAATAGCTAAACATTTGACTTTGTAGTCACCCCATAGTAGTTGACTTGCCAAAAATAAAACCCATACATATATATACATATATACATGACACAAATATACATATGTGTGTAGTGTTTGTGTCTCCCACCCTTACACAAGTCCCTTCATTTTATTCTTCCACCAAGATTTTCTAAGACAAACTTTAGTCACCTCCATCACATTCTTAGATGTTACACTAATAAGGAAAGCATCTTATGACACTTAGGAAAGCTTAAGTGTTGACTTACTACAATTACCATTCCACACTTTCCATGCAAGATCCTACCAAGTCAACCTAAGACACCTCTAATCACCCAAGACACCATGATTATCATGCATCAAATCCTTATGAGGTTGACTAATCCTAACCTCCCAAAACCTCAAGATTTTCGGCCCACACTAACCAAGAAAGCATGCATCTATCACCTCCATAATCTCTTCCAAATCTAACCAAAATCACCTTTGTTAGATCCTAATCCATATTTAGAAAGATATCATAAGGTTTTGATATAAAGGGCCAAGGTTAGTGAGGTTTAGTGCACCAAACAACTAACACAACCTCCCCACCTTTTCCTCTCTTTCTCTCGGACACCACACCACCGCCGCACCATCACCACCGCTCGGCCACCACACCATCACAAACCACCACCCACACACAAGTCTCTACAAATAACCATTAACCTTCAAGGGACTCTAAGGGGTACAAGGAGCATAACAATGTTATACAAGGCCCCTAACTCCCTCTTTTCTTAAGACACTAGGAGGTATAACATTGTTTTCTTAAACTTATGTTTTTATTTCTTTACGTAGTCTTTTAAATACAAAGATGTTCATTAGCATGTCCACTCTTGTAACTTAATCAAGCAAGTGAATGAACTCATGTTTTAAAAAAAACATTATGTTAGTTAGTAAATGTATGTGTTTACACCCACTAAGGGCCGAACATATATATGGATATATATATATATAATGGCCAAAAACCTTATAAGAAAATTATATGTTTTTCTAAACTCATTAACATAAGGCATAGTGTTGAAAGTTGTTAGACTATGACAAAGCTTACAAAGATCCATGTGTTTTCAAGAAAGTAATATTTTGACATGAAATATTAATATTTTCACAAAGTTTCCAAGCTATGAAGATAATAAGTTAAATATATTTAAATATGGTAGATCTATACACTTGACAAGACAAAAGTTGTAAAACCTTCAACACATGAGCACATCAAAGTGTATAAAACACATGTTTTCACAAGTAAAAGTGGTGTTTTTCCAAGAAACTAAGCTATTTTAGTCAAGATCACTAGTTTAAATAAAGAGAGTGAATCTTTTAACACAAAACCATGAAGTACACATTTTGGAAAATACTACATTAGCAACTCTAATGTGGAACGTTTAAAAGGGTAAACATAGTATCCTTTGACAAATGAGTCATTAAATACATAAATCTTTCCATCAAAGACACATTTAACTTAAAGAGATAAGTTACAAGGACAAGCATAATAAGAGAACAACTTGTAAGCAGTACAAGTAACATAGACCTAAAATTTCTCTATTACAGAGGACGCATAGGTCGATATCTCTAACTCAGACTCATTAGTTCATTACCAAGACATACCATAAGGTGATTTTCACTGCCCCTTTTTCACTGTTTTACATTTTTTCGGGGGAAAAACATGCGTACAGTTTTCAGTTACATACATGACTATTATGTGAGCATGAGACATCAAGGTTCAGGATCCATTAAGCCCTCGTGTCATACATCATACCATTAAACACCAGAATAGATCTATTAGGTTTACACCCCCACTCTTGGTCAGTCGCTATGACCGGATGACAAATATCAAAAGAGTGCTAGTATTTCACATTTATTCATTGTCTTGAGTGTACAATGGGCGAGGCACAACATGTCAAGGTTTGGTTTGGGCTCATGTCAGATCACATATTAATTATTGCCCTAGCTAGACAGTAATTTAGTCGGATTTGGGATTACATGTCCAACATACAAAAACCCGTGAACTCGCCAACTTTATGTTGACCCATATATTTTTCATGCATGTTTTTCAGGAAATTAGCATGGAGCATGGAACTTGGGAAGGTCGCATGCGGGCATTTAAGGGATACCATCTTTTGAACTATTGTTGTGATGTTTTGATCTAAACACTTTAACAATGGTTTCTAATTCAAACAATTAATGTTATGTTTTGTAAGACTTTAATGTTTTTAATGGTAATTCCTGTTTTATTAAATGATGCTCGTGTGACTTTTATGCTTGGAAATCATTTCAGTTGCACCCCGTGTTTCCGCCTTAGGCGGGATGTGACAGTCATGTACAAAAGTGTACAAGTTTCATATCATTTAATCTTAATAGGTCACATTCAAAAGCAATTTAGTGATAATAGATAGAAAGATTAGTTAAAGTAGTCACTTTTGAGTCAACAATCGGACAATTTATTGGTGTGTTTATATTATTGAAAAATTGTCTTCAATAAAATAATTGTGGTGGTTTATTACATTAAACAAAGCTTAAGTTCCGGTACATATAGAGAAATTAAAGTTTGAGTTGTTTTTTAAATTGTTACATTATAGTTAAAAGACGATCAAATCTAAGGATTTAAACATATAGAGTTTTCGTTCATTATGTATTTCTTTAATGCTTCTCATCATGTTAAATGTATGTTCTCATGTATTTTCTTTTCTCCTGATTCATCTTGTTCGAACCTAATAAGTGCGATTAGTACCTGCAAAGGACCACGTTACAAACACAACATTACTACAACATATGACATCAAAATAAATAAAAAAATCATATCCTTTAGAGCTCTTGTGAATTTAAAACAACAAACTCATAGAAGTTACATATGTAAGTCCATCAATGCTATAATGTTGTGTTCCGGTATATTCCCAAAGTCAACTAAACGATATGTAGAAGTGTCACTATTACTAAGATCACCATTAAGATATAATTGTTGAGTTGGCAGAAAAATGATCAAATTAGATGCAATGGCACTACTAAATCCAAAGAAAATGATTCATTTGCCTAAAACATCAATCTAAAATATGCCTAAGGAAAGTAATGAGCATGACCAATAAAAGATTATAACTGACAAAGCACAAACATGAACCAGTACATAGTCAGCCATCTTTTTTCTATGTAAGCCTCTAAATACATATTTGCAAGCATAAACAGCCCTATACCTGACAAAAGAACCTGCCACCCAAGATTTAATTGGTCAAAAAGATTTAGCTCATAAGCTACATCACACATCATTGTTTTACGCTATCACTCATTTTGTTGATGACGTTGCAAACAATCATTTAAATCTTGTTGATTTGTTTTCCTTCCTTCAATCTAACTCGTGCGTACTTATGCTTTTTTGTCGCATGATGCAAGTCTTTTGTATTTTTTCCATAGTTATTTCAGTTTGCCCACATTAAAAAATCAAGCCTCAATTTACAGTATAATTTAAATAATCATTTTTTTACTAATTCATTTACACTAATAGTTTCATTTTTCTTAATCTCTAATAGGTCACTTTGCACAGTGTATGTTTATTTATTCTTTAAATCGTTAATAAAGTGGTTCCACAAAAGAGATGGTAATAAAAAGAGTAAAAAGAACCTACTAACTAGGGTTTTGAACATGAGATAATATATGTTTTTACAAGGTTAACATGAGTGTATATAATGGTGTATGGGCCATGAGTTTTAGTAAAAATTGTTAGTGATTTTGTAGTTTTTAAAAGTTCACATAAACTTATGCTTGAAGATGTTTTGAATGATTTTTGTAAAAACAACTTGAACAAACTTAAAAGTGGTTTTAATCAGCTTAACATAACCATCTAAAACATAATAATATGGTGGAACTTTAAAATGTTATAAGATATAAAAATTACATCTTCAAAGACACTAATCTTAAAACTCTAAATACACCAAATACACATATTATTAACCCTAATGAGATTATATTGGACTATTACTAGTGTTGGAACATAATAATAATCCATATTGACAAAGTTGACAAAAATAAGTTTATTAATTTAGTGTAAAATTGTCATTTTTGAAAGATCTTGTAAGAAAATGCAACTTTTTGAAAGTTAAAGGAATCATTTTGTAACTTTAAAAGTTGAGGGACATAAAATGTCATTTTAGAAACTTGGATCTAAAAATGTGACTTTGGAAAGTTAGGTGTTAAAAATGGAAGATTTCAACTTCCAAGGTTATTTTGTGAAAAGTTAGTAAACTTACAAAAAGGTATTTTTGTATAAAACGTGTTGTTATAAAATAAGATTTTGTAAAAATGTAGATTACCAAACATGTTGGAAAAATATGAAAACAAGGGTTTTTATAATAAATTGGTAATCTAAAGAGTTGGTAAAAATTTGTGTAAAATTGTACACTTTTATATATATGGGAATATAAAAGTGTTGGAGTATTTTGTTGTAAATAATCAAGACTTGATTTTGAAAATAAAATGTTATTTATAAAGTTCCAAGTAAAATATGTAGAAATTAAAGGATGATTTATTTCAAGAAAACATATTGTTGGAAACTTTAGGAAAAATAACAAAGTATATATTTTGAGTGTAGGAAAAATAACATTACGACGACATATATATATATAAACAACTTGTATTATTTGGGTCATGAAAATATGTAAATAAGAATAAACAATGTAACGTATTTATATCACGCCGTGTTAACGGACAAAATGTAAAACGGATGAATAAGTATATATTGTATAACTTCCTACAAGATACGTATATATGTTATTGCGTCTAATGTGGATATGAAACATATATTTTATATATAATACGGGTGAAATATACATAACACTTCCCTAAGTGTTGGAAATCTATCCATAGGTGAATTAACGTAAATAATCTATATAAAGATTACACGTCTAAACAAGTATACAAACTTGACAATGTAAAATATGTTATCAAATCGACAAAATCCTAGTATAGTTATTTAATGGGAAAGTAAATATACGGTAAAGTTAGTCGAGTCGAGTGTTGGAAATGTAATATCGACGACAAGATCATAGTATAACTATTTAATGGGAAAATAATTATACGGTAAAGTGAGTCGAGTCGATAATGATGTAAAACGAGTTAATTAATATGGAAATATAAGTGTAACTTATAACAAGGGTAATCCATCGCCAACGGACCTAGGATACACGTTTAATTAAACGGGGAATTGAGGTAAATAGTGGTGTTGGGAGTTGGGCGTACAACTTGTCGAAACACACGCGCTATAGACTTAGTGATTTATACGTCTAGGACATTTGTAGGTATTTGACCTTGGACGAGCTATTCTCTGACTTTTGCTTTGTATACTTTGCTTGAGGTGAGTTTAACGGCCTCATTTTATTGTTTTTGTTTTCGGGGGAAAGATATGTTGTAACACCCCAAACGATGGGGGAAACATCGAGGTGTCACGTAGTGACGATTGTTCAAAAGCTAATGGTACTAAAGTGTAAATATTATAAAATTTATTATTAAGAGTCAAACATCAAGTCAACCCATTACATCAAGTCTCAGACAAAAGGATACATAAAGCTTGTTTATTAAGTCTAATTCCAAGACTAAGTGACAATCATCAAGCGTTCCCTGAAACATGTAAAAAATAAAACGTCAACAATAATGTTGGTGAGTACACTTAGTTTTGTGTACATATAGTATAAGTATAAAAATGTTTACAATTCAAGTGTCATGAATCATTCAAGGCAAATATGGAAAACACGTAAGTACACAATACGGGTCAAAATCAAACCTCTTATATGACAAAGATTACAGCATTAACAATGACCTAGGACTTTCCATGCACATAGGTACTTTCCACTAGGCGGGTTGTCAATCCAAATAGCGCTATCCATTGGTAAATTCGGCTAGCTAAGTTGATGATTTTGTAATGATTGCAAGTATACTACGTTTATGTTTAAGCATAAAGCACAATAATTCAAAGCATAACACGTATATGAGTTGTATGTGAAAACGTTTATGAATAAATGCACGTGTATGTTCAATATGTGTACATGAATCACCCCAAAAGTGTAAACATGGAAAAGGGGACAAGTATACACACCGTAATCATGATGATGAACTTGCAAATTATGCTTGAACCTTATACGCATAGATCAACTTGACAAGAATTTTCTAACGTCGCACTCTGAATTTATGACAACCTAAGTATAAATATATTTGAGATCAATTTAACTATAGGATTCGTTGACCCGTTGATTTTACGAAGATAGGGATGTTTGAGATCATTATTCAATCGTCAAACATGGTGTTGCCATTAATTTTACGAATTGCTAGACTTTTTTGTTATCAAACTATAAATTTTGATCTTTGTATTATCAATATATTAATGCATTTAAACTCCATAGAAAACTTTGTACCATAATATAATATTAGTAATATGATCGGGCAACTTCTAACTCATGAAGAAAAAAAAACATTATATAATTTTTAAAACTCTTGAATACATCAGTCATGTAAACATGGTGACTAAAAGTTAAAAAAATCGACATACACATGATATTTGATATTATTTTCTTAAACTAATAATATATCAAAGTTGCCATAAAAACCCATTTTATATAAATTCTAAACAAATTAAGATAAGTATTATGTTGTTGGTTATATTACCTCACATAGAAAGTAAACAAGGTTCTTCTGTGACAAAACCGAGAGCAATGGGTATGGTCCAGAAACAACCGAGGTGACAATGGCAATGATTTGTTGACGACAACCGAAGACGATGACACTATAGTGACGCCTGAATGATGCTAGCAGCAAAGTCAAGGTTGTCGACAAGTGAATGAATCAAAGCGGAAAAAATGTGTGATAACTGTTGGGTGAGATCAATTTGTTAGATGGTCATATAATTTAAGAACTTGTAACCGACTATCTCCTCTTGAAAAGGGTCATTTAAGCTACAATAAAGATGACTTTGTCAACAAAATTCAAAGCCTTCCATGCAATTTATGTGTGCAATAATTTATGATAACTCTCCAATTACTATCACATTGCTTCAACGATGGAGTTAATAGGAATAAATAGATTTAAAAAAATAGTTTCAAGTAATCACTATATTAAAATTATTATTAAACTTATTATGTATCCAGAAGACTTCTTTTACCAATACAATTAGCATAGATTTTCATAATCATATCTATTCTATCTATATAATAATTGAATACATCTCGGGGCGAATGGAGACCTTAGAGAGAGCCTGAAGGATCCATATTTCTAAATGGAGCTCCGAGATTTCTTGCTATAAAAACCAATATGTTGTTTTTGTTTTTTCATTCTTCCTTTGATTTCATTCAACAATCTTCCTAAACAAACTTCCAATCCTCATTCTTCATTTTCTTTCTAACCAATCTTTCACTCTTCCTTCTTTATCTAACATCATACGTAAGCGGACTGAGGACTCCCGTTTGGCCGCCTTGGCTGCCAAGGAAAAAGAGAAGGAGGAGCAGCGTCGGCTGGCTTTGTTGAAGCAGCATGAAGATTTGGTAAAGGTTAAGAGGGAGCAAGCTCAGGGAATGATTCCTCACGGTGGTGGTGACTCGCAAACTGAGCCTGTGTTTATTGATCTTGATGAGAGGGACGTACAGGAAACGTCGCCTGAGGAGGTCGGTGTTAGCGAGCTGAAGCTGAAGAAGATTGAAGGTGGTGGAGTGTCGTCGAGTGCTCCAGCTTTCAAGTTGAATGCTCTGGTGTATACGCCTGAGTGGCGTATAACCGATAGTTGTTGTTTCCTCAGCCCCTTTGTGGCTGAGGAATTTGTCAACTACGCGCTTCCTCTGGCAGAGCGCGCTCATCATCGCTCCCAGGACCGCAGTACACTTTTCTCAGAGTTGTGTATGAATCTAACACAATCTCTAGGGAAGCTGTACGCCCTTCTCCACGGGGAGGATGAGTTTTTGGATGAGCAGGCGACGGTTACGAATGAAGCCGATCGCCTGGCTAGGGAGAAGGAGGTTTTTGGGACCGCGCATATGCGGCTTGTGCAAAAAATCTGGAAACTGGAGTCCGATTTGCGTCAAAAAGATTTAGATGTGGCCGCGAAGCAGAAGACTTGGGAGAAGTCTACAGCGACAATAAATACGGAGTTGGAGCACCGCCCTTTGTTGGTACAGAAGGCTGAATCCGCCTTGGCTGAGCAGAAGAAGGTTGAAGCAGCCAAGGTGAAGGAACTTGAAGGCGAAGGATGAGGATGTAGTGAGGATGACTACTCGGGTATCCGAGTTGGAAGGACAGATTTGTGACCTCTTGAAGGAGAAGGAGGCCTGGTCCGTCGAACAAGCTGGTTTGTTGGAAGAGAAGAAGGCTTCTAATGAGAAGGCCTTGTGGATGATGTCTGACGGCGTTGTCGTGGTAAGTCTTCTATCTTCAGTTGTATTTGTTTGAAGTTTTCTCACTTTTGTTTATCTCATATCTTTGCCTTTGTTGCAGATCTTTAATCGGTGCTGGAACGAGCCAAAAATGGGCAACCAGGTTGTAGAGATAGTGCGGTCTGCGCGCGTTGCTGGTTTGCGCACAGGCTGGTTGGAAGGGTATCTGGCCGCCAAGGATGGGGGCCCTGTTGAAGAAGAGCCTTTTCAGGATATAAACACAGAGGATGAGTTAATGGACCAGCTGAAGAAGTTGGAACAGATGTGATTCCATGTTCTTCAAACAGTTGGGAAGTGCCTTGCTGATGAGGATCCCATCGGTAAGTTCCGGCACTTGGTGGAGGAATCTGATCGCCTTGAGCGGGAGAGGGCCGAGAAGGCGGCTGCTGACAAGGCGGCGGCCGAGGCAGCCAAGGCATCTGGGTTAGGTAGCCCGGGGACGGCGCATGAGCCTCCTCAGTAGGATTGAAGTGTAACTTTATTTTTTTTCCAACTGTTTGTACATAAACTTTGATTTGAATGAAGCTTTTGTTGTTTGTACTTCCTTGTGTATGTTGTCGTGTACGCTTCTTTGTTTGTTTGACGTAGCTTTATTTTTTAGAAGGCAAGTGGGCGTCCGATATGAAGAGTTGATTAACTTCGTATGGGGTTGCCACGTTGCTTCTATCATAAACAAGCCAGGTTTGTTAGAAGGCAAGTGGGCGTCCGATATGAAGAGTTGATTAACTTCATATGGAGCATTCGCATTTCTTCTAACTTAAAGAAGTCAGGTTTGTTTGAAGGCAAGTGGGCGTCCGATATGAAGAGTTAATTAACTTCATATGGGGCGGCCGCGTTGGTTCTAACATAAAGAAGTCGGGTTTGTTAGAAGGCAAGTGAGCGTCCGATATTAAGAGTTGATTAACTTCATATGGGGCGGACGCGTTGCTTTTAACATAAAGAAGTCAGGTTTGTTAGAAGGCAAGTGGGCGTCCGATATGAAGAGTTAATTAACTTCATATGGGGCGGCCGCGTTGCTTCTAACATAAAGAAGTCAGGCTTTGAACAAGTGTGTAAATGGAAACATGGGAACTTTTTATAAATAACAGGGGCGCAGTTGCGCTACATTCCATGATCTAGGTATGGGCGGGCCATCGAGTCTCTCTAGTGCATATGCCCCTTTTCCCAGTATTTGTTGATTCTTGTAAGGACCTTCCCAGTTGGGCGCTTGTTTTCCTGGGCGCTCGGAATGAGACGCGTAATTGTCTCTTAGGACGTAATCCCCGATGTCGAATGCGCAGGCTTTAACCTTGGAGTTGTAGTAACGTTCCAGTTGTTTCTTGTAGCTTGCCTCGCGTATAGCGACGGTTTCGCGTCTTTCGTCTAAGAGGTTTAAGTTGAGGCGTAGCACTTTGTCATTGTCTGTTTGCGCGACGTTGAGGACCCTTGGCGATGGAAAAGATATTTCAGCGGGGATTACGGCTTCAGAGTCGTAAGTTAGGCTGAACGGAGTTTCACCTGTGCTGGTCTTTGTGAGGGTACGATGCGCCCATAAGACATGCGGGAGTTCATCGACCCAGCCTGTTCGTTTCGATCCTAGGCGTGTTTTGATGCCTTCGATCACTGATCTGTTGAAGCGCTCTACCTGTCCGTTTCCTTGGGGGTGTGCGACGGACGTGAAGATCTGGTTAACGCCCATTTGCGTTAACCATGTCTTGATTTTGTTGTCGGCGAACTGGGTACCGTTATCTGTCACGATTTCCATGGGTAACCCGAATCGGCAGATGATGAATTCCCAGATGAATTTCTTGACGTGTTCGGCGTTCATTGTTGCCAAAGGCTTGGCTTCGACCCACTTTGTGAAATAGTCGACGGCAACGATCAGGTATTGCACCTTGCCAGGGGCCATTCGGAATGCGCCGACAAGGTCGATGGCCCATTTTTGGAATGGCCAGGCTGCCGTAACTGGGACCATGTCGTTTTGGGGCGCAAGGTGTTGGGTGCATGTTGTTGATAGTTGAAGCAGGTGCGCAAGATTTTGACGGCGTCCTAGTGAATCCTTGGCCAGTAGTATCCGGCGTTCATGATTTTTGCGGCGACCATTCTTGGGCCTACGTGAATGCCGCATATGCCTTCGTGGATTTCCTTTATGAGGGAGGCGGTATTTGCGGAGTCCGCGCATCTTAGGAGAGGGCCGAGGTAGGGCGTCGATACAAAACACCATTCATGAGTTGGTAATGCTCGAATTTGTATTGGATCTGTCGGGCCTCCGCTTTTTGGGACGGTAGGGTGCCCATTGCTAGGTATGCCTGGATAGGGGTCATCGATGACCCGGTGCCCGTTTGTGTTATGTTGACCTGTCTTAGTGGTACTGAAGGTTGAGCCAGAGTTTCGATGCGTACCTCTTTGGCAATATGCGGCCAAGCAGTGGATGCCATTTTGCTAAGGGCGTCTGCTTCTTTGTTGCCATTGCGGTTGATGTGGACGATTGTGCACGTTGTGAATCATTTGGCGAGAAGCTTGGCTTGGTCGACTTATTGTTCCATGATCGGGTCTTTAGCGTCGTAGACGCCGTTAATATGACCCGCTATGAGCATTGAGTCGACATGGGTGTTAAGGTGTCTTGCGCCCATTTTGTCCGCCAAGCGTAGTCCTGCGAGGAATGCCCCGTATTCTGTTTCGTTGTTTGTGCTTGGGAACTCGAGGCGGATGGCGTATGTGAATTCGGTGTTGTCAGGGCTGACAAGTCGTAGACCTGCGTCGGCGCCCTGATCGTTGGAAGCTCTGTCTGTGTATAGTGACCATGTGATACGGGAATCTGGGACGGGTTGCGGATCTTGTTCGTCTTTATACTCTTGTATTTTTCCTGTTGGGATTTCTACGATGAAGTCCGCGAGAACCTGCCCTTTGATCGCCAGTCTTGGTGTGTAGATGATGGTGTACGCGCCTAGTTCGATTTCCCATTTTGCTAGGCGGCCGGAGAGTTCCGGTTTTGAAAGCATAGTTTTGATTCTGTAATCTGTTAGGAAGTTGATTGGGTGTCCTTGAAAGTATCGTCGTAGACGTCTTGAAGCATGTATAAGTGCTAGGACTAGCTTTTCCATTGTGGAGTATCTGGTTTCTGCGTCTGCCAAAGTACGACTGATGTAGTAGATTGGTGTTTGAACTTTGTTGCGTTCTACCAGAAGTACTGCGCCTATCGCCGTTTCAGATGCGGATAGGTTACAGCATTAATGGCTCTTCTGGTAGTAGTGCTGTTAAAGTTGGCAAGTAAGTCAAACATTGTTTCATTTCATGAAAAGCCACTTCCGCTTCTAGAGTCCAGCGGAATTGTGTCTTTTTCAGTACATTGCGTAGTGTATGAACAAAAGGAAAAGACTTTGATGCGTAGTTTGATAGGAATCGGTTAAGGGCGACTAGGCGCCCCATGAGTGTCTGCACATCCTTTATTGAGTTGGGTGATAGCATGCGTTGGATAGCTTGAACTTTCTCTGGGTTTGGTTTGAAGCCTCCATGGGTGACAATGACGCCTAGAAATTTCCCTTCTTCGGCTCCGAAGGAGCACTTGCTCGGATTGAGTTGCATCTTGATGGCGCGCAGCTGTTCGAATGTGCGCTGGATATCCAGTAGCATGGTCTCTTATTGAGTGCTTTTGATGACCAAGTCATCGACATAAACCTCAAGGTTGACGCCAATCTGGTTAATGAAGGTGTGGTCCATCAGGCGTTGATAGGTTGCGCCTACGTTCTTTAGGCCGAAGGGCATTTTGGTGTAGCAATATACCCCTTTGTCGGTCCTAAAGACGATTTTGTCTTCGTCTTCGTAGGCCATTTGTATTTGGTGATATCCTTGGTAAGCATCGAGGAAACAGTTGTATTTAAATGGCACTAGAGAGTCTACCTTCAAGTCAATTTCTGGTAAGGGGTAGTGGTCCTTTGGACATGCTTTGTTGAGGTCTTTGTAGTCGACACACAAGCGTCAAGACCCGTTCTTCTTGAGGACCATGACGGGGTTAGCTAGCCAAGTTTGATGGTTGCATCTTCTGATGATGCCTGCTTCGAGTAGGTCATCAACCTGCTCGTTCATGGCTTTGACTCTATCGGGGCCAAAGGGTCGTTTTTTCTGAGCTACCGGGCGAGCGTCTTTGTATGTGTTGAGACGGTGCTCGGCTATGTGTCTTGGAACACCGATCATGTCAGACGACTGCCAGGCGAAGATGTCTTTGTTTGCAACCAGCAGTTGTTTTAGATGTATGCGCACTTGGGGGGACAGAGTCGGCCCCAAGGTAATGGTTTGTTCAGGGAAGGCAGGGTTAAGGACCCATTCTTCATCTTTTGTGGTGGCTGGTGTTACTGGAGGAGTGTCAACCGCCGGTTCAGTGGTCATGGGGCATTCCTGATTACCTATGATGTACGCGATCCCCGTGGGTGTTGGGAAACCCATGGTTTGGTGGGGGGTGGACGCGGTGCTGTTGAAGTTTGCAAGGCCTTGTCTACCGAGCAAGATGTCATATGAGGAGTTTACGGGGATGACATGGAACGTGCAAACTTCGGAGCAGGTGTGGGTCCCGTCATCAAGTTTGACTGTAAAGTCGAACTTTTCGATGGGGTGAATGACTTCGTTGAAGAAACCTACAATAGGTGCATCTGATTGCAGGCGTGCTTTATCTTCGTCATCGAGCTAGTCGAAGCATTGTTGGTACATGATGTCGAAGCTGCTTCCGCCGTCGCACATCATTTTGTATGTACGGTAGTGTCCGAACAGTGTTGTGATGGTAAGTGGGGTCGTTGAGCTTGCGCCCCCTGGAATTATTGGGAGGATGACCTGGCCTCCCTCCAGTTTTGTGACATCGTGGCCTCTGATTGTTGCGACGTAGTCGCCAGGTAGGCGATGTTTGTCTTCCACTTTGTGTTCCGCGTCATGTTGCACTGTCGGTTGTATGCGCCGCGGATGTGGTGTGTCTTGATGTCTTTGATGGCCTTGTCGGGTTCGTCCTGCCGGCGTGCACCGGCGCAGACGTTTTTGACCAAGTTGGCCAACTTTTCGAAGTGTAGGGCAACCTCGATTTCCATTTTGAGGCTGTAGCAGTTGTGGGTATCGTGACCCACGTCTTTGTGGAAGTCACAGAATCTAGTGGTGTCTACATTCTTTTGTTTGGTACCCATAGGTTTTGGGAGTTTGAAAGTTACCTCTCCGGTTGAAAGGACTTGAGACAACATTTGGATGGTGTTTTCGTGAAGGGAGTCCAGTCTTGGTTCCGGCGGCCTCTGTTGCGCTGGCCGCGCGTTTGTTTGTTTCCGATGATATTTCTGGCGTCGCCAGAGGTCGAGGATCGCCCTTCGTCGGTGGAACCTGAAATACGATTCCAGACTGAGGATCGGTTGTTGTTGCTGCTGCGGTTGTTGCTGGAACTTCCGCGTTGGTTCTGGCGCATTGTTTTTTGGTTGCCCGCATATAGTTTTGAGATGCGGACAACCTCTTCCCATGAGTCTGGGACGTCGTCTTTCCCTTGAAGGGTGTGTTGAAGGCCATCGTCATTGACGTTAGCCAGGAAGGAGGTCCGAGTTGCCTCGTCCCCCGTTCCGAGTTGGAGTGCTTCTTTGTTGAACCGCGCGATGAAGTCTTTGAGCGGTTCAGTGTCTCTCCGTTTGCACAGAGAGATCTGGCTTTTGTCGCGTTTGTGGCGACGTTGTTGGCTAAAATGGAGTGAAAATTTGTCGATCAGTTGTTCATAGCTGTCGATGTTCCTGTAGGGAGGTTGTCGAACCAAACCCTAGCGGCTCCGGTAAGCATATGGGAAAACATGTGGCACCAGACGGGTAAAGTCCACCCAATGACGGCCCCGGCTTGGTTAAAAATGCTGAGGTGGTCATCGGGGTCAGTAAGGCCGTCATATATTTTGACGTTGGCCGGGAGGCGTTGCCTCGGTGGTATTGGTGCTTGAGAGATACGCCGTGTAAATTTGGATTTGTCAGCGAAGGCCATTGGCCGATAGGGGAGTGACAGGTTCGTGGTTGCGTCGTTGTTGTACCTGTTTAATCGTTCCCGCCGGTGGTATGGGTTGTGACGATAGTCCCTGGAGGCATCGTCCTCCCATGAGCTTTCGTCGTAGTCCTCTTCATCGAACCGGTTGTGCTCTGTACAGGCCTGGTCCACAGGGGTTTCCCTGGACCTTCCTCGTGACGGACAGCAACTGCTGTTCGAGTGGGTCGTTTGGAGGATGACCCCATAATGGCTTTGCCGGTGAGTCGACGACGTTCCAGCTCGGCGTCCAGAATTTGTTTCTGGTGTTCGTACCAGTCATTATTCAGGGCGTCCATCTCCTCCTCGGTAGGAGGTGCTGGTTCAGTGCTTTGGAAGTCTAGGTTTGTGGGGATTATGACAGGGTGTATTTGATTGTTGTCGTGATCCCCAGATGTTGGGTGAGATCCTGGGGTAGCGTCGGTGATGTCTTCGACGACCCCAGAAGGAGTGTGTACTCTTTGAGGTGAGGTTGTCATTTTTTCTATATAGATTAATGAGCTAGTTAGTTAAAGCTGTTGTTTAGAGTGTTGTGGTAAGAGCACAGATGGCGCCAATGAAGAAACACGAATCCTGGATTACCGTATAGGTGCTAATCCTGGTAGTGATTCTACTGTATTTTATAAAGAGGGGCGTTTATAAAAGACGTGTAGGTCTAAGGACAAGACCAAGGAGTTTAGGAGACTACCGATTAGAAGAGCCGAGCCTCTAAAGGTTAGTGTAAAAAACAAGGGATTGAAAAAGATACGAGAGAGTTTGTCGTCTTTTTGAATGAAAGTGTATGTGAATATCAGATGCCAACAAAAGGAGAAGGAGCTCCTCATTTTGTAGTACCTTGACGTCACACTTTCTCAGCTTATCCTCTACCCTTGATGGGGCCCGGCCCAGGTAGAGGCGTCTCCAAGTTTCCGGCCAAAGTCCTTTAAGCCCAATTGGTGCAAGTGGGTTTTGGTAAAAAGGAGAAAGTAAAGTGCGGGGGGGATGTTACCGTCCTGATGATAGTACACGTGGCGTCCGCTGAGTGGACGCCGATGGGCGGCGGACACGTGGCGTCTGCCTACTGGTAGACCAAGGGCGGTGGGTAATCATCCTTTTTCTTTAAACTCGAGACAAGTTGAGAAAGCCCGGTGTCAGAAAGATATCTTGGCTGGGAGGTTGCCACGTCATCGTCCTTTCTGCATGTCAGACTAGGAGTAGTCTATGATTGGAGGGGAACTTTGGCAGGCAGTCTGTTGCGTTAGGAACAGTTGCCTGAGACAGGGGTGTAAGTCCCAAGGCTGCCCCAAAAGGCATCTTCTAGTCGTGCTGACGAAGCTTCATCTGGCTTGCTTTGGAAGCTTTGAAGCGTACTGGGCCCGCCGACGTAAAACGGGCGGGTGTGCTTGCGTCTGGCGTCGGTTGGACGCTAGGTGTATCGCCGACGTAAAACGAGCGGGTGAGCTTGCGTCTGGCGTCGGTTGGACGCCAGGTGTATCGCCGACGTAAAATGGGCGGGTGGGCGTTGGACGTTCCACTGACGTAAAACGGGCGGATGGACGCTAGACGATCCATTGACGTAAAACGAGCGGATGAACGCCCGGCGATGCCTGTTTTAGTTAGGCGATGATATAGTATTTATGATGTTTTGATACCATATCCCTTCAACATATCATGTATTTTGGAAATAAGGTATCAACAATGCATATGTAATCAGGTAACACAATATTGTATCAAACAATTTATAACATACATTTATATGTGTATGAAGATCGTAACACGAATAGACATATAGGTTGTTTATTTATAATAACGATTCATGTAAGTTCTAGCTATCACATGAAGACTAAGGCATAAAGAATCCGGGCAAAGATAACATAAAAAAATTGCGATCTAGGTCAACAATTATGTAGCATCCTGATTTAACGATAACATGTTAAGAATTTCCTTCTAGGAACATAAATTACAACTTGATCTTGTCTATTGATTTCGAGTTTAAGAAATATGTGAGTATAGCAAGTGTTATGAACAAAAGACAAGATTAAGTGGATCCCAACTTCCAAATTTCAGTGAGAATGCATACATCGCAAAATAAAATCAAATTGTAGGTTTTAAGAAAATTTCTTGGTTTCAAATATCACAAACGACCATGTTAATTACTTTGAAAATTAAAATCAAATCTCACGTTTCTACAAACGTTAAAAAAAATCCGTGTTACAAGAGACTCATGCATTACATGTCACGGGGCTAGAACTTCCATCGATTATAAGAAAATTCGTAATTAACACATTTTATTAAAGTTGAAAGTCAAACATACCAAACGCTGAATTAGAATCCAAACATACGAGGAAACAGTTCGGTAACTAAAACGAATATGTTAGACGTAAGGATGATCCCAGGTGCCTTGATAATTTTTAAGAAAATTCTTGTATTTCTAAATTTTTCTGTTAGTTTTATAAACCCCATTTCATTTATGGAAAATTATTATTTATTTGCTTTTAAATGCGAAATGTTTGGCGAATTTCCAACTACATGTAAGACGTGAGTAATTTCTAAATATTTATTACCACCCATTGTTAATGGTAGTTTGAAGAAACCATGAGTTGTTAAAGTATTTGATAAGACTAATATGGAAATTGTCAAGGCATCCTTGTTTGAGATCAGACTGTGTCCCCACAAAAGGTATTAGGTCAGGTATAGTATACTATGGTTGTATACAATGTGGACTGGATGAACGAGAAAATCGTTCCAATATTGGATAGTGAGGTGTTATGCCGTTTGGATATGGAGGGTTGTTAGTATAAAGGGTTGTTGTAGTGGTGCAATGTACAGAGTATGGGAAGTAAGTGTATATAAGTTTTAGTTAAATAGATGAGTTTTCCTTGCAATGGTTGATCATGACATCCCAAAAGTTTATGTGTCAGACACTAGGTTAAGGATGTTGGTAGAAATCTGTTTAGGATAGTAATAGTGATGGATTAACTCCTTTAGGATTCGAACTAAGCCTCCCATAAAAAAAAATCAATGAAAAGAATTTGAAGGTACAAGAAAAGCATAAACAATTATAAACTTGTGGGGTATTAGCACATTCACTAGACCAAATGAGTATACTTATATGACTTATATGTCGTCAAGGAAAAAAAACATCACAAAAAGTAATCATAAAGAATCACGAGTTTTGAGTTCACATTTGGGTTGACTAAGTATAGTGACAAAAATCACTAAGCAACCATGAATAGTCATGGGAGTGAAAATGTATCAAAACGTAATAACATCAAAGGTTATGAGACGTCAGTATGATATTTTTCAAGAATCCGACGAAGAGGAATCATATGTTTACAAAAATACTTAGAATAAGAAATTTATACATTCGATTATTATGAAAACTGGAACTTAAATATAATTATAAGTTTCAACATGAAACTCATGGGACATAATGTATAAAGCAGTTCATTATGAAAACTAGATATCAACGATGGAACATGAAACATTGGATTGTTCTTGTCTAGTCATAAGACTCAACAAAAACTTTGACTGTTTAAGGAATCAAACTCAATTGGAGATTAATGAAGACGTGATTTATAGCCTATAATTGGACGCTCACTCCAGGAATCCCCAGCTAAACACAACAGGTCCGTCGGTTGATTCGGATTTATGCATTATGCTTTGCCTATGCCAGGAAACCCAGTGTACAAGTATCCACCCTTCTAGATTGCACATGTTCTCTCACATAAAAATCAATGAAAAACGAGTTTAGGCAATTAAGCCAAGAATATCCAACATGTTCCAAAAATGTAGAATTTTTCCCCAAGTGAAGTCATCCTCAAAGCCCATGATGAAGAAAGAAAGAAATGGAGAGAGGTTTGGGAAAGAATGAGAGGTGACAAAGGAGAAAGGTTAGTGGAGCAAATAAACAAATAAACACAAGCAAGGTCAAATAAATATAGGTTCTTAGTTATAGTCTAGGTCATTTACTAATAACCTAATTCCCTATAACCACGGCTCTGATACCAATCTGTAACACCCCAACCGATGGTGGAAACATCGAGGTGTCACATAGTGACGATTGTTCAAAAGCTAATGGTACTAAAGTGTAAATATTATAAAATTTATGATTCAGAGTCAAACATCAAGTCAACCCATTACATCAAGTCTCAGACAAAACGATACATAAAGCTTGTTTATTAAGTCTAAGTCCAAGCTTAAGTGACAAACATCAAGCGTTCCCTGAAACATGTACAAAATAAAACGTCAACAATAATGCTGGTGAGTACACTTAGTTTTGTGTACATATAGTATAAGTATAAAAATGTTTACAATTCAAGTGACATGAATCATTCAAGGCAAATATGAAAAACATGTAAGTACACAATACGGATCAAAATCAAACCTCTTATGTGACAAAGATTAAAGTATTAACAATGACCTAGGACTTCCCACACACATAGGTACTTTCCACTAGGCGGGTTGTCAATCCAAATAGCGCTATCCATTGGTAAAGTCGGCTAGCTAAGTTGATAATTTTGTAATGATTGCAAGTATACTACGTTTATGTTTAAGCATAAAGCATAATAATTCAAAGCATAACACGTATATGAGTTGTATGTGAAAACGTTTATGAATAAGTGCACGTGTATGTTTAATATGTGTACATGAATAACCCCAAAAGTGTAAAAGTGAAAAAGGGGACAAGTATACTCACCTTAATCATGATGATGAACTTGTTATGCTTGAACCTTATACACATAGATCAACTTGACAAGAATTTTCTAACGTCGCACTCTGAATTTATGACAACCTAAGTATAAATATATTTGAGATTAATTTAACTATAGGATTCGTTGACCCGTTGATTCTACGAAGATAGGGATGTTTGAGATCGTTATTCAATCGTCAAACATGGTGTTGTCATTAATTTTACAAATTGCTAGACTTTTTCGTTATCAAACTATAAATTGTGATCTTTGTATTATCAATATATTAATGCATTTAAACTCCATAGAAAACTTTGTACCATAATATAATATTAGTAATATGATCGGGCAACTTCTAACTCATGAAGAAAAAAAACATTATATAATTTTTAAAACTCTTGAATACATAAGTCACGTAAACATGGTGACTAAAAGTTTAAAAAAAAATCGACATACACATGATACTTGATATTATTTTCTTAAACTAATAATATATCCAAGTTGCCATAAAAACCCATTTTATATAAATTCTAAATCCTATATTATGATCCACCGAGTTAGACAAATTAAGATAAGTATTATGTTGTTGGTTATATTACCTCGCTTGGAAAGTAAACAAGGTTCTTGTGTGACGAAACCGAGAGCAATGGGGATGGTCCAGAAACAACCGAGGTGACACCGGCGATGATTTGTTGACAACAACCGAAGACGATGACACTATAGTGATGCCTGAATGATGCTAGCAGCGGAGTCAAGGTTGTCGACAAGTGAATGAATCGAAGTGGAAAAAAAATGTGTGATAACTGTTGGGTGAGATCAATTTGTTAGATGGTCATATAATTTTAGAACTTGTAACCGAGTATCTCCTCTTGAAAGGGGTCATTTAAGCTACAATAATGATGACTTTGTCAACAAAATTCAAAGCCTTCCATGTAATTTATGTGTGCAATAATTTATGATAACTCTCCAATTACTATCACATTGCTTCACGATGGAGTTAATAGGAATAAATAGATTAAAAAAAAAACAGTTTCAAGTAATCACTATATTAACATTATTATTAAACTTATTATGTTTTTTTTTTTGAACGATAACTTTCATTAAACACACGGGGACGACCTCAAACCAAGGACCACACCCCAAAAATTACAACATATACAAAGGACTAATGCACCAATCCTTCCAAAGAAGGTCGGTGAATTTAGACCTATATTTTAACCACAAAAACGACGAGGATTTAACACTAGCAACGACATACGAAACTTTAGGCTCTATATCTCGAAAAGTTTTCTCATTTCTGGCTCTCCACAACGACCAAAACGTCACCATAATAATCCCATGAACAATCCTCTTGCCCCATTTACCCCCTGTCGCTGTCTTGTATAAGGATAGAAGCTCTTGAGAATTAGAAACAGAACTATTGATTAAACCGCACCACTTCCAAATGTTAACCCAAACACCATACGAAAAACCACACCCCGAGAAAAGATGCTCAGAAGTTTCAAAAACGACGTCACACAACTTACAACGATCATTGGGGATGAAAATATTTCTTTTGCTAAGGGCTTCGACGGTGGGTATCCTGTCCATCTCAGCTCGCCAAGCAAAAGCCTGACATTTCAAAGGGACCCAACTAACCCACTTCAGCTTAAAAAAATTCCCGGGATCCCTATACTTCTTAACAAAAGCCTTGACATTTGCAACCGAAAAACTAGACGTACCAGCCCATTCCCAATTATCTTTATAATCGGACAAATGGGCCTAAACTAGCAAATCAGATAACTCGGCCCACTCTATCACTTCTTCCAAGTTCATGCATTTTGTAAAGTCAACAGGGCACCAAACTGAATTAATCATGCACTCCTTTACAAGCTTTTTCCTAGTAGGCGATTCCAGGTAAAGACGAGGGAATTTTTTCATTAAAGGAACATCCAATAACCAAATGTCTTCCCAAAAACGAATTTGACTACCGTCTCCGATTTTACCTTTCAAAAGTTCTAGAAAAAACTTATCCCCACATTTGAATCTTTCACAATTTAGAACAATAGCAGACCAAACTCCCCCTTTGCCAGCGAAACGAGGAAGCCCGGACCACCTACACCTACCATTATGACATGCCAAGACAATCGATTTCCATAGCGACCCTTCCTCCGTATGAAACCGCCAAGCCCACTTCGCCAGAAGAGCATCATTGACATCTTTGAGACGACAAATCCCCAATCCCCCATTGTTTTTATCCCGAGTCACCCTATCCCACGCAACCCAATGAATCTTATTTTTTCCACTAGAATCCGACCACAGAAATCTTTTCATAAGGATCTCTAAGTTATCAATCACCCCTGCAGGAGCCTTATACAAAGAAAAATAATATATAGGAAGACTTTGGAGAACCGATTTAAGTAAGGTTATTCTTCCACCAAAAGATAGAAGATTCGCCTTCCAAGAAATAAGCCTGGCCTCAAACACTTCAACAATTTTCCGCCATTCATTAATTCTATTCATATTAGCCCCAACCGACACCCCCAAATAGTCAAAAGGAAAAGAACCAAGACGACATCCCACTGCCATCGCCATGTGATCAACATCCTCATTCTCCACTCCCGAACCATATAAAAAAGACTTGTTAATATTAAATTTAAGTCCGGAGCAAAGATGAAAAATCCGAAGAATTCTCGCCGCAACCAAAATATTATTCGCCGACCAATTACCCATTAAAAGCGCATCATCGGCGAAAAAAAGATGGGAAATCACTGGGCCGTTTTTAGCCAAAGCCACCCCTTCAAATACTCCAAGCTTACTAGCCTTATCAAACATACAAGTAAGCGCTTCCATAACAATTAAAAACAAAAAAGGCGAGATAGGGTCACCTTGGCGTAGACCTTTATGGCATTGAAACTCAAAGGTAGGCGACCAACTAACAAGAACCGCCGATCTCGCCGAAGCTAAAATACCCTTAATCCACACACACCACTTTTCCGGAAAACCCATTTGAGCAAGAATAGACAAGAGAAACGCCCAATTAACGTTGTCATATGCCTTCTCGAAATCAATCTTCATAAAGAAAACACTTTTAGCCCTCCTTTTGCACCATGACAGAATCTCATTCGCTACTAAGGGACCGTCTAGAATATTTCTTTCACCAAGGAAACCCGTCTGATTCTCCGAAATAATAAATCCAATAACCTTCTTGAGTCTAATGGACAAAACTTTTGACAGCACTTTACTAATAACACCCACCAGAGTAATCGGCCTAAAGTCTTTAAGATCAAAAGGATTCTTACACTTCGGAATAAGGGTGATAAACGATGAAGCGCACCCGCGGCTAATAGAACCAGATTCAAAAAATTCTGAAAATTTTTTTTGAAAGTCACCTTCTAGAATATGCCAAAAATGACGTACGAAAGAGAAGTTAAACCCATCCGGCCCTGGGGCTTTGTCTTTGCCGCATTCAAACACCGCAAATTTAATCTCTTCTCTGGTAAAAGGTGCAACAAGCCCTTCCACCAAATTACCCGGAACTTATTATGTATCCACAAGACTTCTTTTACCAATACAATTAGCATAGATTTTCATAATCATATTATTAGTATTAATGTTTGAGATTAGGGTATTACAATTCTAACTCCAATGCTATAAAAAAAAATTATGCTTGTGTGATTTTTTTTTTTAAATTTTGGATCACTGTTGCTTCAGATCCCTAAAGTTATAACTAAATTATGGGAAAAATTGCAAATGTTACATATGTTATGTTAGGGAAATATGGGATACGTTGAATACTTGAGTTTGTTGTTCGCCACTCGGGGTGAGTCCTCGTTACTGTAACCATTTATTCGTGTGTATGTGTGAAAGCAAAAACCGGGGGAATATTTGGATAGTACTATTGGTGCCTGACAAGGTCCACTCCTAATCGATAGCGTCGATTCTGTAACTGTGTATACCAGGGGTGCACGTATTCTGAACTAAGTTGTTATTTTCTAAGAAACAACTATGAGCGAGGCATTGCTTGTCTTGGTTTGGTTATGGGCTCAAGTATATTGTAGGAACTTGCAACTCTTACAATAATCACTACTTGTGTTGTTTCCCAAAATGTTGTTAAAATGTTTTGTAAAACTAAAACCTGTTAACTCACCAAGATGTATATATTGACGTCTTTTTTTAACATATCTTTCAGGTAACTAAGCGCTGGGAGGTTACATGGCTAGTATGGGCGGGGATCTCATTGAACGTCGGATATTTGGGGGGGGGGGTTACTTTTATTTTCCATAGGGTTGAGATATAATTGTGAAACCTCTACTTTTGATTAAAATATATGTTGTTTAAGAAATGTATGAAACAAGAAACTCCTTCGACGTTATAAATAAATGATCATTTTCTTAATTACTTATGGTTTGTGTTAATCTTGACTTGATGCTCTTCGAATGTCGCGCCACGTGTTTCCGCCATTGGCGTGGTGTGACATCTTTATATTAATCGATTGTTTTGAATTTTATCTAGATCCATGGTGATTCATTTTCTATTGATAAAACAGTGTAGATATAGGCATGGAATTGGAAGTTGAAGAATCTTAGTCGATCAGTTTTGAGTCCGCTATGCAAACAGGGGAGCATATTATTTGTCTTTTTTAGATTTCCCGATACTCAAGTCAAATATATGTATGAATATCTTTAATTTGATTTCAATACATAGTGTTGTCACATTCATTGAAAAGTGAGAATAAGGTGCGTATAATCATCAAAAGCTTATGCGGGAAATATAACAGGTACGTTTTTATGCTCATATCTGTCATGCGTGTTTATAATTGTTTTCACTTTGAAAATTTGAGGTTATTGTCTTCACTTTATAGAAGTCAATTAAGGCTCCACGCTCAATAATGGGTGATTTGAGTTATCAGTCCCAATTTAGTGGGAATCCGATTGCTTTGGTGATTCAATGTGCTCCCAACGTTTATGTTGTTATGCTAACGAATTCTTGTTGCTACTGTTTTATTGATGTGAATGTATGTCTTCCGATCATTTTACCATTTTGCCCATGCCTGTCTGTAAGGTGTTTGATCAAATGTTGTAGTTTTTACAACATTTGGTATCTCTTAAGTGGTGATAAAAATATTAAACTAATCAGTTGTTGAATAATATATTTCTTTCTTAAAGGTCAACCCTTTGTTCTTCCATGTTAATTCCTGCTTTGGGTATGGTATTCGCTTCTTCAGTATGTTACTACTTATCATCATCATCCTGTGGACGGGTGGGTTCAAGTGGTGAATCATAATATATAGATTCAACTGGCCGGCCGGGTTCTTAATTTTCATTGTTAATATATGTTAGTTTGTTCATAAAAAGGCAGGCGATTCCAAATGCAACTATTTTTTGTTCATAAAAAGCCACCTAACAATACAAATGCAAATATATATTTTATTTTTGATAGACTTCTTCTTCAATTTGTTCACAAGAAAGGGGAATTCAAAGTTGGTGCGTGCATTCTGCAAAAAATCCAGGTTGTGTACTCCCTAAGTTATAATATTTGTGTAGAAAACCCAACATAGTGACGACTACTAACACGGTTACAAGACTTGAATTGGGTAACAGGTAACAATATTTTAACTTCGGAAGATGAAACATGTCCCATCTGCCATAAAGCTTGCATGGATAAATATGGAGAGCATGCAATTTATTGCAAAGAGCTTCCTGGGTTCAAATGCCGACATGACTGGGTGAGAGACGTTTTGTGAGACATCCTGAGAAAGGAGGCCCTTGTAAATTTTCTCACAGACCCTGTGGAAGGGAGATCCACCTTAGGACCAGCGGATCTGCTTGTCTTTGGTTGGGAAAGGGGCAAACATGCTTGTGTGGACCTCACAGAGGTATCTCCTTTGGTGGGATTAAGGGAAACAGGGTTTGTAGCTGGGCAAGCATCGAGAAAGGCAGAATCGAAGAAAGTAGATAAGCATGCTAAAGCTTGTGTAGAGAACCAACATGTCTTTATCCTTTTGGCCTTTGATACCTTTGGCTCCCTAGCGCCAGAAGCTATTCGTTTCTTGACTAGGGTCCAACGGGTCGTCCACAACAATAGTTCATCTCCAGAGGGGCAAGGATTTATCTTTTGTAGACCAGGGTTCGCAATTCAGAAAGGTGTGGCGGCGCAGCTTGTTGCCCGTCTACCTTATATTGTGATGTAAATTTCGTATTTTATTTCTTGGTTATGTAATTTTGGAATTCAGATTGAAAAAAATTTAAATTAAATAACAAAGGTCACTTCGCTTATGTATTTGGCTTTTATATTATTTGCGTTTTCCCTTTTAATAAAAATCATGAAAATTTCGATATTAACGTAGAGCTATTTATATATAAAATAATATTAATTGATCAAAAGTTGAAAAAAACTGGCCACTCTTCTCTTGATCATTAAGAATACTTATGTTGCACCATTCGAGTGGCAGCATCACTGATCCACCATGACCCTGAACTAAAATTTAAAAAATCAATTTTTTTTATAATTCATATAGATATTAAATTAATGAAAGTGTGTGGCCTTCCTATTGACTGAATTACAAGTTTTGTCCTTTAAGTTTATACTATTTTTCAACGTATGTCCTTTAACTTTAAAGTTGATTGGTTTTGTCCTTTAGATTTTAAAATGTTGCACGTTATGTCCTTTAGTGCTAACTCAGTTAATTTTTTTCGTTAAGAGGAGGGTAAAATTGTCTTTTTACCCATTTATTTAGAAAAACACTTTAAAATTAAAACAAAAAGAATTTTATATATATTAATCTCTCTCTCTCTCTCTCTCTCTCTCTCATTCATTCATCAGCACCACCACCTACCTCCATCCCCACACCACCATCACCTTCATTCATTCACCACCTGCCACCGCCACCTGTACCCCTGTCACCGCCTGAACAACCATCATCAACCACCACAATAGAACCCTCCTCGGCTGTACCCCTGTCACCGTCGATTACTCTCTGTTCCCATTCTGATTACCCTCTCTCTCCTTCTGTCTCTTCTCAGTCTCCTCTCTCTCTCTCTCTCTCTAGCTCTTCGATTACCCTCTCTCTAGTTCGAACCTTCAAAATCCCTCATCAATATCTTCGATTGGGATAAGATTGATGAAAGCTTTGTAATACCTTCATCCGTCCCTGTCACAGAGGATTCAATATCTTCATCACCGTCCCTGTCACAGAGGATTCAACTTCCAGCCGTAAATCACAAACATCTAACCCTATGTACTTATTTCCGATAACCCACATCTATTATCTGTTGATGAGGGTTGGTTAATCGAAGGGGTTTTATCAAGATGGTTTACCGTTGATGGTCGTCGGAGGAGACAAACAGTGGTGGGTTTGCTGTGGAGAAGACGATGGTGGTTTCGAGGTTAACAGTGGTGGGTTTGTGTGACATCCGTCACTTTTATCACTATTATTATATATATATATATATATATACATTTTTTTTATTTCGCACCTCCTATCTTGTACGCCACATTTTATCCTCATAATAATAATAATAATAATAATAATAATAATAATAATAATAATAATAATAATAATAAAGTAGTCATTATATTTTACCACCTCTAAACCATAACCAAACTTATACCCAAAACACTAAAGCCTAACCATAACCCAAAAACCTTGTCTTTTTTTTTTTCGGAACCCAGACCCGACCCGAAGACTGTGGTCAACACCCAGTCACTTTCCATAATTACGAGCCTTGTTTTTGGTAGATTTTTAACTCCCTTTGACCGACTAACATACCCTCATAAATATAATCCATGATTTCAGCTTGAATTAATCATCCTTGACTCGGTTTTGACCGACTTTGGTCAAGACTTCAAAACCTTCCATTTCACCAACCCGAGCCACATAGTATAAATTGAGGTATCCACAACCAACTAAATGTGCCAAAAAAAAAAATCATTTCCCTTCTCTCAAATCTTTCTGTCCAAGCTTTAATTCACGATTTCAAGACCCGTTGACTTTTTGTTTGACCGAGCATCATACACGAATTAGTGTTTGGTGATACTCGACAAACGTTGGATTACACTTAATCAATTACACAAGACTTACCACCTTGCTAAAGGTGAGTATTACTTATCCCCTTTTTCCGCTTTTACAACTTTTGGGGTGATTCATGCACAAGTATACAAAAGTTTCATATTCATTTATACATACATTTTTATTCATTTACAATTCATATACGTGTCTTGTTTATCTTTGTGCTTATGCTTGAACATGAACGTAGCTTACATACAAAATCATACATTTAGACATAACTTATGTTATGGTGCTCTTTACACTCAGACGTAACTTATGTTACGGTGCTCATTTAGACATAACTTATGTTACGGTGCTCATTTAGACATAACTTTGTGTTATGGTGCTCTTTTAGACTCACACGTGTTGAGGTGCTCATTATCAATTACATTGTACAACTTTACATGTGATCTTTGTCTTGTTTGGTTACTTGCGTGTTTACATAATGCCTTGGTGATACTAGACACATGAATTGTACTACTTTTCAAACTTATACTATATGTACAAAACTAAGTAGTACTCACCAACATCATATGTTGACAAAATTATTTTCGTGCATGTTTCAGGATAAGCTGCTTGACGCTTCACATAGGACTTTGGACTTAGATTAAATCAATCAACTATCTTTATCTTGTTGTCTTGTATTTAATTTCACATGTTGTAAAACAATATTCAATAATCATATATTTACATTTTAGTACCATGATCTTTTGAACAATCGTCACTACGTGGCACCTCGAGGATTCCGCCATCGGTTGGGGTGTTACAGATTGGTATCAGAGACAAGGTTATAGGGAACTAGGTTATTAGAATGCCTTTTAGCCTAGACTAAAACCGAATTTCAACTTTCAGGTACAACATTTCCTAATTTATCATTCCCCTCATTTCCCTCTACTTTCCTTCCTCTATCTTCTCTTCTTCTCCATTTCTCCTCATCTTCCATCATGGTGCATAGGGATGGTGTCCTACAAGGAGTGGAAAGTCTACATCATCATGGAGCGGGAGCAGTACCTTTCATGATGACACTCTTAGGCATAATGCCTATTCTTATTTTTGCTCCTTCAAAGTTGTTGAACTTTAATGAGTGTGATGAGGACACATGCAATCTGGAAGGGTGGATGCCTGTACACTGGGTTTTCTGGCATAGGCAAGCATAGCGCATAAATCCATTTACGGACCTGTTATGCTTACCTGGGGATTCCTGGAGTGAGTGTCCACTTATAGGCTAAAGCATGTCTTCTTTGATCACCGTTGGGTTCAATTTCTTTGAAAAGTCAACGTTCTTGTTGGGCTTTACAGCTAGACAAGGGCACTCCAAGCATTTTATGCAAGCTTTTTTTTCAAAAATACTCTCTCGATTCATATACAATATTTTGTATTTCACGATTTTCATATATTGCTTACAAGTTCATACTTTCATAACCATCTATGGATTTCACAATCGCACTTCACCTTACCATCTTAGCCATTTTTTTTTAAATATTCAACACCCTACCCAAATCATATTATTTCATTTCTCCACATGTTATTTATTTTAAAAACTATAACCTCATACTTTAGCACAAACTAAAGATTTCTAAAACTTGTTGTATTACCTAGTAACTTTACAAAGTACATATTTTCCTCGAACTTAAATTCAATTGTTTATTTATTGACGTAACAAACGATTTTCTATATAATGCTTTAAACTATTAAAAAAATCACTAATAAAACCTTGATCTTCAAAACCTAATGTCATGTTTGAAATCTCCAACTAACAGGAATATTTTTCAAAGCCTACTTAGCTTGTACTATTTAACAACTTTTGCCTTATGTACAATACCAATTTTGAAAATAATTTTTTTTTTCATAGGAATAATATCTAACCTCTAGATTCTCCATCGACACTCACTCATTTTCAACTTGTTCAAATTTTTACAATATTTGGCATATACCACAATCATGTTTTCCTATACACTTGATTATAACCTTTGATCCAAACCCCAAAATTTACACTGCTACATAATCTCCTTACTATAAAATAAACTCTTTATCAACTATCTTCACATTCACTATCGCTCACAACCTTGATTCTGCTTCAAGATTTTTCATCATCCTCTCAAGAACTAAATTCATATCCTTCACCTTCTCACACATGAACTAGTTACCCATGATAATCAAACTACTAAAAACCTGATACTTGATTCTACAGGATTTTTTCCAAAACATCATTGTTTGTGAAACTTGATTTCCTCTTAATTTGACTATTCACTGGACATTTAATTATTCATGATACTCGTAATCTATTTCTATAGGCCACTAAGATAACACTTACACTTAATGGTTGCAGTACTTACAATCTTGCTTGCACGTGTGTATTATCCACGCAACTCTGATAAACATTTCATTTAAAGGGCTCCTCGGACGAGTGGTAGCCCATACTTAAATACAGTTATGCTTACAAGTCATTGCAAACCAATGCAATTGACCTCATTATTACATGGCCTCATTTCATTGATAACATCTCATTGTAACTCAACGTGTTTGTTGTGTCACCTTCTTGTGAAACTTATTTGCTGTATTGTGTGTTAGATTAGGATCATAGAAGGACATAAAACCCTAATGTAAGGTAAATTGATGATTCCGGTCCGGAACGTAATCATGAATTTACAGGTGCGTTAGGGTAGTGTGAAATTCTATTAGAGTTTTTGGTAGGCGTCCAGTACGTTTTCAAGGTATCAAAGGTGTGGTGGGTTAGTTGCGGTACACCCTGTATACAAACACTAATGATGCATTGAAAGTGAGATTGGAAGTCGGACCAGGAACAAACTCTAGTTACTTGGTAGTTCATTTAGTATTTCTGTGGTCAATCAACTCATGCAATTATTTTAGGATTCCAAAAACTTGAAGTTTAGTGTTACTAGATTCTTATTCTCCTTATTATTCGAGACAAACCTAATCCAATCCTTAACTCACACCTATCAAACCTCTTATCCAAATCATTTTTCCCAGAACATCCATAACCCTATGTTTCTAAAAACTTCGGGACGAAGTTTCTAAAAGTAGGGGATGCTGTGACATCCGTCACTTTTATCACTATTATTATATATATATATATATACATTTTTTTTATTTCGCACCTCCTATCTTGTACGCCACATTTTATCCTCATAATAATAATAATAATAATAATAATAATAATAATAATAATAATAATAATAATAATAATAATAATAAAGTAGTCATTATATTTTACCACCTCTAAACCATAACCAAACTTATACCCAAAACACTAAAGCCTAACCATAACCCAAAAACCTTGTCTTTTTTTTTTCGGAACCCAGACCCGACCCGAAGACTGTGGTCAACACCCAGTCACTTTCCATAATTACGAGCCTTGTTTTTGGTAGAATTTTAACTCCCTTTGACCGACTAACATACCCTCATAAATATAATCCATGATTTCAGCTTGAATTAATCATCCTTGACTCGGTTTTGACCGACTTTGGTCAAGACTTCAAAACCTTCCATTTCACCAACCCGAGCCACATAGTATAAATTGAGATATCCACAACCAACTAAATGTGCCAAAAAAAATCATTTCCCTTCTCTCAAATCTTTCTGTCCAAGCTTTAATTCACGATTTCAAGACCCGTTGACTTTTTGTTTGACCGAGCATCATACACGAATTAGTGTTTGGTGATACTCGACAAACGTTGGATTACACTTAATCAATTACACAAGACTTACCACCTTGCTAAAGGTGAGTATTACTTATCCCCTTTTTCCGCTTTTACAACTTTTGGGGTGATTCATGCACAAGTATACAAAAGTTTCATATTCATTTATACATACATTTTTATTCATTTACAATTCATATACGTGTCTTGTTTATCTTTGTGCTTATGCTTGAACATGAACGTAGCTTACATACAAAAGCATACATTTAGACATAACTTATGTTATGGTGCTCTTTACACTCAGACGTAACTTATGTTACGGTGCTCATTTAGACGTAACTTATGTTACGGTGCTCATTTAGACATAACTTTGTGTTATGGTGCTCTTTTAGACTCACACGTGTTGAGGTGCTCATTATCAATTACATTGTACAACTTTACATGTGATCTTTGTCTTGTTTGGTTACTTGCGTGTTTACATAATGCCTTGGTGATACTAGACACATGAATTGTACTACTTTTCAAACTTATACTATATGTACAAAACTAAGTAGTACTCACCAACATCATATGTTGACAAAATTATTTTCGTGCATGTTTCAGGATAAGCTGCTTGACGCTTCACATAGGACTTTGGACTTAGATTAAATCAATCAACTATCTTTATCTTGTTGTCTTGTATTTAATTTCACATGTTGTAAAACAATATTCAATAATCATATATTTACATTTTAGTACCATGATCTTTTGAACAATCGTCACTACGTGGAACCTCGATGATTCCGCCATCGGTTGGGGTGTTACAGTTTGCTATGGGGTTTGTTGTGGTGGCGGCAGAATGTTAAAAGAGGGACGAGTATGGAGGGTGCACGGGGTGGCGGCGGTGCTGGTGAAGGGTGCAGGGGGTGACAATCGGCCTTGGGGTGGTGGTTTCGTGTTGGTGTTGTTGTTCTTGGTAGAGAGGGAGAGAGATGAGCAGATTTTTTTTATTTATAAACTTTTTTTAAGAAACAATTTATAAACATGTTATCATTTTGGTCCCAATTTTTAAGTTAGCTACATAAATAGTCCCTAAAAGAGTAAAAAGACGAATTTACCCTCCACTTAACGAAAAAAAATAACTGAGTTAGCACTAAAGGACATAACGTGTAACATTTTAAAATCTAAAGGACAAAACCAATCAACTTTAAAGTTAAAGGACAGGCGTTGAAAAATGATATAAATTTAAAGGACAAAACTTGTAATTCAGTCCTTCCTATTTAAAGGTAAATACTATGAAAACTGGATTACATATGCTAACCATGTTATCTTTAAATATTACCACATTCATGTTGATTTAATTTGAACCTTAGTGTTTAATGTTTGAAGGGCAAATAGTACACGCCTCCAGCATGCTTAAAATAATATATAGTATCAACCAGCATGATAAAATTGGATATTATTTGGAATAGAGTTAATAGCCATTTTCGTCCCTGAGGTTTGGGCCAGTTTGCCACTCCAGTACAAAAGTTTTTTTTTTTTTGCAATTCCTTCCCTGAGGTTTGGATTTTTTTTTGCCAAATTCGTCCTTTTCATTAACTCAGTTAAAAAAGGTCGTTAGTGTCAGTGGTATTTTTGTCTTTTTACCTATAATTTAAAATTTTAATTAAAATCTTACCCCACCCCATCCCTACCCCACCCACCCCACCCCACCCCACCCCACCATTGCTTTTAATTAAAATCTTCCCTGTTTATACGTTTTGATGAATTCAACTCCTCCCCAACTACCATTTAACTTTTCTTCCATAAGCATGGTACCCAAATCCTCCAGCATAACACAGATAAATTCCTTTCAGATCCCGACAAAAAAATATTGATATGTGGGTGACGGTCGACGGTGACAGGGGTGATTCAGGAACCTGCTTAGTTAAACAGCGGTGATGGTCGATGGTGACAGGGGTGATTCAGGTGGAGTGGTTTTCTAGTAGTGTGAAGAGGAGGAAGGAAAGACGAGTGGTTTTCTCGAGGTGGGTTTCCGGTCAGATGGTGACGGGTGGGGTTGTAGAGGGTGGTAATGATGGTGACGGGTTGGGTGTGGTTGCAGGTGGGTTTCGGTGGATGTAGGTGACGGGCCGGTGGTAGGGTGGCCCGATGGCTTCCATGAAGATGATGCACCTTTCAATTGTTCCTCTTCTTCTTCTTTTTAAGCTCTTTCTTGAAATTGAGCATTGTTTTCTCCCAATTGGCTTCCATGTCTCCATGTCTTGACTTCAATTTCAGCACTAGATTGTCAATTACTGATGTTGAACAATTGCTCATCGGTGGCACATTTGTGAAGCATTATTGTTAAGTGGGTTAAATTGGGTTTCAGCTTTTACTGTATTTAATCGATTGATTCGATTGAAAGATTGCTAAGTTTGTTGCCTACATTTTTCTGTTAGGTTTATGCTTGGGAGCCCAACCAAAGCTATAAAGCCCATGGATCAATATCTTATAATAGTTATTAATATTATAGGTAAAAAGACAAAAATACCCCTGACACTAACGACCTTTTTTAACTGAGTTAGTGAAAAGGACGAATTTGGCAAAAAAATCCAAACCTCAAGGAAGGAATTGCAAAAAAAAAAAAAACTTTTGTACTGGAGTGGCAAACTGGCCCAAACCTCAGGGACGAAAAATGGCTATTAACTCTTTGGAATATGTACGGCACATGTTCCCAGGCACATGTTCCAAATAATATCCAAGAAAGTTTCAATCAGAATTTGTGACGTGTGAATGGTTACTAAAAATAGTTTTTATTTGATTTTATTTTATTTTAATAATCCTTGTGCAAATCATACATTGAAGAATTTAGGGAAATGGATTTTAATACTCCCAACTATCGCCTGTTGGCGGATAATACTCCCAACTATCGCTTTGGCCATTAGCACTCCAAACTTTCAACTTGTTTGCTTTTATCACTCCCAAACTAACTGAGGTCTAACCTGGTTAGTGTTTGTGGCCAAAATGTAAAAATCTAAACTTATATGTGGTCAAAATATAAAAAACAAAACTTAAGGGGCAATTTTGACATTAAACCTTTAACTTATAAATCCAAACCCCCCCCTTCTCTCTCTCTCTAAACCACCTTCACCAGAAACCACCACCACCACCTTCACGGAAACCCTGCACCAGATAGACAGACGCTAACCCTCCTCACTTCGATCGAAAAGCTTCCCTACACCATATGAGAGAGAAAGAGGGAGAGAGAGAGCTCGAGGGAGAAAGGAGGAGAAGACGGACGACGGTGACACCACAGACGGCGGAGCTCCGGCAAGCTTCTCCTCACCTCCACACCACAGCTTCCACCCACTGAACCAACCACACCTTCCACCACCACCACCATTCACCTTCATCCACCACCACTACCCTTCCCTTCACCTTCGTCATACTCCAAAACCACAACCAAGGAAACCTAGCAGAAGAAGAAGCAATGAGGCGGCAGATTGGGGTTGATCGTACTCGGGTTGGGGTTAATCGTACTCGGAGCCGGCAGATTGGGGTTAATCGTACTCGGGTTGGGTTTTTATTGCAGGGGCTGATGGCAGAGGTGGTGGTGGTGTGGTGGTGGTGGGGTGTGCTCTCTCTCTCTCTCTCTCTCTCTCTCTCTCTCTCTCTCTCTCTCTCTCTCTCTCTTCTCTCTCTCTCTCTCTCTCTCTCTCTTCTCTCTCTCTCTCTCTCTCTCTCTCTCTCTTCTCTCTCTCTCTCTCTCTCTCTCTCTCTCTCTCTCTCTCTCTCTCTCTCTCTCTCTCTTCTCTCTCTTCTCTCTCTCTCTTCTCTTCTCTCTCTTCTCTCTCTCTCTCTCTCTCTCTCTCTCTCTCTCTCTCTCTCTCTCTCTCTCTCTCTCTCTCTCTCTCTCTCTCTCTCTCTCTCTCTCTCTCTCTCTCTCTCATAATAAACCTTTTACTAATTAATGTGAAACTATAAATGGGAGGTATGATAAAAATGTACAAGTTAGTTTTGCAAATAGAGGTAGTATTTTCATGACATTTTGAGTGTGAAGCAAGGAATTTTTCATATGTCATCTTAAAAAAGATATAAAAATTACTATTTTAGCGATCTTTGGCTTTTTATAATGTAGTATAGATATGTTGGTGTGCTATACAGAAAACTCTAATTTTCTCTCTCGTTTTAAATTACATATTTTTTTTATACTTTTATCGGTATTATTGTTGCCCATTCACTCATAACCCCTTTATAAAAGTATTAAAAAATATAGTCAATAATGTCGTACCAAATATACGGATGAAGAACTTATTCACAAATATATGGAACACGTGATGTAAATACTCACATGAAAGCAAAAACTCTAAATTACAATAACTCAATTAATTAAAATCTGACTTTGCCGTTAAAAAAAATTAAAATTTGACTTTAATATCATCTATTTGTACGTCATTTCCTTTCGGTTATGTTTAAGATGTTCTCTGTTGAACTACCTTGAGTTGTATAAAAATGAAACACACATTGTTTCAAAATACTAAATTTGGGCAAATAATTGCAAAGATTTCATGCTTATTGCATGATTTGTGTGGGACATTTATGACTATTTCTAAACCACTAAAATACATAAACAAATTTCACTTGATACGTAATTTAACGTAAAACAAAATTGATATGCAAAAAAGTTGGTACAAACTAAAGAATATCTACTTAACAAAAATTTAACGTATGAAATAAAAATCAGCAAAACAGATAATGTGGTGAAATAGTTCTCCGACTTTCATTGTTTTGAAACTAAAATGAACATCAAATATTAACATAACTAAAAAACTCAAATTCATGATTTAATAATTTTGTTTTCTATTTATAATGTCATGAAAAAGATTTTAAACAACAAAAAAATATAAAATGAATATCACATGTTTAGATATCAACATAAGCAATCAATTTGTAATACCCTACCACAAAACTTGTATCCACAATCTGCCATACAAGGGTACCTCTACACAAAATAATGAAGACCAGACTCTAATCAAAACATCTTTTAACTATATCATCAACCGTTTCTATCGCCATCATCATACACTTGCGACCCACTTATCGAAACCATGCCTCCGTGTATAAAAACTCTAGGCCCGTTTCCAGGATCGGGGATATGTTATCTCACCTAGTTTTGTTACAGCTTTCTTGTGTGTGATTATTATATGGCTATGATAACGAACGGGTCAAAAAATCATTAACAGCAAGACTGGCATCACCATGGGCCACTGCATCATCAGGCTCTGGCATGTACAGAGAAGCGACGGATGCCTATACATCAACATCCAAAATAATTAATTTTGGCCAATTTACCATGGGCCACTGCATCATCAGGCTCGTTATGGTTTAATGAAGCTCGAGCTCGGCTCGTTATGGTTTTATGAAGCTCGAGCTCGGCTCGGTTCGAGCCTACAATCTTGAGCCCGAGCTCGGCTCGCTAGCAAAATCAAAAGCTCGAGCTCGGCTCGGCTCGGCTCGAGGTGATTTGAGAACAATCTCAAACGAGCTCAAAGCTCGGCTCGAGATCGCAAAAGCTCGGCTCGCGAGTGTTATTAAATGGGCCTATGAAATAAGGACTTGGGCTTTGGAGATGTGGGCTATAAATTATAAGAGATATATAAATAATTTATAATTATATTTGGGCTCGTTTAGGCTCGCGAGCCCAATCGAGCTTTGTATCTAGGGCTCGAGCTCGGGCTCGATAACTAAACGAGCCATATTTTAGGCTCGGGCTCGTTAAGGCTCGGCTCATTTGGGCTTTTTACCAAGCCGATTCCGGGTAGCTCTCGAGTCGCTACGTGTCATTTACACCCCTACTTATGTTGCACCATTCGAGTGGCAGCATCACTGATCCACCATGACCCTGAACTAAAATTTAAAAAATCATTATTTTTTATAATTCATATAGATATTAAATTAATGAAAGTGTGTAGCCTTCCTATTTAAAGGTAAATACTATGAAAACTGGATTACATATGATAACCATGTTATCTTTAAATATTACCACATTCATGTTGATTTATTTTGAACCTTAGTGTTTGATGTTTGAAGGGCAGCCTCCAGCATGCTTAAAATAATATGTAGTGTCAACCAGCATGATAAAATTGGATATTATTTGGAATATGTATGGCACATGTTCCCAAGAGGCACATGTTTCAAATAATATCCAAGAAAGTTTCAATCAGAATTTGTGATGTGTGAATGGTTGCTAAAAATAGTTTTTATTTGATTTTATTTTGTTTTAATAATCCTTGTGCAAATCATACATTGAAGAATTTAGGGAAAATGGATTTTAATATTCCTAACTATCGTCTGTTGGCGGATAATACTCCCAACTATCACTTTGGCCATTAGCACTTCCACGTGTTTGCTTTTATCACTCCCAAAACTAACTGAGGTCTAACCTGGTTAGTGTTTGTGGCCAAAATGTAAAAAAACTAAACTTATATGTGGTCAAAATATAAAAAACAAAAAACTTAAGGGGTAATTTTGACATTAAACCTTTAACTTATAAATCCCAACCCCCCCCCCCATCTTCTGCAACAGACCCCCCCCCCCCCCCTTCTCTCTCTCTCTCTCTCTCTAAACCACCACCACCTTCACCAGAAACCACCACCACCACCTTCATCGGAAACCCTGCACCAGATAGACAGACGCTAACCCTCCTCACTTCGATCAAGAAGCTTCCCTGCACCAGATGAGAGAGAAAGAGGGAGAGAGAGAGCTCGAGGGAGAAAGGAGGAAGAAGATGAAGGTGACATCACAGACGGCGGAGCTCCGGCAAGCTTCTCCTCACCTCCACACCACAGCTTCCACCCACTGAACCACCCACACCTTCCACCACCACCACCACCCTTCACCTTCATCCACCACCACTACCCTTCCCTTCACCTTCGTCATACTCGAAAACCACAACCAAGGAAATCCTAGCAGAAGAAGAAGCAAGGAGGCGGCAGATTGGGGTTGATCGTACTCGGGTTGGGGTTAATCGTACTCGGGTTGGGGTTGGGGTTAATCGTACTCGGAGCCAGCAGATTGGGGTTAACCGTACTCGGGTTGGGTTTTTATTGCAGGGTTGAGTTTTTATTGCAGGGGCTAATGGCAGAGCTGGTGGTGGTGGTGGGGTGTCTGCTCTCTCTCTCTCTCTCTCTCTCTCTCTCTCTCTAGATGGATGGATGGATGGATGGATGGATGGATGGATGGATGGATGATTGGATGGATGGATGGATGGATGGATGGATGGATGGATGGATGGATGGATGGATGGATGGATGGATGGATAGATAGATAGATAGATAGATAGATAGATAGATAGATAGATCTGCTTTATATAATAATAATAATAATAATAATAATAATAATAATAATAATAATAATAATAATAATAAAAAGTTTCAAAATGGTCCCTTAAGTTTAGGTTTTTACATTTTGGCTACGAACACTAACCGGGTTAGACCTCAGTTAGTTTGGGAGTGATAAAAACAAACAAGTTGAAAGTTTGGAGTGCTAATGGCCAAAGTAATAGTTGGGTTTTTGTACTCTGGTTGGGTTTTTATTACAGGGGCTGATGGCAGAGGTGGTGGTGGTGGTGGGGTTCTCTCTCTCCCTCCCTCCCTCTCTCTCTCTCTCTCTCTCATAATAATCCTTTTACTAATTAATGTGAAACTATAAATGGGAGGTATGATAAAAATGTACAAGTTAGTTTTGCACCCTCTCATAATAAACCTTTTACTAATTAATGTAAATCTATAAATGGAAGGTATGATAAAAATGTACAAGTTAGTTTTGCAAATAGAGGTAGTATTTTCATGACATTTTGAGTGTGAAGCAAGGAATTTTTCATATGTCATCTTAAAAAAACATATAAAATTACTATTTTAGCGATCTTTGGCTCTTTATAATGTAGTATAGATATGTTGGTGTGCTATACAGAAAACTCTAATTTTCTCTCTTGTTTTAAATTACATATTTTTTTTATACTTTTATCGGTACCATTGTTGCCCATTCACCCATAACCACTTTATAAAAGTATTAAAAAATAGAGTCAATAATGTTGAAGAACTTATTCACAAATATATGGAACACGTGATGTAAATACTCACATGAAAGCAAAACTCTAAATTACAATAACTCAATTAATTAAAATCTGACTTTGCCGTTAAAAAAAAAAATAAAATTTGACTTTAATATCATCTATTTGTACGTCATTTCCTTTCGGTTATGTTTAAGATGTTCTCTGTGAACTACCTTGAGTTGTATAAAAATGAAACACACATTGTTTCAAAATACTAAATTTTGGCAAATAATTGCAAGGATTTCATGCTTATTGCATGATTTGTGTGGGACATTTATGACTATTTTTAAACCACTAAAATACATAAACAAATTTCACTTGATACGTAATTTAACGTAAAACAAAAATGATATGCAAAAAAGTTGGTACAACTAAAGAATATCTACTTAACAAAAATTTAACGTATGAAATAAAAATCAGCAAAACAGATAATGTGGTGAAATAGTTCTCCGACTTTCATTGTTTTGAAACTAAAATGAACATCAAATATTAACATAACTAAAAACTCAAATTCATGATTTAATAATTTTGTTTTCTATTTATAATGTCATGAAAAAGATTTTAAACAACAAAAAAATATAAAATGAATATCACATGTTTAGATATCAACATAAGCAATCAATTTGTAATACCCTACCACAAAACTTGTATCCACAATCTGCCATACAAGGGTACCTCTACACAAAATAATGAAGACCAGACTCTAATCAAAACATCTTTTAAACTATATCATCAACCGTTTCTATCGCCATCATCATACACTTGCGACCCACTTATCGAAACCATGCCTCCGTGTATAAAAACTCTAGGCCCGTTTCCAGGATCGGGGATATGTTATCTCACCTAGTTTTGTTACAGCTTTCTTGTGTGTGATTATTATATGGCTATGATAACGAACGGGTCAAAAAATCATTAACAGCAAGACTGGCATCACCATGGGCCACTGCATCATCAGGCTCTGGCATGTACAGAGAAGCGACGGATGCCTATACATCAACATCCAAAATAATTAATTTTGGCCAATTTACCTAGCCTAGCCAAACTACCCGTTTCATGACCTATTTACAAACGTACCTTGGCATCAAGCATCATCTCACCAGAACTATCATTAGCAAGACATGCACCGTGAGCCTTCAACCATTCGGTGCATTCTTCCAAGCCGCTTGTGTCTTTGTCATCAGATGATTGGAACCCAAGGACCTGAGCCACAAAAGACACTGGGACTGTTGGGCGATATGAACGAGTCATGCATTTCACAGCTGCATACCGCATCTTTTCAACATAAAGATCTGCAGAAAAAAAATACAAAATCATTGATTATAACGCATGTAAACTTTTACTATAAGTGGCAAGATGGTAAGTTAGGTAACCAGTCAGTCAATATAGGATTGGGTTAAAAGGAGTTGGACTAAAATAATAATTTAAATCCTTATAAATCAAATCATTCAGGAGTTTGGACCATGTATGTATTAAAATACACCTTGTGAGACTTTAAACGCATTTGAGCCCCCTTGTGGCTAACTTATTATTAGACAGAAACAGAATATGCTCCATATCAACCCATTCGTAATTGTGAGTCATAATTTACCACCTCTAGATTTTACCTTATCAAAGAAATAGAAACGAAACTCACCCATAAGGCAGGTATTTAGGTTCGGTGCATTCTTGTATAATTTAAAGAACAATACATAATTTCCTGAGGAGACAGCAGCACGAACTGCAAGAGCATGTTTTACTCCTGTGTCTTTCCTTGCTTCAACTGATAATCTAAGGATAAAACAGAAATATTTCACTCTGATATGTATCCACTAGAAACACAAACAAATAAATATACAAATGCATGAAAATATCATGTTACAAACCTCGACATTGCAGACAAGAGATCTCTGTTGTTATTAGAGTGCAAGATAACACAGAGTAAGTTGTAAGCAGCAAATTCCATATGCTGTCCCTTAATTCCTTCAGCATAAAGGGTCTGCAATTGTGACTGGCACTGTACAACAAATAAAAAGTTTTATCAACCAAAAAAAAAAGTAAGATAAAAAAATAAGTAGATAACGATACATCAGTTCTCAACTTCTCATTGCATGTAGGAACAGTATAACAGGATATTTGATGAGAAAAAGATGACAAATGTACTAATGTTAAGTGATATCATAAGTAAAATAACACACATATGTAACAAAAAATAATCTTTTGAAATTAGTAAGCTAATAACTAGATACACATTCTTACTTACGTCAACAGATTATTGAGAAACATGCTACGTTTATTAATATTATAGGAAAAAGAATTACTATGTTGCATACTATTAAATATGATTATTTGCTTATAACGGTTACGGATCAATTACAAATATAACATATTTGTTTTATTTGTGAATTTTTGGATGTTTATTATGCCATAAAGATCCTATTAAGACCCACGCAAATTTAGTGAATGAAAAACACAACAATAACGAAAGAAAGTCGTTGGCTGTCTCTCCCGAAACCCTGAAAACTAATAATCTTCTGAACAAATAATTTTTCTGTTTCCTTAATAACTTGTGGCATCTCTATGTAAAGAAAACTACCAACTCCTTATTACTAAATGCTAGTTATTAAGTTCACTACTAAACTCTAATTAGTAAAATGGGCAGAAGACTGCTACTAATTATTTAAATAGAACACGGCCTACCCATGAGTCTAATATATCCCATTCAAACTTGGGACTAAAACAGTAATGATGGATAATATTCATTGTTTCAAAGTGCAGAACAGATGATAAAGAACTGAAGTAATTCCTACTACATTAAACGACAAACCTGGTTATACTCAGACAAGTCGCCGACCTCTATTGCTAATCGTGCATGAGTTTCATAGACCTGAATTATAAACCAATAGAAATTGTTTCAGCATAAACAAAATAAAATTTAACAGATATGTCAAAATTTTTATTAAAAAAAGAAAGAAAAAAGTATACCTTAACGGTTAACTCGTTGCGTATTCGTTGTACTGTAAGATCTTGCCTAATAGATTTTAGCTGGTCACATTTATAGAGATAGTTTTTCGGAGAATCTTGAACAAAAAGCAAAGCTTTTTCTAATACTTCCTCTGGTCTTACCTGAAAAGGAAGTAAAGCATTAATCTCATAAACATGTGATAATTTGCAATTAGTTTACTTACAGAAACTGATTATTTGGTTATCCGGGTTTTCAATGTTGGAAAAAAAATAGATACTGCTTCTGATTATCTGGTTAGTTAGGGATCAAATAATTAGATATGATATCAGTTCTATCACTGCTGCAACAATCTTGATTGTCAAGAGTAGAAAAAATAACTATCCTATTTAACCCTCCTTTGGGACTAATTTGACACTTTTACTCTGATTTCACAACGGGTTTCTCTTTTTCAAAAGCATGCTTATTTTAGCTTTTGGTTTCAAAATAAATCAACCCTTGGTGAAATTCAAAAGAACGAAAACTGATGATCTGATCTGATTATTCAATATCACATAAACAATCTTCAAATTGCAAACACAAACACCACCTGGTGAAATTCAATTGAAATTGAATCTGAACAGATAGAAGCAGAAGACTTACAGTAGCTGGATCTGGTGCAGAAGTGAGACGCAGGTAACGTTTCTCAATTTCTTGGCACGTTCCTTTAACGGTAAGAGAATCCCAATCAATATCTTCAACGGCCCTGCTGGCAGCACCATCATCCAAACTGTTACTGTTTGCCAACACGGCTGCAGATGCCCTTCTAGTGTACAAATTTCCACCTCCAACATTTTTGTTTTTCGAAAGATTAGATGCTGCTCGATTGCCATGATTTTTTTCAAAACGCTTTGAACGACTTTCCCGTCTTTTTCTTTCCTCGGGTGAATCTGCAAGTGCAATTGCACCAGCATAATATGCAGTCAAGCTTTGTTCTTTATCACTGTCACTTGATGAGTCACCATTATTCGACCCGATCTGTCCATCACCAACATGTTGCCTCTTAGCTGGCCTAAGACCTGCTTTATTTGTTTCTTTCTGATTTCCTAAATAAGACTTAAGGTTACTAAATTTATTCTCCTTGTTTTCTGGCCTTGCAGTGAAAACCTGTTTCTCCCTTTCATTACTACGAACGGGGACAACGTATTTTAAATTATTGGGAGAAAAAGCCGTTTGTTTCTCAATTGGTTTCTCCTCTGGCAAAGGCTCCCACCTACTTTTGGTACGCCTGCTTGGACTTCTTCTGTTCTTCATCAGTGGTGGTGTAGTCGAACTATCAGAAAGAATGAAAAAAAATATATTGTTAACAAAATAACAGTGTTAACTCATTATTGTGTGATATGTAATCTTGTCTAACACTAACTCTAATCTATCATCTATGTTCAAAGAATAAAACAAGGTGTAATACAAACACACATCTATTATTGGGAAACTGCTTATACATAAAGAGAAGCAGCATACTCATTATTGATCAAATCCGTGTTAGGAAGCGGAAAGAGAGGCTCAGTATCCCAGTCTCGTGTAGAAAGAGTACCATCAGTGCTTGCCTTTGTAATAACCTGAATACAAAAACATAAGAGTACCGGTAGTAACATCAACACACTATATGACAACTGAAGCGAACAATTTTGTTACTCAAACGTCAGCACAAAAAGGTGAATAATGTTATCCATGTTTACCTCCTTGAGGATATCTTGACAAGCTGCCATCTGTTTATCATCCTTGCAACGAGCCAAAGCCCTTTCTACATATCCACGCAGTGATTTGGGAAGCATACCAGGCTGCAAGCAACACAAATTTAGTTGAGAAATCGATAATAGCATCATTTTGCTCTCTCCAAATACATATGTGTGTGTATACATCAGAGAGGGGGGAGGTCCAAATAAGAACCATTAGATTAGTTGGAACCAAAGGAACCACTTTTTGGGCCCTATGATCATATTTCTAACTAATCACATAGATCCGAGACAATGAAGTCTCTTCCACTCCCTGATCAAAAGACCAAAGGGTGGTTCTGGTTCCTGAATATTAAATGAACATATATATACATATACATTTTTGGTACAACCAATAATATGTTAAGAACCACACAATGCACTTGTGTGTAGTGCATAAAAGATAATCAGAAGTAGTGAAAGATGGAAACAGAGACGGTTACATAACCTCTTATGTATAACATTCAAAGCAATAGATACAAATGCATTATGCAATTCTCGGAACATATTATTGGTTATGTAACATATACATATATAACATACTAGTGAACAATACTTTATTTGTCTACATACATAATATACTTGTTGGTTATGTAACATATACATATATAACTCAACCTGTCGATGTGAGATGGGTTTTCATATAAAATTCTCAGTAGGTTAATTTGATTAAATCAAAAGAACATGGTACGTTCAATAGAAAACTGATTTAAAATCAATAAAAACAATTCCATGTGAACAGGTGTGATGATCCATTTTAATGATAAGGAGATTTATTGTAACTAATACGACGGATCACATAAGATCGACATCAAATGATCTTTGCTCCTATAATTTTTCAGCTTTTATGTGCAATAAATTTTTAAGCTACAACATGAATTAGATTATAGTGGCTGACAAAAAATAAAGATAATATAATATAAACAAAACCAATGAAATAGATATCTTAACTTCATCCTCTTCGACTATAGGGTTATATAACAACCTCCTAATCACATCTTACTCGATTTAAATTTTTATTTTATTTTTAAAATTTGATAATTGGCATAGCTACCATGAACCAAACCATAGTTAGGTGAATATATCTTTAATACCTTTGTTTGAAATTCATTATAGACAAAAGCTTTCTTATCCGGTGATCATATAGACAGATTAGGCACGTTGACGCGTACGAATATAACGCAATAATTGAAGAATTCAAACCGTTACCTCATGATTAAAAGCACAAGTTTCATTATTGATTTCTTGATTTCTATATAGTATTTTCAAGTTTATAAAACTTTTAACTTTTATGAAGTACCTAATTCTATATTTAAGATTATAACAAAACATGTTTTATGAATTATTTTTTATATGTTTTTTTATTTGATGTGTTTAAAATAACTGTAGAATTGAATGTCATGAGTTCTCATAAATACCTTTTAAATTTTAAGAAGTATTTGGGAATGCTTTATTGATAGATATAGATATATATACTATTGATAGATATAGATATATATATATATACACATTTATACATACACACACATACACAAAGTCACAAACACACATATATATATATATATACACACACATATTTTACACAAAACGTATAAAGTAAAGACCAAAGAGCAAAGTTCCAAATTTGTTTCAATCTTGTGAAATTTCTTTAAAACATTTACCAAAACCTGGTTACGTATGCTGAAGTGGCGAGCCTAACGTGTAAAATGGTTAAATAGCTGATGTGAATTGCCAGTTGTGTAAAATTAATGAGGTGGCATGTCAACAAGTATATATAACCATTTTGGCCATGTCATCAATCTACACAGTTGGCACGCCACAACTATTTTATACAATTGACATGCCATGTCAAAATATTGTTGCAGTGACCTTTAAAAGAAAATTTTAAAACAATGAAATAAAATTGAAATTGGGGTGTCATTAAATGATCTAAATTTAGAAAAAAGGTTTAAGTGGCCTAGATGGAATAACTATGATATTCAGTTGCTATGCAGTCTTAGACAAATGACCAGTGTTGTAAAAGGCGCCCTAGGCGGCCGCATAGGCGGCGCCTAGGCGCTAGGCTGAAGAAAAACTAAGAATTATGCCCTAGGCGGATTCCTGGGCAATTTGGCAGTTAGGCGGAGCCTAGGCGGTCCTAGGCGGGCCTAGGCGGTGTTATTTTTTATTTTATTTTTTTTTATTAAATTTCTCAATATTTCTAGGTATTTCTTAGTATTATGTGTATATATCTAAGTATTATGTGTATATATCTTAACATATTTTCAAAAAACCCCTAAATTTGTGTGTGTGTATATATATATATATATATATAATACGTATAAAATACCAAAACGCCTAATTCCGCCTAATTTTCGCCTAGTCCCGACTAGTCCCTAGGCTGGACCTCACCGCCCGCCTAGCGCCTAGCGCCTTTTACAACACTGCAAATGACAATAAAAGCAACTTCTTAAATTCCACATATAGTCTTACCTTTAGTGAAGAATCAGCAGCAGCATGTGATGACGCGTTAGCATTACTCTTTGGAAGTGAGACACTGATATAAGCCGGTTTTGTCACTCCAACCGCAGCATTATTATTTTGGGGCAAACTCACTGGTACATTTGAAGAGATTCTAGGGTTCGTTGGAATCTGCACATTGCTTACCCGGGCTGAATCATAGGGAGCAGCAGTTTGAGGAGGCGGAGGTGGTAGTAGAGAAGAATGATAAGTTTGGGCCACCTGATGAGAAGCTGCATATGGTACATATGGTTGTTGAGGGACCTCAGGCTTTTGTTGATTCTGGAAGCTTCCGGAAATAGGACTTAAATCTAAAGGATTCTGAAAGTTTGGCTGCATGTTACTAACATTGTAATTTTGGAAACCCTGACCCTCTTGTTTCCAATATCCGTCATGGGCATTTTTAACTGGTGCGCTAGGCTGAGAACAAATCGCAATATAATTTAGTCCATATCAGTAGCCAACATACAAAAAATGTCAAAATAATAATAATAATAATAATAATAATAATAATAATAATAATAAGAGAAAAACTGATTTGTGGCCGGAATGTCAAGAACTTAATTTTGGACAATTATTGGACTCCAAAAACTTGAGTTGTACAGAAAGTGCAAATATCAACACCAGAACTAATACAATGTAGGATTAAGCCCTGAATCAATATTATAGGACAAAAATAGCAGAATAGGCGAAGGCAAGGTAAAAAAATAATAAACAGACTTGAAAACATATTTCACATGCATCATTCATATCAATAAGAAACCCCTTTTTGTTCCTCCATAGGTTTGAGAACTATACACCACTTACTGCAGAAGACCAGAAAAAGGAAGGACAACATCGTGATTGGTTCATTACAGTTTTCTTTCTCGTTTTCAGTCCCGTATGAAAGCAAGGTTGTTTGTATATATGCATGTATTACATAACCGTATGAGTATGCTGTATGCTTGATTGTATGTATTTATTTATAAACATGTATACGCATGAACTTATGTATAAATGCATGTATTCCATAGAGAGTGAGAGGGGGAGGGAAGAAAATTTAACTTCATTTCTATCATGAAGTTAGAAGCTAGCATGATTTATAGGATAACTACAAACTCAACCAACAAATGAAATTCATCAATAGTTTATCGGATAACTGGTCTTGAAAACTCAATAGTGAAGATCTTGATATTACAGTCACTAGTGTGAAATGAAAATGATTGGCAAACACCGTTCTTAAGCAGGTTTAAAAAAAAGTGAAGATGGTTATGGAACACAAACCAGAAACCACAGAAGACCTGACTATACAAAAATAAGTTCATTGATCCAAATTTCTACAAGCAGCAACTTAGCAACATCTACAATAGGATTGTTATCTCAAATTAACTCATATGGGTTTTTTTTTTTCATTTCGTTCTTAATTTCTTATAAGACAATATTCGACAAACTAGCAGGGCAGTTCGAATTTTAACATGGTATATATGATTACAAATCAAAAGATACAAGAACATGGCTTATATTCACATATAAGACAATACAATTTAGTATTATATGGTAAAAATATATATCACCAATTTAGTTTCTTTTCTTCCATGCAAAATGTGAGCACATGGATGATGGATGTTACTAAATCAATAGGAAAAAAGGATGGCCAACAGTCTATCTGTTAAGATAGCCTCATAGCCTCCTACTGTATTTAAAGCTCAAGGGAAAATTATATGTAACCTGTCAGATCATAGATACTCTTTAGAATATTCAACAGGTTAAGATACTTGCTCATTCTGTGAAGTGGGAATAAGAAACATTATTATTTTTAAAAACTTAAAAATGGCAACATAGCAGCGCTAATGAATTGTAAAGATTAAAAATGGCAACATAGCAGCCTCTCTATTCTTAGGGGTAGAGGTAAGGCTGTCTACATCTTACCCTCCTCAGACCCTACCTTAGCTTTGCTATAGGTGGGATTAACTGAGTATGATGATGACTATATCAGGCCATGGTTGCTGTAAAAGTAGAGGCTTGGGATAACCAGATAAACTACACGAACATTCAATAGTCTACTACAGTCTATTTTGCAAAAAGCATCTCATTGGTTATTCGTTAGGAATAACATTTAAGGTAAAGAGCAAGTTCAGTATGCAATATTATTATAATAACCGAATTAATAGACTTATACAGGAAAACAATCCCCAAACCTGTACTGACGGTGCAGTAGATACAGACAAACCAGATTCTGGCCTCCAAGATGATGGAGCACTAGACGCCGACACTTGCAGGCTGTTTGGATCAGGATAGCCACTGGAAACAGCAGGAGGAGCAGGCACCAAATTGGAAGCACTGGTAGAAGCTACATTTTCTGTTCCAGGAGCACAAGTAACTTCCGTTTGACTATAATAATCTGCCCACTGTTTATAATCCTGTTGATATTGTACAGAGGTTGCAGGTGCACTTTGAGCATTATAAACACCGTTTGATTCTGCAGTGTAGTTTGGATATTGATGGGCATAATTTGCATAGCTTCCTTGATTCCACGAGTTCGTCTGACTATTACTGTAATTCGCACTTGGATAACCACCAGATGTCTGATAATCACCAGGATTGTAATAAGTTGTATAACTGGCGGGACCAGCATAAGACCCTGCATTCTGAAATGATGAAATAGGCTGATGAGGAGCACCTGTGCTTTGATAGGCTCCTGCAGGTTGACCATATGCTTGAGTTTGACTAGGTTGCTGTTGAGGATATGGTTGATTCGGCTGCTGCTGGTAGCTACCATAGTAACTTGAATAATTTGTGTTTCCATACCCATATGGATCATTGTTTGGGTATGCTGCATAGTTGGCATACTCTACAGTAGCTGCTCCAGAACTTGAAACGGCACCGGCAGATGCATGTGGAACTGATCCAGGTGGCCCGGCTTCTGTATGCTGAGCATGGTTGTAGCTGGTCCAGGATGCAGGTTCAGAGCCAGGAGGTAGAGCATAATAAGATGTTGTTTGTGCATGGCTTGGATCAACAGTATGATGCTAAACACACAAAATGATCAAAATTGTATTAGATAAGAATTTGAAATACACCATTATCAAAATCAACTATCGAAACTAGCATCCCGTTAACAAATTTAACCATATGAGTATCAAAGCACTACGCATCCACAAATCAGTAAATCACTGATGTGGGAACGGAAACAATCAATGGCTCAGAAACAATTAGCTAACAAACTCTCTAAATCGAACCAAAGATTCCAAAAACACGGTTATTATAAATCAAAACTAACTAATTATGCAACAACCTTTAAGCCTAGCTTATACTATAACATTAAAGAAATAAACATGGAAACAAGATAAACATGAAAAATAATAAAAGTAAAACAAATGTCAACTTTTGAAATTTCAATGCAGAGCTAATCCCGCATCACCTACACTTTCTAATAACAAAACTATGAGACATTACACATAATGATGCACCACTCAAATTAGTTCTAAAAACTAAAAAAAGAAATGAAAGGCTTCTTTCTGACCATATCTAGTATCTAAAATAATGGCACTCAGGCACTTTCCTATTACTAAACCCAAGATGCACATAAATAGTAACGAATTATACACAGAATCACTTGAACAAAACTTCGATCAACCATAACCTATTTTAATTTAAATTCACCATACTTAAAAACCTAACCATTAAGCCCATAAGAACCATAGTATTGCCTCAGCTTAAACAATCAACAACCAATAATTATGCAAAATTATCATTTTACAAAGCACTAAAAGTCTTCTTAAATATTCAACTATCCGTCATGAGCATCCACAAATCACTAGACCTACAACTTCTTAATCACAAAACTACAATACATTATGCATAATGATGCATCACTCAAGTTATTCCTAAAACGTTTTGTTTCTGACCGTATTTAGCGTCTAAATCTTCACACAAATTGTAACGAATCATACATAGAAATCACTCGAACGAAACTTGGATCAACCATAACCTATATTCGTCTAAACACGTTACACTTAATAAACCTAAGACAATATTGCCTCAACCTGAACAACCAACCAGCAATAACTAACATCAAATAATTAACCAAATTATCATTCTAAAAGCACTAAAAAGACATTAATACCAACCTCAACTGAAACATTCGGGTCCAGTGTGGCTCGGGTGTCCGCAACTCCTCCTTGATTCATCATATCATCATAAGCACCGTCCTGCTAAGAACAAATAAGAAAAAAAAAATCATCTTAAAGCTCAAATATCAATAAATTAGCATAAAACAGAAAGCAGAAATGGATCATAAAGAAGAGAAACAAAAACCCTAACTAATTCGACGTGAAGAATAAATCAAAGTAAAAAAAAAAACCTTGCAGAGTCAATCTGGAAAACAACGGATGGATAATAATAATAATAATAATAATAATAATAATATTAATAAGTATGAAAGGGGGCCGACGATCTGTGAATAAAAAAATTAAGAAAAAAATGGAAGGAGAAATATGAAAAAAAAATGTTGGTAAAGATATTTATTTATAAGGAAGGAAGGAAGGATTGATTGATCGAAGAGAGCGAGAGAGAGAGAGAGAGGGGGGGGGGGATAAAGAAAGAAAGAAGGGTTGGGTTAGGTTAGTGAAGGATTCAACAAGGCGTCTACGTTGGGTCCAATTTGGAATGCTAATGCTATTGCTGGCGGTGCTGCTGGAACTCATTACAATTGCTATTTTGTAAAGGGTTAGCTAGACAAACATAGTTTAATATTAATTAAATTTCTTTCAACTTCTATTTTAGGGTAACTTGCATTTTTTTTTAATAGTTCTAAGGTAACTTACGCGAGAAAGTATATAATATAAAGTTTGTTAACATGAGAAGCAATAAGAAGCCACCAGAGGATGACAAGTGTTCTATTAACCAAATCTCAATTAACCTAACCAAACTATAATTACTCTTAACATCAGTTTAACCCAAGGGTATTACAGACTTTAACCACACGTAACTGATTACATGAATTAAAAAAAAATTACGATTCAAACTCTATTTGATTAACACGATTACAGTTTAATCGATCAATTCATCATGTTCGGTACGTGTATTTGTAGTTAATTAATCCATTGTTCAATAGTTTTTTGTTTAATTTTTGTTTTTGGTTATCAGATTTAAACTTATCTGTTGAAGAGCAGAGAGTTGCTGCTGAGAATTCGAATCAATTGCCTAATTATAATGTTTTTCATGGTATGATCATCATCCTCTGTTTTTAGTCAAAAAACAGAGACATGTGTTTAGATAGATTTGTTAACATGAATGTTTTTATGTGTGTTCAGATTTGATCGAAAAACACTAACCAGGATGTTGTTATTCATAGTTTGAACCTTATCAATGAATTCAGAGTTCAAGGTATTTTATAGTTTTAAACTGTTACCTTTTATATTAGTGCGTCTGTTTTTAAAATTGTAGTTGATTATTGCCGGTACTGATAGTATATTAGTGCGTCTATTTTTATTACAGAGTGCGTTTGGATTTTGCAAACTTTTATTTTACTAAGTGCGTTTGAATAGTCAATAAGTGCGTTTGTTTGTTATTTTTTGAAAGGTGTTGCAACTGATGTTCCTGTTGATGACCAAGCTAGTAATACATACATCCCTGATGTACCTGATTCTCTCAAACCTGCAAAGGACATGGAGTTTCCTAGTATTGACCATGCACAAGAGTTTTATGCAAAATATGCAAAGGCTGGTGGTTTTTCTATTCGAAAGGGCACGTCAGATGTGCAAAAAGGTGTTCTAAAACTTAGATACTTTGTATGCTACAAGGATGGTTTTAAGCCAGTCAAGGTAGGTGAAGAGAGTTCTAACAAAGATGGTAAGTTAAGGAAAAGGCCTTCCATCCGGACTGGATGTCCTGGATATATTAGGCTAACCTCTGAGGATGGAAAAAAATTCAAGGTTTATGGCTTTAATGAAGGTCATAATCATCCTTTTGTTCATGAGAGTGACATTCATTTTCTAGCAGCAAATAGGAAGCTGACACATACTCAAGAAGAGATGATATGTGAGCTGTCTTCATTGAACATGGGTCCTGTCAAAGCTTTTAACATCATGAAGACTAAGTATGGAGGTTTTGAGCATGTTGGTGCAACTGCAACTGATTTTAAGAACTTTAAAGGTGGATTAAACACCTTTATTGGTGAGTATGATGCAGATATGATTGTGACTAGGCTTAGGGATAAGAAGAAGTTCCTTCCAGATTTTTCATTTGAGTATTCTGTGGATCAAAAGAATACATTAACTGGATTATTTTGGCTGATGCTTTATGCAAGAGGAATTATACGGAATTTGGAGATGTGATCTCGTTTGATGCAACATTTAACATTAACAAGTATGTTTTAAATTTTTACAGGCTTTTTGAAATTCAACTTTTACATGTTTATAGTTTTTTTTAATTTTTTAATTTTTTTACAGGTACAAGATGGTGTTTGTACCATTTACCGGAATTGATAACCATTGTCAGAATGTCACACTTGGTGCAGGATTGTTGTCATCCGAGACAACTGAATCATACACATGGCTGTTACAATCATTTTCCAAATGTTTTGGGAAGCACCCCAAAGTGGTTGTAACTAATCAAGATGGTGTTATGAAAAATGCAATACAGTTGGTTTTTCAAAATAGCAGACATAGATTGTGTATGTGGCATATCATGAAGAAGGTTTCTAATAAGGTCAACATGATTTTTTTATTTAATTAAAGAGTGCGTCTGTTTAACATTAGTGCGTTTATGTAACCTCGCATAACCCCCCCCCCCTCGATTTTCATGTAATGCAATTTCCAATTTATTGTAATAAGTTTCCATTTATATTCCTTCTTAATTATCATAGCTTTTACGAAGATAAAGACCCCATTTTAAACCCTTAATGGTAAAACTTTTACTTCTCCAAAATTCAAAATTCGATTTATCGAAACTATCATACTTATATGCAAAATATAATACTTATTTTTAATATAATACTATATCTTTTATATTTATACCTAAATAACTTTGGTTCTAAGTATGTAATTTATTGAAACATTATAAACACATTATTATTTATAGAGTTACATTTTTTTTAATAAACACTTTTCATTAAATTAAAATCAACACACTACAAAGTGGACGGCTGGTAAGCGGGCAACAAGCTGCGTCGCCCCCCCCCCCCCCCGGATAGTAAAACCTACTCTATTAAAAAATGAAACTTTGGTCTCTGGCTGTCGAGCAATTACTATGCATCACCTTTCGCACCCCTATCCAGAAACTATCTATAAAATTATGCATTCATGCGTAGCCTAAAATACAAATAAGACTTGTATATTATTAAAAGCTTAATGGTTAAAAGTTAAATAATTAAGAGGCTAACAAACACAATGTAGGTTTATAAAAAAGTAACATTTATTGGCAATTAAAATGTTTAACTGTATCTTATAATTAAATTGTTCCCCAAGTAATTATTTACTAAAACAAATATTTTATTGCATGATTCAGATTCAAAACATGACTCAAATCACATATTTAGCAATTAGCAACATTTAGGTTTATCCATTTTCTCACTCTGTGTTAAAATTCTAATACTAGTATTTAAAAACAAATAAAACAAGAATGTAATACTATTTTACTGGTTATTACTATTATTATTATTATTTTATCAAAAGTAATTAAATAAAGGTCAACTACCCAAACACCCTCTAATCGGTGCAAATCTAATTAAATCAGAGGAGTATGTATATGTCATAATCAATTATCACATTTAGATTTATCTTAATAGACTGAAATCTCAATGATTATCGCATTTTCATTCTTAGATCGGATAAATTGTTACAATTTTAACATATCTCCATTCCAAATTCAAGTTTAATCTCTATCACAAAAACTTCTATAAATTAAACCTTCTCATTCTTTGTGCTCCTCATTCCGTCCCAATACCCACAATTAATTCATCTGCTCGTCACCTGTTGTGCCCGGAATCGAACCTGCTTGCTCGTTAACTGATCTTCGCTTTCAATCGCATCTGGTATGAGTTAATCTAATTAATTTGTATGGGTTTGGTCGATTTATTTTTTGCATCAAAACCCCTCAATAATAATGTAACACCCTAAACCAATTTACAGAAAAACGTGCAGCGGAAATACCAACCGAAAAAATTATTTCTTTTAAAAACAACCTTGGATATTTATAACCCAAGTCTACTAAACGTTTTAGGTATTACATCTTTTAAATATATTCTATCACATTAAACATGACCCATCTATATCACGTTATAGGGTCGTGTCCTCGTACAATTCGCCTCCTTGCTCGATCTCCATCCTTTCCTTACTCTATTAGGTAGACAAGACAACCTGCGATCACCAAATAACCGTTTCATTAGTTCACTTAGTGACTTAATACACACTATTCAAAATGTGGAGATAATATCCATAGATTCTCCATGATCTCGTTCCAACGCCTTTTTGGAAGTTCGGGTGTGGTACCCCGAGCTGATCCTACAAGTCTCATGCATTCACACTTACATACCTGCATCTTCCTTACCACTTACATAACAAGGTTAATAACCCCACAATTCATACAAATATACAATTCCCTCAATACCCCACAATACACACAAGTATACAATTCCCTCATATAACCTACTTTACATACGAGCATACAATTCCCTCATATAACCTACTTTACCCGTTATGTTACTCTTTCTTCGCCAAACTCTAAGACAATGTGACGTTTCCAATCCTCTACTCGATCTACATATAACTACCAACCCTTACATTCATGAAGCTCTCTCTCAAACCCGAGCATGAGTACACATATGTACTATAAATGAGGTTTGGAGTTGCTCGGGCAAGGCACGGAAGCATAAACAAGCTGAAAAATCAACATCCAAGGCCGAAGGGAGATTTGGCGTAGGATACGCCAAAAGTGGCGTAGCCTACGCCACTTGCGTAGGCAAAGGGTGACAGAGTGGCGTAGGGCAGCAGAATTTGGCGTAGGCAAACCAGGGTTGGCGTATCCTATGCCAAAACTGGCGTATCCTACGCCAACAGCAGGTCTTGCACAATGCTTTCCTTTTTCAACACAATATCTTTCATGCCATTCTTACCCACCATTTCCGACATTCTAGCAACTCATTTACTATTCTCCCACCCATCATTCCACACATACCTTGATAAATTCTCGGATCGAAAGCACGCCCCTACGAGCTTACGGTTTGAGTTCAAGCACCTACTATACTTGATTCGCTCAAACCTTGTCTACACTAGTTACATTTACAAAGACAAAGTCCAAGTTAACTACCATGTAAATCCTTGACCCATAACCAAAACCATTTACTCCTTCAAGATTCCCATTCTATGTGAACATAATTCAATATCATAGATGCGAGTTAAGTTAGGGAATCACTTACCTCAAGTCCTCCAAGTTCATGCTTGTTTATTTGCCTCCTCTTGACCCATTAGCTTCCCATGGTTGAGTCCATCCTTCCTATCCTTTCATATCATCATGTTCACATCATTGTTAGCATACATGATCATAACACACTAACAATCATTCTCAACCAAATATCACATTGACTTTCATTAGTCAACTTCTATCAAATCTACAACATACATTCATAACCACATTTATTCTCACATAGTAATACCACTTATTATCATATATGTCTCATAGTTTTAACATGTTATGCGTCACATAGTGTTTCTAATCACACAATCAAGTTTGGGAGCCTAACCATGTTATTCTACATTGTTGACTTTCCAGAAAGTCAACTTCCAACTATACCAACATCCTACTTAGAAACATATGTCCATATTGATGTACTAGATCATATAAGATTCACCATAGACATCATGTTCACATCTCATTTAAGATACAAGATCATTCGTCACACCAATTAATCAACACATCGCGTACATCATAATATTTAAGCATAGTGTACACACTACTAATGCATACTTCTTACCAAATCATAAAATCAACTAATTCCCACATGATTTCTCTCTAAGACGAAATCCCCATGTTAACCTACTATCACTTGCACCAACTATCACATTACTTTCATACTTGTTGAGTCTTGCATACAAATTCACACATTATAGAACACATATACAACCATAAGATCACTTATGTGCATACATACATACCTACATACAATCCATTATAATTCACACATGGTTTCCATCAAAACACATCCTTTATATTAATTTCCTACAATCATCATATTCCATTCATTCTCATCAATTACTTGCACGCAAGTTCATCTAAACATTTCATCGAACACATGGTGTGCGTACAACATTTAAAACACAATGTACAAGCATTTCATGCATACTTCCATAGCTCATACCATCAATCATCACATTTCATACCCACATCAATTACCCTTCATTCCATAAATATTAAACATAACAAAACCTCACTTTCTTTCTACTCTATTCGCCCATTTAACTAAGAATGACCATGGGTTACACTAATAGCAACATCTACTTTCAACTCTACACATATCCTTCAATTCATTCAATTTCTATACAATTAACACATATACCACTTTCAATCATCATCAATTTCCACATGCATATCATCAACTACACATTATTCTTACTATTATATGGATTTACCCATACTAAAGCAATATCAAAGCTCAAATGAAAAACCCAATATCATCATCTATGCAAATAAGCAACTTCTAGTGATTAGCTCATCTCTAAACCATTAGAGATGGTCAATACCACTTATAATCAAGCCATAATACGAATTTAACATGTTTTCCTCAAAACACACATGTGGGGTTCGAGTTTCATACCAATTGAGGGTTAGGGTTCTTACCAAGGCTCCTAGACTTGTAGAAAACCCCAAATTTGCAACCCCTCAAGACAACCCTCAAACCTCCTTGCATTTCTTCTTCAATTTTAGGTATTTAGGGTTTGATTTATGGCTCAATGATGCCCCTAGGGGCTGCTCACGATTTTGCACCCAAATGGGTGTTTTGACCATTTTAATCTTGCCCCCAACATACCCTTTTAGTCCCTCAACTTTACCTAAAGTTACTTTTTATAAAAACTAACCAATCAAGCTAGTTTTAAATATAATTCTCTTATTAGACACACAATAATACTAAGTAGGTTATTTCCATATTCGGATAAACCCACACTCTTCTCATCTAAGTCCTGTTTCATCATTTTGCTGATTACGCTTAATGAAGTAATCAGGCGAAACGAGTTTCGGGGCGTTACAAATAATCATAAAACGTCGTTGTTACGGTGCTTAATTGTTTGGGGTTTTGAATCAGATCTAGTTTGGGTTAATTGGGGAAGATGACTATAAACAGAATTGGGTTATAAAAGTTTAAAGCGTTTAAACAACCAACTGATCGTATAGATCAGCTGATTTGTTTTATGGTAATACACAGCCTCACACCTGGGTTCAATCCTTGCTGCCACCATGTTTACTTCTATTTTTTTTCTTTTCCTTTTAAATCTGCATATGAAAGGTCTGTTTATAAAGGTTTTAATAGGAACAAACACCAAGTTATCTGGTAGACCAGATGGTTGGTGTGTTGGTTTACAAGAGAAGGTCTTGAGTTCATGTCTTGCTAGGACCGATTTTATACAAATTTTTTTTAAACTGAATTTTCTTAATTTATTATTTGTTATTTAATATATTATAACAATATAAACTTGTTTTATTCATAACTAATTCATAAAAATTTCGTTTTCAACGATTCAAGAGTGGAAATTTTTCTAAAATTATTTCTAATTTAATGGATTAAAGATATAATTTTTTTTCGAGAAAAAAAATATATATAATTTTATATTTTATCCTATTATTTTATTTAAATCCTTTGTATAAATAAATAGGTGATAAGTTATAGAAACTCTTTTTTTTCATACTTTCAAGAGTTATACCTCTTAGTCTATGTAAAAATAATGATATTTTAAATATTATTATTATTATATTTTAATGAAACCATTAATAGTTAAGCGTCTTTCCCCCAAATTCTAGAGGACCTTAATCGATCTGGCCTAGAAATCTTAGACTTATTAGACTTTTGACACTTAGACTTTATAATGTCAAATCTAGGTTGATACTGTTGGGAATAAATTTACTTGCTATTGCATACTTGGAATTTTGCTTGCTTGCTAAGGTGAGTTTACATATCCCCACTCTTTTACAGTTTTCAATGATTTTCGGGGTGAAACATGTTAAAAACTATTCTTTAAACTTATGCAATTCAACTATGTGTCTTGTGTGATTCTTTGTGCTACGTGTCTTAAACTTGCTAAGTAAACTCAACTAATACTTGCATAATCATTAACTTTGATCAAGCCAACAGTAACAATGATAGATTTATTGGATTGACAACCCCACCTAGATTCGTTAACCATGTTTATGGGGAGCGCGGGTGATTGGAACTGCAACTTAAACTTAGGTGAACCATGTCTATGGGATGGACCTTTACACTTTGTCAACATAGGGTTGATTATGCCCCAGTTTGCTGTAGTTTTGTTTTCACATGTATGCCCTAGTTGTTACATATTGACACAGAATTGTATGCTTACAATTTTTTTATACTATACTTCGTTTTGACGAAAACTTATGTATTCTCACCAACTTTATAGTTGACCCCCTCCATTTTCCAACCTTAACATGTTTCAGGTATTCAGTTGCGTGAAAGTTTTAGCATTTGCTTGTGGATCACATAGGAGCTGAAGCCTTAGATTAAATGTGTTATTGTTACTTGGATTTATTTGAGTGTATGTAAATGTTTTAAATAATCTATTGAAATTTTATTTAGTTTCCATGAGCTATTGAGCAATCGTCCCTACGTGACACCCCGATGTTTCCGCCATCGGTTGGGGTGTTACAGTTTAAATACTATGTTGTTTTGGATATAATTTTGTGAATGCGTCCAAACTTACCTGTTAGTGCGTTTGTTTTCATATTGTTTTTTATAGGTTGGTAGTGCATTTATGCAGTGATGATGAGTTCAAAAGGAGAATTTGTGCAATTGTATGGACAGACTCCATCAGTCCGGAGACATTTGATTTTGAGTGGGGTGTACTTATTGTCGACTACAAGCTAAATGATAACGATTGGTTGACGGATATGTTTAATATGAGGTCAATGTGGATTCCTGCCTTTTACCGGGATGAACCTATGTCTGGGCTAATGAGGACAACATCAAGATCCGAGAGTGGGAATCATTTTTTTTGCCAAGTGGCAAATTCTCAGTTGACTCTTGTTGAGTACTTCAACCATTTTGAAACGACCCTTGAAGGTCAGAGATTCAATCACAGGAAGAATGACCATGATTCCAGACATACCGTTCCTGATCTTTGGACTATGAACCCTATGAAGGAAGAGGCTGCTAAAATATTTACACGAACTATCTTCTTTGATATTCAAGAAGAAATATATGCCACTTATGAAGGATTAATAAGTGTTCATAGGCAGAGGGCTGATGAAGAAGGTTTTTTAAAGATTTTTGTTGATGATCCACAAGCATATGGCCAAGGATTTATTGAGGTAATTTTTTGTGTTTTTTATTATTAGTGCGTTTAAATTAGTTATGAGTGCGTCCAAAAGTCTTCAGTATAAATTTTGTTTTTTTTAAATATTTAAGGCATCTGAACCTACTTATGAGTGCGTCTAAAATCACCATTATAATTTTTTACCTTTTTTACAGGTTCTGTTCAAAAAGGAAGTTGTTGATGGTGTTGAGGATGTGACTACATTATTCTCATGCAGGATGTTCGAGCAGTATGGGTTGCTGTGTAGGCATATTTTTTATATATTAAGGTTGATGAAAGTTTATAGATTCCCGAAAAGATACATTCTGAGGAGGTGGATAAAAGATGTTGTACCAAATGAAATCAAGTATTCATTTGAAACAGGAGAGTTTGGTGATGACAATATGAAAGAAGCCAGACGTATTGCGCGAGAGATAGTTTTGGGCGGTGAATATCTTGCAAACACACTAATTGCAGATTTATCCGAGTTGACTTTGGTTAATGATAAAATCAAAGAGTTGGTTAAGAAGGTTGATGAGGGCAGGTTTAAGAGACCTAGTCATCAGAATAAGCATGATAGGTATGCTTCTCTTCTTGGTTATGAGAAACCATCAAATGCTTAACCCACCATTCGACTTTCGAATGGTATCAAGAACAAAGGTCGTGGCAAGCAGAAGCGCATAAAGTCCATCAAGGAAAAGCAGGTTAGTCGATCCGGAAAAAGGAAGAGGAAATGTGCAATATGCGGAGAGAGTGGACATGATCGACGAAAACACGCGAAGGAGGGTGTTTCAACCGAGCCGCAAAGTGAACAAAATGATCATATTGTGGAAGAAGACATTGATGATAATGAAGACATTGATTTAGAAGTTTCTGATGATGATCGGGAGTTGTCTTAGATGTCTTTTTTAGCTGTATGATGTTTTGACTTGCAAATCTTACTGTTTTTAATGAGTGCGTTTGAATGTACACAGGGTGCGTCTGAACATTATACAAGTAAACAGGGGTGCGTCTGTTTTAAACATCAGTGCTTTTAAATAAAACAACAAGTGCGTTCATAACACAACTGTTAGTGTGTCTATATCATTAATATTAAAAACATGAAAAACAGTTACATAAAGACCATCACCATTACCATTACAACCACCACTACCACTACCACCTTTACACCACTACCAACATAACAACCACTTAAACTATTAAAAGATCTACTAAAACCACCACCCAAAACAACCCCAAAACAACCATTATAAAACCATCAACATCACTGGGAACCCAAGATTGCATCCCTTGCCTTTTGTTTGGATTCCATGTTTTTCAGAATGCATGCTTGTGTGTTGCTAAGTGACTCACAGATGAGGTTGTCACAAGATGCCTGAGTATGTAGGTGCTTAATAGCTTCATCTATGAATGGTGGTTTCTCCTCCTTCGGCAGCTTATCTATGAGATCAAGGTTCTTCATATACTGCATCTGAATCTCATTTTGTGCAGACAGTACTACACAAGATGAGTTTACGTCATCCTGCACTTCTGAAATGCAGTCAACCAGAACTACAGTTTTCACCTACATGTTGTTTATTGCATTATCTATGTCGTTTGCAGCCATTTTTGATTTGTTTTTGTGTTTTTAGTTGTATCAGTATGCTTCTTTCTCTAGTGTTTATATAGGCTAAAATAGAAATTTAATTAGGTGGTAGTTGAATATTTAAGTTAAAGATTTAATTTAAATTTATTACTAGTCAAATCATATTTATCAGATAGTTAGATTTTTTAGTTTTTTTATTATTAACATAAGTATGTAATATTTGTTAGATTATCTTATACAATTAATAAGATATGCAAGTTGCAGATGTTAATCATTACGTCTACAATTTTAGAAAAGTGAACATAACCTGTTTTCCATTTTTGTTTTTATAAGTGCGTCCAAAACATGATATTTAAGGCGTCTGAATTTTCAAGAATGCGTCTGATTTTACATGAGTGCGTCTGTTTATGTAATTTTTACCCAGTATTTAATGCCTTGTTTAGACACACCTTATTTTACATGAGTGCGTCTGTTTATGTATTCAAGTGTTTCTTAATCTGAATTTTTTTTAAATCCATTTTTTTCTGTAATTATAATTATATTTATTAAAATTGTTTGTTTTTTTTGTTATTTATATGCGTTTGATTGTGTTTTTGAATACGATTAATGTGATTTTAAAGCATCGAATGCAATGCTCTGTTTTTTTTTTTTTTTTTTTTTTTTTTTGCAAATCAGTAACTGTTTATCATTCAAATCAATGTTTTTTCATTGTTTGATGATTCGGAACATTTAATCGGTTTCAATTATTTGTTTAATTGTTGAAATAATTTTGTTTTGATGTTACGTTTCGATCAAGTGTTGAATCCCTGTTCTTACGATTTTCTGGAAATTAAAATGCGTTTTCCCTAAATTACCCCTGGTTAGCTTAACTAAAATATGATTAGGATTGTTAATTACCATCTTGCCACCGCCTAAATCCAATGGCTCAAGATGCTTCTTACGCCTCTTCTTACGTTAAAACGCTTTATACGTTATCTCTTCCCAACTTACATATATTTGTTTTTTTATTTATGTTGATTTCTTTGACATGTGTAATTCATAAATAGTTTAAAATACTATCTGCTTACGTAAAAAGACAAGCGTATTTATTATTAGCATATTATAATTTAGGTAAGTTATCGAGTATCAATTTCTAAGCACGATAGCTTTTAGTAATAAACTCTAGATTAATTCATAATTAATGTATAGTGATAGTTCTTAGAAAATAATTTATTTTAACTAAAGAAAATGGTTTTTTAATCAGAAATGTAATTAAGATCGGAATCCTTATAAGTATTGAAAAGTTTACTAAATGATGTACTTGTGAAAAGCTCATTTTTAATGTGAATCAAAATGAGGTGTGAAGTGTTGTAAAGATCAAAGCACTGTCAGGTTAATCACAAAATCCTAAACATTCAAGTTTGTAGACACACCCTCATAATCTGGTTTTAAGTAGCTAAGTGTTTTACTAATCCCTTGTGATTTAAATCTTTTAATTGGATTATTACAGATTAACGAACAATGCAATTTACTATCCATTGGTCAATTTAAAGAAAACTCTAACTAATTTTTAGATCTGTTTATTTAGATCATTCCTATACTAGCTTGGTTTCAGGCCTTTAGTTCATAATCGATATATAACTCAGAAATAGAATAATCAAATCAAGCATGCATAACCTCATAGAAACACCAGAATAATCCATTGTTGGATCTAAGAGTGTGTTTCTAATGAAACTTGAATGATAATGAACATCAGTTCAAAATCATTAAGTAATTAATACACACATCAACATAACGAAAACAGGGATAATAAGGAATGAGAACAATCAAAATACATAGTGCATTGTTCTATTTATACTAATAGAGGAAAGTGCTAATGACATCACCATGAAAGTGACTCCTAACAACTTAGAAACAATGTAACTATCAGTAGTTGTCAAACTATTGGATGAACACCTAGAATAACAAACAGTTGGAATAGTCTACAGTTTATCATCTAGGTATTTTAGACCAATTGTTGACTTGTTGACTAGCATTTCTTCAATCCAGCTTTTTGATTTGTCAATCCAGCAGTCATAAGTCCAGCTCTTTGACTTGTCAACCTAGCTGTTCTATGTTCAGTTCTTTAGTCTTTATAAACAAGTTGTTCTTGAATCCAGTAGTTCTGATGTTGTTTGTTGGAGCTTTCAAGGGATGACTTATGAGTAATATGATTGATTTGTTTCTTATTCTTCAAGTACTTGGATGAATGGATCACTAGGTTTTGGCTTTCATCATCAACAGTTCTTATATAACTCAATAATCCCCCTAGAACTACCGATGCCAAAATATCTCTTATTGTACGTGTTTTTTTTATATGTTTAGGAGTCTTTCTCTTATCTTCCCTTTCATGTCTAGCTCTAAACTTGTAGCTTGACCATCATATTATTCTTATTCCAACACCAGATCCATAATGACTTTTATGTTATCAAGGCTTAATCCCACAACATCTTGACCATTTATTTCCATCTCATTATCCTTGGTTTAGGAAGGATTAGAGGCAACTTCAGGACCGAAGTAGGAGGGGCTGAATCTGGCTTTCCAGCATTGTCACCCCTTGATGTGCCACAAATTGAGGTGAGTCAAGAGCAATTGTGTATGTACATGCCCTTTGGTTTTCTAAGGTTCTGAACACATGTGTGACATTAGGCAGCCAGTTTACAATAAAAAGCTTTTCATCTTTTCCATCCCTTCAATCCACTAAGCATACCCAAACTTTTCTTTCAAATTATTCATGTACTACTCCATTAGCCTTGGGTTGCAGTGGAAGATTTCTCTGATCTGCTTCTTCTTTTCAGCAAGATAGATTTTAAGCCTTTTCTAGTTCAAGTGAGGAAGGGAAGTTATCAAGATTCCTTATTCTTGCTTTTTGGAGGTTCTTGTAGTTGTTGGTTAGCGTTGATTCTCTCCATCTCCTTATGGAACTCTTGAGAGCCCAATTAACATGAATCAACTCAACTTTCATTCTAAAGAATTTTGATTGAACTGTTGATGTTGACTTTCTTTTACTACCAATCATTCAACTTGGTGGTGTCACCTTCATTCTTGGATATGAAATCATCATCTTTACCATCTCCATTTAATCCAACAGATCCTTCACACTCTAGCTGTTGAACACAATGAAGCTTTTCAGTGTATAAGGTACATGTTTTGCTAACCAATCTATGCATTCTTCCTTGGTCATTTAAGTCACTTGAGTTTTTTTAGTGGATTTTTCTGTGATAACCTCTAAGACTCATCAAATATCTTTTTTCTCATAAATTTTGATCTCTTTCATCCTCCTATCACATATGTATTAAGCCTTCTTGTAACTCATCTTTTTTCTCATTTTCAGTGACCTTAGCAAAGGCTTCTACTTCTATCATCTTGACATTATCAAGATAGTTCTTGTTTTTGTAATCTTAGTAATGGAAGCTTTCTAAGAGAAATGATGAACTCAGGTTCTTCAGACAGAATTAACTTCCTCTTCCTTGAATAATCAGCTTTGATTGGAAGAGGAGTTGGTTTTTCATGAACTGTTGGTTTTTCATGAACGGTTGGTTTTTTAACAACAACTGCTTTTGTACCATACTATGTTTTTCCAACAGCTTTGCGTTCTTCTACTTCACCATTTTTCTTTATTTCTTTGCTTACTTCTCCTTGTTTCTTCTGTAATAAAGTGAAAACTTTTGGAGAATTAGTTGTTTTTGTTTTTGGTGGAAGCATGTACAAAATAATGATCAACTGCAATTTTATTCATACTTCATACATGATATATATATATATACAATAAAGAAAAGACATAATCTAGCCTACAATTAAGAGTAATAAAACACTTTGACTATGACCATGACTATGACTTTTGTAACATTACGCATTTAATACTTGTACGTTACGCATGACATTTAATAAAACGTCAAGTTTCATATTTATCGTCGCATTTATTATTTTTGCCGCAATTCTGAAACCCTAATACTATATATAATATTATATATATGTGTGTGAGTGTGTAATTAAATCAAAAAAATGTTTTGCCTTGGCCGGGGTTCGAACCCGCGCCAAAGGCCGGTCCAAACTAACACACCAATGCACAAACCAACTGGGCTGAGCTTCTGTTTTGTTATAACCCGGATTTATATTAATCTTAAACGCGAACTAGATCCTCACAGTTGACAAGGAAAAGTCAACTGTGGGAATTCCTTGTTAATCAATCCAAGAATTAACGCGTAATTGATGTATAATTGGTAAACTCGTGCATTGTCCGGCCCAATACAACACATATACACAACAATAACACGGCAATCGTGCCCTAATAATCAAATTGGCCGCGTTTTATATAAAGGAAAGTCAACTTTCTAATTAACCCTAACCCTAATCCTCTAGTATAAATTGAGGCTTTCTGGACCTTGTCTAATCGCTCACAACTCTCTCTCAATCCCTATTTCTCTCTAATTCTCTCTGTAATTGCTGATTTTGTTCGTGGTTGACTTTTCTCCTTGACCCGACGATTATCGTTTATACCACACTGTGAGTCTCAATCTTTTGTTGGGTTTCATTCATCGGCATTCAAGCAACTATAGCCCTAACATTAATCGGGCTATAGTTGCCTGAATCATTCAATTGAATAATCTAGGGTTCATCACGTTAATTTGGGGATAAAACTGGGATAGCATATAGTATTTATTTAATTTAAGTCAGAAGATAACACAACCACCGGCCTAGGCCAGGTGGTTGTGACTCTGGTCCTGTTCCGAGGTCATCCGGGTTCGAGTCCGGCTCTGACCGGCTTTTTGTCCATTCTTTTCTTTTCTTTTTATTAAACAAACATTAATTATATATATATATATATATATTAATCCTTTAATCTTTTAAATTCTTTTTAAAATACCTAAACTATTTTATAATTTCTAAAAAAATTATTATTGGTTAATCTGATATAAAAGATTTATTTACAATTTTTATTTTTCAGAAATTTTTTTATTTAATAATTATAATAATTAAATCATTTTTATACTATTATATTTATAAAAATCCATTATTATATCAAAACAGTTTTATTAAATTCCACAAAAATTATCCTAACTTTTTATAAAGTTAAACTTTACTGAAATAATTTTTAATTCAGTAAAATCATTTATTTATTATTTTTAATCAATTTTTGTAAGATTTAATCGTATTTAATTCATAATAAATCCAATTTTCATCATTTTTGCACCAAAATTTTATACAAATTATTTTTAATCATTTAGAACAGAATTATGATTTTTAAAATAAGATTTCTTTAATTTTAGTATTTTTGATTATTAAAGTTAATAATTGACTATTTATAAATAAATAGATTTAAAAATCTATTTTAAATGAAATAATTTTATAAAAATTATTTTATTGCTTCAAACACTTTAATGTGCTCACTCAAAAATTCAAACTTTATAAAAAGACTATTTTTTTTATTAATTATCCAATTTTCTTTATTTAATTAACATTTTTAAATTAAATTTAACAATTGATTATCCCCAAATCGAAACCCTAGGATACACATATTAGTTACATAGACTTAGACTTATTATATATTACCTCATTATAGGGTAATATTTGGAATCACTTTGGGCAACACAATTATCATATCTTTTCAACAAGTTAACATTTGCTAAGGTGAGTTTACATAGCCCCTTTTACTCTATTTTCACTATTTTTGGGGTGAAACATGTTCAAATATTTTATACTATCATTTACTCATATTTACTTGTGATTCAATTACAACATCATTCTATCATTTGACTGTAACAAAAAGACACAGTACAATCATTAACAATGATCAAGCCGCCTGTTTAGATTATAGCGCTATAGGTCTGACAAACCCATCCCACCCGCATAGACTCAGGGATGATCGATAACAGTAATAACATTTAACTAACTTGCGAGTTAGTCATCAGTCGACACAAGGTTTGGTTGTACAAAGACGCATTGTTGCATGTCGGTATCATACTCTATCATCATACAACTCTGAGTGTTGTATAAACTAGTGTTATCAATTATTATTCAAAAACCTATGTAATTCTCACCAACAATTGTTGACCCAAAATATTTTCAACTTAACATGTTTCAGGTTCTACTTGTTTGGAAGATTTGCTTGAAGATACGTGCATAGTTTCATTCAATTTGATGTATGAAGTCTTGTAGAATCATTGTATGTAATATATTTAAATCAATTAATGAAACTTATTATTTCTCCATGAGCTACTGAACAATCATCAATACGTGGCACCCCGATGTTTCCGCCATCGGTTGGGGTGTTACAGATTGGTATCAGAGCCATGGTTATAGGGAATTAGGTTATTAGAAAAATAATCTAGTCTATAACCATAGGACTTAATCAGTACTTGCTTCTTTACTTGCTAATCTCTATCTCCCTCCTACTTCTTATCCCTACATTCATCCTTACAAGAAGATGCTCTACATCACTGGATTCACTCTTAGACTAATAAGGCAAATCCTCAGGTTTAACCTGAACCACCTTGAGATCTCATCGAAGTTCTAGATTTTAATAACGAACACGTGCAATCTGGAAGGGTGAACGCCTGTATTCTGAGTCTTCTGTCTAGGCTGGCATTGCGCATATATCCCAATCAGACGAGGGACCCGGATGCCTACCTGGGAATTCTCGGGATGAGTGTTCACTTATAGGCTAAAGCATGTCTTCATATGTTATTAGAATTTAGAATCTTTGATAAGTCAACGTTTTCGTTTATTCGTTTTAATTAATGAATAAATGATTACATTCCTTATATAAACTCTCATTCATTTCATTGTGTCTATTACAGATCATGCCTCCTCGTCGCAGCACTCGCAACAGCACTGGTGAGAACCACGATGAAGGTAGTGACAACCATGGTCATGAACAAGGTCCTGGTCACAACACTAATGGGGTCGATGCTCAACTGGCTGCGATCATTTCTCAACAAATGGCGCAGCAAATCGCAACTCTGGTTCCCAATTTACTTGCTCAGGTCATCCAATTGAACGGCAACGGGAATGGTCACAACAATGGGAACGGAAATGGCAATGGCAATGGTAATGGACCCCAAGCTTGTACCCTTAAGCATTTCAACTCTTGTAACCCTCCAAAGTTCAGCGGTGAAGAAGGAGCTACTGGACTTCTCCAATGGTTTGAGGGTATTGAAAATACCTTCATCAACAGTGAGTGCCCAAACAACTTCAAGGTTCGTTACGCCATGAGTGTTCTCCATAAACGAGCACTCACGTGGTGGAATGAAGAAAAGCGTACTCGTGGGGCCGAGGTTGCTCTTGCTATGACATGGGACCAAGTCAAGGAGGTCATGAAGGAAGAGTTTTGTCCTCGCAATGAAGTTAAGAAACTTGAGGATGAATTCCACACCCTTGCTCAGGATAGTGGGGAAAACCTTGCTTATAATACCCGCTTTCACGAGCTCAGTCTGTTATTGCCTCATAAAGTCACTCCGCTACCTGTAGCCATCGAAAAGTATATCGGTGGTTTGCCTATGCAGATTCAAGACACGGTATGGGGAAGGAACCCTGCTACCCTTGAAGAAGCCAAACGTTTAGCAGCTACCTTAACCGATAATCACGTAAAGAACGGGACCTTAGTTCGGAAAGGCAATAAAACAAGTATTGTAGCCGCGGTAACTACTGAGAATCAGAAGCGTAAGGCCAAGGATCCTGATGTCAACCTCACTACACAAGCTTCTAACAAGAAACCTTATACAGGAAACCATCCATTGTGCAACACATGCAACCGACATCATCCCACTGCTTCAGCATGTCGCTTGTGCACCAATTGTGGTAGGTATGTCCATCTAGTTAATACATGTCGCGAGACCCCAAATCCTAATGACAACCAGCCCATCAACCCTGTTCAGGCTGCTAATCCTAATCGATACAACTATGGTCAATGTTATGAATGTGGAGACCCAAATCACTTCCGTAACCGATGCCCTAAACTGAACAGAGATCAAGACCCTCCAGCTACCTAACCGCAAGACTCACCATTTGACTATTGGTTACTTTTTATTCTATGTATTGACGTTATTCGATTCAAGTAATAAGATTCAAGTATTATAATAACATCTGTGTGCATGTTTGTCTGAATGTGAACTAATTGCTATATCTATAATCATACTTGCTTGTACAACAATTAGTTAACTACCAAACAACCAACTTAACGATTGGTAGAGGTCACCATGTCTTTCCAACAGTCGGGAGAGGCCCTACCACCTGAACGACTGGCGGAGACTATCAGACCTGCTTAACAATCGGTAAGGTCATAAAAAGGACGCAAAACCCTAATGTAAGGTAAATTGGTAATTACGGTCCGGAACGTAATCATGAATTTACAGGTACATTAAGGTAGTGTGAAATTTTATCAAGGTTTTCAGTAGATGACCAATTGTGGGACTAGTGTTTCTCTTAACTTCGGGACGAAGTTCCTAAAAGTAGGGGAGACTGTAACATTACGCATTTAATACTTGTACGTTACGCATGACATTTAATAAAACGTCAAGTTTCATATTTATCGTCGCATTTATTATTTTTGCCGCAATTCTGAAACCCTAATACTATATATAATATTATATATATGTGTGTGAGTGTGTAATTAAATCAAAAAAATGTTTTGCCTTGGCCGGGGTTCGAACCCGCGCCAAAGGCCGGTCCAAACTAACACACCAATGCACAAACCAACTGGGCTGAGCTTCTGTTTTGTTATAACCCGGATTTATATTAATCTTAAACGCGAACTAGATCCTCACAGTTGACAAGGAAAAGTCAACTGTGGGAATTCCTTGTTAATCAATCCAAGAATTAACGCGTAATTGATGTATAATTGGTAAACTCGTGCATTGTCCGGCCCAATACAACACATATACACAACAATAACACGGCAATCGTGCCCTAATAATCAAATTGGCCGCGTTTTATATAAAGGAAAGTCAACTTTCTAATTAACCCTAACCCTAATCCTCTAGTATAAATTGAGGCTTTCTGGACCTTGTCTAATCGCTCACAACTCTCTCTCAATCCCTATTTCTCTCTAATTCTCTCTGTAATTGCTGATTTTGTTCGTGGTTGACTTTTCTCCTTGACCCGACGATTATCGTTTATACCACACTGTGAGTCTCAATCTTTTGTTGGGTTTCATTCATCGGCATTCAAGCAACTATAGCCCTAACATTAATCGGGCTATAGTTGCCTGAATCATTCAATTGAATAATCTAGGGTTCATCACGTTAATTTGGGGATAAAACTGGGATAGCATATAGTATTTATTTAATTTAAGTCAGAAGATAACACAACCACCGGCCTAGGCCAGGTGGTTGTGACTCTGGTCCTGTTCCGAGGTCATCCGGGTTCGAGTCCGGCTCTGACCGGCTTTTTGTCCATTCTTTTCTTTTCTTTTTATTAAACAAACATTAATTATATATATATATATATATATTAATCCTTTAATCTTTTAAATTCTTTTTAAAATACCTAAACTATTTTATAATTTCTAAAAAAATTATTATTGGTTAATCTGATATAAAAGATTTATTTACAATTTTTATTTTTCAGAAATTTTTTTATTTAATAATTATAATAATTAAATCATTTTTATACTATTATATTTATAAAAATCCATTATTATATCAAAACAGTTTTATTAAATTCCACAAAAATTATCCTAACTTTTTATAAAGTTAAACTTTACTGAAATAATTTTTAATTCAGTAAAATCATTTATTTATTATTTTTAATCAATTTTTGTAAGATTTAATCGTATTTAATTCATAATAAATCCAATTTTCATCATTTTTGCACCAAAATTTTATACAAATTATTTTTAATCATTTAGAACAGAATTATGATTTTTAAAATAAGATTTCTTTAATTTTAGTATTTTTGATTATTAAAGTTAATAATTGACTATTTATAAATAAATAGATTTAAAAATCTATTTTAAATGAAATAATTTTATAAAAATTATTTTATTGCTTCAAACACTTTAATGTGCTCACTCAAAAATTCAAACTTTATAAAAAGACTATTTTTTTTATTAATTATCCAATTTTCTTTATTTAATTAACATTTTTAAATTAAATTTAACAATTGATTATCCCCAAATCGAAACCCTAGGATACACATATTAGTTACATAGACTTAGACTTATTATATATTACCTCATTATAGGGTAATATTTGGAATCACTTTGGGCAACACAATTATCATATCTTTTCAACAAGTTAACATTTGCTAAGGTGAGTTTACATAGCCCCTTTTACTCTATTTTCACTATTTTTGGGGTGAAACATGTTCAAATATTTTATACTATCATTTACTCATATTTACTTGTGATTCAATTACAACATCATTCTATCATTTGACTGTAACAAAAAGACACAGTACAATCATTAACAATGATCAAGCCGCCTGTTTAGATTATAGCGCTATAGGTCTGACAAACCCATCCCACCCGCATAGACTCAGGGATGATCGATAACAGTAATAACATTTAACTAACTTGCGAGTTAGTCATCAGTCGACACAAGGTTTGGTTGTACAAAGACGCATTGTTGCATGTCGGTATCATACTCTATCATCATACAACTCTGAGTGTTGTATAAACTAGTGTTATCAATTATTATTCAAAAACCTATGTAATTCTCACCAACAATTGTTGACCCAAAATATTTTCAACTTAACATGTTTCAGGTTCTACTTGTTTGGAAGATTTGCTTGAAGATACGTGCATAGTTTCATTCAATTTGATGTATGAAGTCTTGTAGAATCATTGTATGTAATATATTTAAATCAATTAATGAAACTTATTATTTCTCCATGAGCTACTGAACAATCATCAATACGTGGCACCCCGATGTTTCCGCCATCGGTTGGGGTGTTACAACTTTGACTATGACTATGACTTTGACTATGACATAGTCATACGCCCCCGCAAGATGGAGGATCCGTTGGATACGCCACTCTTGGAGCGGAACGAGAGAAACGGTAATCGGGGTAGCGGTTTGGTGAGGACATCGGCTAGTTGATCTTTTGAACTAATGTGAAAAACCTTTAGTTGACCTGCATTGACTTGTTCGTGAACAAAATTGAAGTGTACATCAATTTTACCCTCCAAAGGAATAAAATTGGACTATGTGTTGGATGAGGAAGGTACATCAACGTGTATAGGAAATTGAGTTGCATCAACCTTTTACCCTCTATCCCCTTCCAGCGTCTCCTTGAACTATATACCACCTTCTTGATTGTAATTACTACAACTTCCTTGATGAGTCGGATTCACTTAATAGTTCTCCTTCTTCGTATTGTCAAACTTCTATGGCTCCTCTATCTTCTCTCGAAACAACTACTATTCCATTAAACTGATATTTTCAGCCGCAAACTTGGTGATATTAACCCTGACCTTAAACTTCCCCATCTTCACATCATTCAAAGCCCACTCCATTTTGACAGCATTCCTAACATTACAAAAAGAAACGAATCCGAAACGGTTACCATCTTTATCCTTCTTCTTAGCAATATAAGTCCCCAACACCTCTCTAAAAGCCCCCATGAAATGAGCTACATACCACTGAGAACACCGTAGGGGAGGTTGGTGATAAAAAAATTTGTAACGTTCCTCTCCACTTGCGATCCTCCATTGTTGCGTTTAGGTCTTCTTCGAGTTGGAACATCTTGCCAACTCTCATTGTCTTTCCCTTTCCACTCGCCATTGATGCTTTTTTTACATATTTTTAGGCCGATTATTAGTTGTTGTGGGGTTGGGGAGAAAGGTCGGAAACTATTGTTTTGGGTAGGTGGCGGCGGTGAGAATTATAACATAAAATATATTGTAAAAAAATAAAATATAGTACAAATGGGTTAAATGGGTCAACCTGCCAACTCGATGGGTTTGACTTGAACCCGACCCGATAGCTAAACTGGTTCGTGGGTTCAACATGAAACTAACCCAAACCCGTTTAGACTAAACCCAAACCTGCTAAGTTCTTGATAGGTTCAGGTCGTGTCAGAAATTCACACCCTTAGAAGAATCTAACATTACTGAATGGACAAAACGGTAATTTTTGGGTGATAGTTTACGGTAGAAATCACTAGAAATTCTACATTTATCCGGTTGATGCAAGACCATTGGGTAAAGTTTTGTATCTCATGCAAGAATCTACTATAAAAAAATCTTTTTTATTGAAACTGATTAGGATATGACCGTCATCATGGGCCAACAATTACTGTTAAAAAACCTAGTTTGACATTTTATTAATTTAAAATCATAAAAACATGTTTAGGGTTTTCAAAAAATCATGAAACTTTTAGTAAATGATCTACACATCCAGTAAATCAACCTAGACTAAAAAAACCAAGTGATTTGATAGTCTTATGAGTTATGACCAAATTCTACTAAAAATCAAATCGGATTTCACTACTGATATAATTTTGATGAAATTTGTTTACGCGTTTTATGTGTTTTATGCTAGGTTTCTGAAGAAACAACGAGTATAACGGTGATTAATACTAATCACCGAGTGGTTAATACCCTTGTTACTCATGAACAACCCTTTACCCACATCGGAGGTAAAACCGAAACCGTAAAGTAGGGACGAGGGTGTGTGTGTATGGTGAATATGAGAACACGAGAATATAAGTGGTTCGGTCGTTAATGACCTACGTCCACTGTAAAGAGCCGAATGTTTATTACTTTGGAGATTACAAAGTGTTACAATGATTAATACTATTCTAGCTCTTGTGTACAGGTAATGATTTTCAGATCCTTTGCAAAGGAGATGAAGTCTTCTATTTATAGGAAAGGTTGTGGGCCAAGTGGGATGACCTAAGAAAGTAAAATTCGATCTGGACCTAAAGTCATCGGCCCATGAAATTGGCGGGAAACGGGTGGCCATTTCTACTGACGTAATGGGTAGTTGGAGCTAGTCTGCAAAAGTGACACATGGCGCCTTATGGTTGTCCCTCGATAGCACGATAAGAATAGTTTCTATGAGTAGGGTTAGTCATGGTCTTGATAGCAATACGTTAGATTAGTACACGTATTCCAGAAATTAACACGTGCACTTAAAGTAGTGAGCTTAACTAATATAGTACTTATGCTATGATGATTATAGACTAGAATGCAATCCTAGTACACTATAACCAATGGCTCTAATACCAATCTGTCACACCCTCAATTTCCATTGCGGGGTTTATTCCGCGAGGCGCGTGACATACCAGGATCCCATAGCCATAAGTCACATAAACGACTCTAAATGCCCAAACCATTTAGTTCGTTATTGTAAAACGAGTTTTATAAATAACCAAACATTCAAATAGTTGCGGAAGCGAATTTAAAGATAATAGTTAACCAAATAGTCCGCGCAAAACAATGCGCTCAATATTCATAATAGAAAATTTAACATTTGAAAGTATTTAAGTGTTCATATCCCAATGACGCTATATGATGCATGCCCTACACGTGCTCCGAATCTAGTGACCTGCAAAAGCATGTATTTCGTGGGTCAACATAAAGTTGGTGAGTTCACAAAGTAAAGTAAATGCGTAGGTCACCCAGACCAAGTTTTGAGTAATAGCTAATTCACCTGCCAGGGGTAGCTAACCCGCTCATGATAATTAAAACCGTTAATATCGAATTGCTAAACAACGAGATCCCACAATAGTGAGCAAAGTGCCTTGCATCATTGTCTATCAATAATGGTAATATGTTAAGTTATAGTTCACACCCATGCTCCCAGCACGATGTGAGGTTTGTGAAACCTAATAGCGCTATCAACTAGTAACCCGCTTGCCCACCCGACAATTCATTCGGTATTTAGAAGGACTTCAATGATAGAGTTGGTTTAGTTCATCAAGGACATAAAGCATGAATTAGTGAAAGCAGATTCACCCCGTGAATCATGGCACCCCAAATCCGGGAAGTGTAAAAGTAGTCCCAAACCGGACTATGAAAAAGTTTAGAAAGTGTCTCATTCCGAGACGCATGCCTTTGAGAAAAGAGTAGTGAAACTCACCTGATAGAGAGATGCTTGTGATCTAGTGAAGCCGAATTACGTAGCTACTATTGCCTGGACAGTACTCGCCCTATGATTTATTTAAAGCATGGTAAATCACAAGTTTTATCATACAATTTGTCTACCCAACACTTGTGGACTTGGTTATTAAGTTATGTGAACCTTGGTTTTGTTCTTGTGATAAAGCTAGTTATGTGTTTAGGGCATTAACACACTTAAGTTGAGATTTACACATGTTCTAGCCATGTTGACACATGTTATTAGATGGTAGCCGATTTTTAAACATGATGATCTATGTAAATGTACTTGTTTGATAGTGTTTTAAGAAGTGGATAGTTGTGATAATAATGGTAGCCGATTAGAGCAAGGTTTAAATTGGGTTCACAATAGCCGAAGGGTTCTAAACTACGAAAGAATAGAATGGTTAGATAACTTACCTAGTTCATCAAAGTGGAGTTGGGGTGTCTTGATGCTTCCCTTAGGCGAGTAGCTTGGCTTCTTAGGTGTGGCCTCTTGGCCGTAGATAATTAAGAGAGAGGGAGAGAGAGAGAGTAAGAGTGTTTGTGTTGGTGTGAGTTTGAGAGTGATCCATGGGTTTTTATATAGTGCTTCAAGTGGGAAATGGACAAAATTAAAAGAGGCAAATGCATCTTGTGTCATAGGGATCGATCAAAGATATAGACTCCAATTGAATGCTAAGGTTTTTGACAACACAACCTCCTTGTTCCATCATTTTCTTTCGGCCATAAGTACAAGAACAAAAGGGGGTGGTATTTGCTTCTTGGAAAGTGGATTGCACCTTGTTTTTATCTTAGTTTCATGTTTATTGTTTCATGTTTCCTCCTCCTTGTCCTTAGCCGAAATGTGCAAGCATCTACAAGAGGAAAGAGTCGACCTATCAAGGGTGTTAAGAAGGTGATGTAGGGTAGATGTTTTAGTGTAAATTGTAGGCATGACGTGGGTTCCTTCTTGTCTTTGTTCGGCCGAGTGTGAGGACAAGGGAGGATAGGTTTCAAGTGTAGTGATGGTGATGTTTTAGAAGCTTCTTTGTCAAGTCTCTTTCATCATGTGTTGGCCAATTAGTGTCTAGGTTTCATAGCTTGTAGGTTGTCATAGTTTGTCTCATGTATTCTTGAGTTGTCATTAGGGCCGAAAATTATAAGTAGTGTGTGTAGGTTTGTTTGTTTCTAAGTAAGGTAGTGTAGTTATCCTAGGAAGTTGAAGTGATTCTAGTGTTTAACTAAATAGCTGAAACATTTGGATTTCTTGTAGCCTTATGAGGCTTCGGCTGATTGGTTTTCAAAAGAGGAAAGGTAGCTTCAACCATTGATTCTAATCTTATGCTTGTTTGTTTCTCATTTTGGTATAAGTTAGGAGAACTAGGGGTGAGGATTAGTTTGCGGCTACTAGAAACAAAAGGAAACTTCCAAGAGTTTTAGGAAATGTCTTGTCATATGTAAGTATACATAGTTAGCCAATTTGTAGGTATGTATGGATTTGTGTGTGCATGCGTTTGTATATACATATATATATATACATGTGTACATTGTCAAGTGTTTACTTAATATAAGTTCGTGTGATTACCAAGTTATGAGGCTCTTTTCTAAAATAAGTTGTGAGATCGAGTAGATGTTTGTATAAGATTATTCTTTAATTATTTTAGACATAGGAACATCTAAGTAGGCGATCCTGTGTCGTGTGTTAACTAGGAATTGATGACGACATTAACATGTATTTATTTTGTTTCATAGGTATCATATGTTCATTAAATGATAACCCATAGGTATATATACATCTTGTGTGTGCACGTGTGACTTATCTAGCTAACTCTAGTTAAGTAGGATGCAAGGAATCTAAGTTCAAGTAACTAAAGATTAGTTATAGTAAGAACCTGAAATTGCAGGGTATCACATCATCCCCAAGTTGAAAAGAATTTCGTCTCAAAATTCAGCAAGTAAACAATAAAGTCAGCTGGAATAATGTGTGCTTGGTTCCCGGATGCCAAAGTTGCGCCTGGACCTGATAAGGAGTTAGGCGGAGAACGTATTTTCTCGCTTTGCGTCAAGTTTTTCCTGGAAATTGATGTGTTGCGCCTGGACCTGAGAAGGAGTTAGGCAGAGAAAGTCTTTTCTCGCTTTACGTCAAGTTGTCGCTGGAAATTGACGTGTTGCACCTGGACCTGAGAAGGAGTTAGGCGGAGAACGTCTTTTTTGTTGACGTAAAGTTTGCACCAGCGCCAGCGCCGACTTGGACTTGCAGTAAATGCCTTTGTAGTTAATGCGGTACCAGAGTTGTATTAAATGTTGGAATGATTTGAGTTAAATGTGTCGCCAATTATTTGAAATAAATGCGCCTGGAATTCGAATGTGCATTAACTTCGGAGGGAAGTTTTGTGGAAGTCGAGGAGGCTGTAGTGTCAAACAGCTGTCTGACACGCTGCCCTGATGTCTGTCACATCAGGCGTGTGGCAGGCTCACCTTTTCGTCTGATGTCAGGCGGGTGCCGCGTCTAGCGCGAGTGTGGATAGATGAGTGGTTGAGATTCTGCCACGTGGCAGGGGCCACGTGTGATCTGTCAGGCGCGTGAGTAGACACGCACGTGCAAGTAGCTGGCATGGTAAGGGATGTCGACATGTGTCCTTCATCCGTGAGAGTTGTCAGACGTGGGCAGTGCCACGCGCTCGAGTGAGCTGTCTGATGAAGCTTGGGACACGTGTCGCAATCGTGGCCGTCCAGACGAATAGTCGAGACGGTTGCTTTTTCCTTGGTGGCCCCATCGCAATTAATGCGATGGGTATAAATAGTTGGAGCCTTTCACTTTTTGGTTACTCTTTCAAAATTCTCTGACAGTTTCTTATATTCTCTCTCTAATTTCTTCAGTTTCCGATGATTCTTTGAAGATTCCGAGCAATCTTCAAGTATTCCGACTGATATTTAAGCACTCCGGCGGATCTTCAAGTTTTCCGGTGGGAGTTTAAGAGTTTTTTCCAGATTTCTTAGGTTTTCTCGTTTATATTTTATGCTTCCTAACTATGTCGGAAGCATATGCTAGTGGTGCTCACTCCGGTGAGGGCCACGTAGAAGAGCCGGTGGTACAGCCGGTTACCAGTGAGGGGGTTATAGAGGAGCCGGTTGTCCACGGGGTAAAATAAAAGAAAGGATACTTATGACGAACATCCATGTAAAGTGGACTCAGGATAAATTTGAAGCTTTCCTGAAGATGATGCAATTTGAGCTGGAGTTGGAGGCAGAGTTGCCTGGGCCCAATGATACAGTGTTGACGCCGACCCCAGGCAAGATTGCTCTGTATGAAGGCCACTTTAGTAAGTGTGGCTTCCGCCTCCCAGCCACCCGCTTCCAAATAGATACTCTGATGGAGTATGGGGTGGTTGTCACTCAACTGAGCGCTTTTGAAATGCTGAGGCTGGTCCACTTTGAAGCCTCTTGCCGCACCATGGACGTTGAACCGACCGTAAATCGGTTCAACGCCTTCTACTAATTGACGCCGGACGAGACATGGTTCTCTTTTAAGCCGCGTCCAAAGGTGACGCCCATGTGCTCAGTTGTCCCCAAGTCTCTCCATGATTGGAAGGAGAGGTATTTTTATACTAAGCAGGGGGTGCTTCCAGTGGCAATGCCTTAGAAGATCTTGGGAGATAAGGAGATGGTGCAAGACTGCCAGGTGATGGCGGGTTACCGTAGTGAGGAGTGGTTCGTGAAGTTGACTACGAATGCCACGCCTCTGGAGTTGACATGCCTAACTGAGGCCATGTTCGCTATGTTTGGCATGAGTCGCGTGGGGCTGCATCCTGGGAAGTATCTCATTGTTGCTGGTGGAGAAGGTAAGTTCTTATATTTTATTTGTTCTTGGCGACGTAAATAGCGCGCTAATTTGAACATTGTGTTTGCAGGAGACACCAAGTTGACTGCTTCCGCTCTTGTGGGAAGATCTTGCTGAAGTGGAGGCACGTCCCCGAGGGCGAGTCTTCCATTATTGATGAGATGGCGGGGAGGTTCTATCACCCGCAGCTGGAGAATGCGCCTCTCCATTTCAATTTGACCAGTGAGTATCCTAACTCTGATCCTCTCACCTCTGTGTGGTCGGGCGGAATGCCCTATGTTTTCTTGTCAGACTCAGAGTCTACCAGTTCCTCCGAGAGGACTGGTCGCGAACCTCTGGGGGTCGTGGACACTGGAAAACCATTCCGCGCAAACATAGTTATGCGTCTAGGAAAAACATTACTCATTCTGACTCTGAGTCTGCAAGTGTAGGAGGTGAGTTTGTGAAGAGCCGGAGCAAGCGAAAGGATGGTCCGCTTTCTAAGGACGAGGAGGATGATCATAGTATGTTGTAGCGCAAGAAGGGGCGCCGCCACTAGACATCCTCTGGTAGTGAGGGCAGTGCTAAGGCCAGCGGTAGTGATGGCGGTTCGAAGGCCAGCGGTGGCGATGGCGGTTCGAAGGCCAGCGATGGTGAGGGTGGTGTGAAGGCCAGTGATAACTCACAAAATTAATATATAAAACAGGCATAAACAGTCTCATAATAGGATGCAATTAGGCTTGTATTGTTGAGAATTGGTACTTAATTCGTTCCTATTTGTATTTATCAGGAAACTAGAGCTCCAAGACGGAAACAGAGAATTTCCGGGTAAAAACGAGCAAAAACTGGAGATTCCTTAAAATATGAGACTTCCAACCTGTTCACTGTATGTTTTGAAGACAATCCCGGGACTTAAACAGTGCTAAAACCAGTCCAGGAGTGACCAAGCACACCCACGCACACTTACGCGGAGGCCCTGCACGCTAGAAGACAACACAACAAACTTGGAGAACAAGAAAATGTATTGAAGACACTTGCACGCCTGTGCCACATCGCTGGCATGCCCATGCTCTTTGAAACGTGTTCCCCAAGGCTTAAACTGACAAAATCTGACAACATTCTGGGCTGCACGCCCATGCTCAGACAAAAAGTACAGACAAGATAGAACTGCAGCAACAGAACGTACCCAAGATAGTGTGAACGCCCGTGCCAACCCTTGGCACGCCCGTGCTTCCCTTGGAGCTCAATAAATAGCAAGCTAACTCCCACCATTTGATCATCCCTTCACACCTAGACTTGAGCACTTCTTGGGTCGACTTCCAGGAGTGTTGCAGAGATCTTGAGGTCCCTCCTAACACACCCACCAAGGTTAGGCCTCGTGCTACCTTGGATAATTCAGTCAAGTATGGGATCGTAGAGTAGTATGCAATTAAACATCGAGGGTCGTAAGGATCATGAGAGTTACATATCACTTGAAGATGGACAACTTGTCTATGAGCAGTCATGATTCATGTGTTGATCATTTCTATGGTTGTATCTTTTCATTATTCACGAACCCGCTTTGATTTGTAGACTTTATTTATTATTAGTAATAGTTTATTTTTAGTTACTTGTTGTGTTATTTTCTTCTAATCTTTGTTTGTTTATCTTTGTGCCAGGTTTGAAAGATGATTAACTTAATAACTTAAATTACTATAACTTAATTAATCGACTAGAGGTATAATCAGCTTCTGGTGGCCCCGAGCTAGATCCAAGGCGAGGAAAACCGGTAGTGAGACAGATCCTTCGGGCTTCTGAAAGTGGACCAGATCTGAGTGAAACATTTATGGTACTTACCAGATGATTGAATGATGTTCTTGGTAAAGGTCGGTTTCCCTACGGGCGCACCAATGATCTTCAGATTGCACACCCTTAGGATTATGTACCACCTTCATCAAGGATTTCATTCAATTCGAGAGGTTATGGGTTGGGTAATTAAGTCATCATTCATTTAAACTAACTTTATATTTAACTGATCACTAAATAATAAAACGTCACTTAAAAGATAAATAAATTAAAGATTCTATTTCTGGTTCTCGTTAGTACAACGCCGTTAGCCAATGGGGGTACGAGTTGTCTGAGATGGCCGTAAGAGAGTTCCTTCGGTCTTCATGACCGATGACCTACTTAGGGGATACAAGGTTGCTAGGATTGACTCCATCGAGAGACCCTTCGGTACGGAACGCGAGAGGTAAGGGAGGTGCACGGTGTTCTAGGTCGGAAATTAAGCCTCCAATTCAACAAGATGATAAGTCCGAGGACCAAAGACTTGAACGCGGTTTGAGGAGCCCCCTATATGCGAGGACCTGGTGGAGTACCTTCGTGCAGACGCGCATCGGGAGGTTTTGCATTCTACGCAGTAGTGGCCCCGCTTCTCTGTAAAAGAGTCAACACTTCAAGACCACTCTCGTCTTCCGCACATTTAATTATTTTAAATTATTAATCTTAATAATAAATTTAACTACTTATTCGGAGGGCCCTGAGATGTGCATATCTATCTACTATACTATTTTACCTTTTCTTTTATAAAACCAAAACCCTTTTCACAAACCATTTTCTTTTGAAGAACCCCTCCGTTTTATTTTTCTTTTTAAAAACCCGATCAATTAAATGATGAAAGGTTGAGTAGGGGAAAGTGTGAACTCTGGAATACGATACTCAATACTTACCCTAGAGGCTATACTATGCACGTCAGGTTCTCTGCCTATGTGCTGGTTTTAGTTTCTAAAGTAATTATTGTTTACTTTATAAATTTAAAACATTGTTAAAAGGGTTTAGTAAAAATCAGTCGTTTCCCCTAAACTAATGTTTTGGGATTGACACATCAAGTTTTTGGCACCGGGGAAATTGACATCGTTTTAATTTGCTAAAACCAACCGCATCAGCCAGCACTGGAAGTGGCCAAGTTGTTGGGGGATCTGGCTCGAAGGTTACTGAGCCTGAGGGTCTCTTTCCCCAATTTTCTATCAGTATCACCGCCCCACCCACACGCATGCCTATCTTGAAAAAGCTGTTAAAGAAGACTCTGCGTATCTTTTGTTGTCTTAGTTGTGTTTTTGATATTAACATAATTATCAATTCCACGCAATTTATTTTTTTTATTCTCTTTTAAATTAATGTCATGTCTCCACATTATTATTATTCTATACTTACATTTAGAATAGGGTCTTGGGACCAGTGTGCTCAGCTAACATGCACCTTCACCTGTCACGCAGTCATTGGATCCGAAACATGGCATTTTCGTATTTTTTGTTTCTTTTCACAGCTTTCTTGGTATTTGGCTCCCCTTAAAATCCTCCTCTTTCTCTCTCTCTCTCTCTCAACTTTACGATAGTATTTACCCTGTTTCTTTCCCTTCATCTCTTTTGTCTAGAAACCACCATCATCATTAGGCTCCTCTTTTCCTATCCCTGCGGCGGTGGTGGTGGATTGTGCCATAGGCGGTGTTATGAACGTTGGCCCACATCTATCATCATCCTCATACTCTTTCACCTACCACTTTTCTCTCTCAAGATGAAACCCTATGCCTTCTCTCTCACACACTATAATGCAAAAGAAGATGCAGAGAGTTACCTTGAGGAAACATATTTTTTTTTCTCAACAAAACCACCTTAATTTATTGATGATAACTTAAATTGGCGTTGCTCGGACCATCGCGTCCCAAAAAGAAGAAAAGAGGCAGACACAAAATGCTTGGTCAACACGGTTTTTCCAGTTGGTGTACGATCCTTTGTTTTTAATAAAACAACTTTACGGTTGATTGATTGTATTTAGATACTATGAACAAATTTCTTGATTGAAGGTCAGTGTTAAATTAGTTGTAAATTGCACTTTAGGTGTTTGATTTTATGTCCCAAAGAAATCGACTTCTATTAATATCGATATAGATGGGGTTTTCTTGATTGTGTATGTGTGGCAACCCCTAAACAAACCTTAATCCCACCTGATCCTAATGTTATTAGAAGGCTGAATCAATCGTGGTAATTAGGATGGTGGTGACAGTGATCAAATTTCAAGAAACATGAAAATCGTGTTCCTTTTTTCAACATTTTTTCCCCAAAACGTGAACTAGAGTAAGTTAAGGAAATAAATTATGGTCCTAAGAGCCTATTCTATACTTACATTTAGAATAGGGTCTTAGGACCAGTGTGCTCAGCTAACATGCACCTTCACGTGTCACGCAGTCATTGGATCCGAAACATGGCATTTTCGTAATTTTTGTTTCTTTTCACAGCTTTCTTGGTATTTGGCTCCCCTTAAAATCCTCCTCTTTCTCTCTCTCTCTCTCTCTCTCTCTCTCTCTCTCTCTCTCTCAACTTTACAGTAGTATTTACCTTGTTTCTTTCCCTTCATCTCTTTTGTCTAGAAACCACCATCATCATTAGGCTCCTTTTTTCCTATCCCTGCGGCGGTGGTGGTGGATTGTGCCATAGGCGGTGTTATGAACGTTGGCCCACATCTATCATCATCCTCATACTCTTTCACCTACCACTTTTCTCTCTCAAGATGAAACCCTATGCCTTCTCTCTCACACACTATAATGCAAAAGAAGATGCAGAGAGTTACCTAGAGGAAACATAATTTTTTTTCTCAACAAAACCACCTTAACTTATTGATGATAACTTAAACTGGCGTTGCTCGGACCATCGCGTCCCAAAAATAAGAAAAGAGGCAGACACAAAATGCTTGGTCAACACGGTTTTTCCAGTTGGTGTACGATCCTTTGTTTTTAATAAAACAACTTTACAGTTGATTGATTGTATTTAGATACTATAAACAAATTTCTTGATTGAAGGTCAGTGTTAAATTAGTTGTAAATTGCACTTTAGGTGTTTGATTTTATGTCCCAAAGAAATCGACTTCTATTAATATCGATATAGATGGGGTTTTCTTGATTGTGTATGTGTGGCAACCCCTAAACGAACCTTAATCCCACCTGATCCTAAAGTTATTAGAAGGCTGAATCAATCGTTGTAATTAGGATGGTGGTGACAGTGATCAAATTTCAAGAAACATGAAAATCGTGTTCCTTTTTTTCAACATTTTTTCCCCAAAACATGAACTAGAGTAAGTTAAGGAAATAAATTATGTTGATATTGTTTGTGTGAAGAGTAAAAAGGGGTGGGTTTAGATTCTTGATGACAAGTAAGGTAAGATATGCCTTTGCAAATACAATGGCTATTGTTTGGTTGTAGTGACTAGGATTTGTTTACACTGATACTTATGTTTTATTGGTGTTATATGTTTTTTTTAATTGGTCTTTGTTGACTTAATTTTGGATTTCAGTAGGTATGCTCTATTCAGCTATTGTGTATGACAAATGTTGTTTTCCTTGGTTTGTAATGATTCAATAATCTTTTCATGATGCATGCTTCATTTGTTCTAATAGTGATTATTGTACTTGAAATTATTTATATGCTCATGTCTAAGGCTTCTTTGATGGATGATTATTTGTGGCTTACATTTCCTTTCTCGGCGATGATGAATTTGATAAAGAAATGACCTTTGACGTTGCATAGCAAGGATGGCGAATGCGGTCTTCGCTACTTGCAACCTGTTATGCTACCTTGACAACCTAATTACCTATTCTGAGCCATTTGTTAAAACCCGTGTAAAAAATAACCCTGTAGCAATGACGTTGTAAGAGGTGATTATAAAATCTATGTGAAGCTAGGCACAACACGCGACAACATAAATTCGAGTTGCGCCCCGCAACGCGGGGTGGGTAAAAACTAGTTATATATATATATATATATATATATATATATATATATATATATATATATATTATTTTGAATCATGGTTTTGCTACAGTGCCTGCCATTTTTGTAATTTATGCGTTTTGTAGGGGCATGTGAGTAATTTGGTTGCCCTTATCTAGAACTGTCTGATCTCTCTCTCTCTCATTACCTACACTTTCATTTACCAGACCACCATTGTTATCCTCTGCTTAATGCTCCAGGTACAAATCTTCCATCTTTTCATCAAACAAAACATTTCAATCCATGGATGCATTGCTTTGTTTTTTACGATATAAATACCGCCTATTCTTAGTCTCTCATCTGTTGCTTTGATTTGGGTGTTTTCTCTTCGACTGATGATGGCGGTGTTTGTGGCTGTGCACCGAAGCACGAAGGCGAATCAAAGTCCGATCAGAAACAAGTAAAACCAATTTTTGCAGTACAGTACACTCAAACGACTGCCGGATACATCGACGATTGCCAGAAAAAGACGGTAAAATATGACGAACACTCAGAGGGTCGTTACCCAGCTTTATTGTCACCGATCTTCATGAAAATGGAACATGCAGGCGCATAAAGGATGTCGGAATCTATGCCGAAACCCTAGCTAGGTGCTGTGCTCGATACCTCCACCCTCACTCTATCTATCTATCTGTTTATATTATTCGTTCTAACAAACATTCTGAATATGCTATTATTTCAGTTTAGGCCTCAAATTTTTGTGGATGATTGAGAGAAAAGAAGGATGGGTATGAGAATTGTAGGTCTCCTGAAAAGTTAAGTACCGAAGCAGGTGTAAAACCAGTTTTAAGGTTGCCCATTGTTTTGCTTAAAAAAAGAGTAAATTACTATTTGAGTCCCTGTGTTTTGATGGTTTAACTACTTGAATCCAAAACGAAAATGTTTAACTATCTGAGCATTTGATTTTTCAATTTGTAACAATCTGAGTCCAATTAACTAACTTGGTTAGATTTTCTCAGTTAGTTTTCATGAAATGACTAAAATACCCTTTTTATATTTTATTGTTATTATTATTATATTACACACATACATACACACACAAAGAGAGATAAGAGAGAGAGAGAACATGAGAGAGATAGAGGAAGGCCAACGACTTCCAGTCATCTTCTCCGGTTGAGTTCTGCTCGCCGGCAACCGCACCAAACACCATAACCACCATTTACAGTCCAATAACCACCAATACCTCCATCTCCAATCACTCCCTTCGGTCTCTATCGACCTTTCACCACAACACCCGGCTACCCACTGTCATCACCGGTCGTTCGTATCACCTTTCAGACCATCTTCTCCGGTCACCTTCTAACACCGGTGACCGGTTACGAGCAACCCCTGTAACCAACTCTTCGACTAACCACCTCTCCATTCCCGATAGCCTTCTTCGAGCATTGAATGAAGGATTGAACTGGGTTTTGCATTGCTTGCAAGTTCTTAAAGTCACAGGCTTTGTTTCTTCTACTGAGCATTGAATGGAGTACTTTCTGTGTACACGATTGATGAATTTGTTGAACAGATTTGTGTTGTTATTGATGAGTTGTGGTTTATTTAATGAATTTGGGGGAGAATATGATGGGTTTATATATAATAATAATAATAATAATAATAATAATAATAATAATAATAATAATAATAATAATAGATAATCTGTTCAAAAAAAAATAGTAAATAATAATAATAATAATAAAATAGTAAATTTATTTTTAAATGTCTTGTGCATTAGAAACTTGTACCTCAGATATAAATGACTAAAATACCCTTCCAACTAATAGAGTTGATGGATGGAGTTAGTTAAATGGACTCGTATAGTTATAAATAGAAAAATTAGGTGCTCAGATAGTTAAACATTTTCATTTTGGATTCAACTAGTTAAAACCACTAAAACACAGGGACTCAAATAGTAATTTACTCTAAAAAAAATGTACAAACATATGGATTAAGTCGATAAAATAATATTGTGACGGAATAATGTTAAAATTTTTAATAAAACCTTAACCAAATAAGTGCATAAGCATATACAACTAAGTCGAGTTTTTATAACACAACAAAATCGATACTATGTGACATTAAAAAAAAAGAGGAAATATTAATAATTCAGAAAAACGATACTATGTAACATTAAAAAAAGCAGTAATATTAATAATACAGTAGTTTTAACAAAGAATTTGAATATAAATTTTGGCATATAGTAAAATATAGTTAAAAAGAATCAACCCAATTTTATTTAAAAACAGTAGAACTCACCGGGTTGGTATCGTTCGATTCATTACGGTCCAATGCAATTGACATAGCAACCCGAAGATAGACATACTTATTTTCTACTTCTTTATTTCTTTTATTAACTTCTTTTTAAAATTAAATACACTTTATTCATTTTATATATTTACGACATGCTTATTTTTTTAGTTTGATTTAAATTGTGCTGAAAAATGACCCGCGCAACGCGCGGGTGTTTACCACTAGTTCTTTTAACAAAGTGTAATTGACATCGACTTTAGTTTGACAAACTATTACAATACCGTGAATAGTATCTTGAAGTATGAAATAATGATAAAAGAGAACAAATAAATTTTTACGTTGTTCAAAATAACCCTACCTCAAAAATATGTGGTACCGATATTTGGGCTGTGAACCATTTCCAATGCATAAGGTTAAAGTCAGTATAACATTGTTACTTATGTTTTGACCGTCTAATTTCCATCCATGAGATCAAAGAAAACTCTGTTTAGGCAGTAGTGCGACGACGGTGCGTTTAGAGAGGAGGTGGTGCAAGAGTGGTGGGTTCATGAAGGATGTGGTACATCGATGGCAGGGTTAGGATGGAAGTGGTGTGGCGATGGCCTTAGGGTGGTTTGGTGTTGAGTTATGGTGGCGTGGTGGTTTTGGGCTTGTGGCAGTGGTGGGTTGGTGGTGTTGGGATGATGTGGTGTGGTGTGATGTGGCGGTGGGTTATTGGTGGCATGGCGGTTATAGTGGTTTTTATTATTAATTTTATTGTTTTTTTTATTTAGATGCAAAAAAAGAGAGTTAAAAAAATCAAAATAAATCAAGTATACAAAAGGTCTATAATGCCCCCCAGTTTCCTAGGTAAAATGTCCAAAGCCTCTGATATAAGGGGGGGACGGGGCGCCACCATAATTGGTCACGGGTACCCCACTACCAGCACGGTAACACCGCTGTCACCCATGCTGGTAGTGGTCCCGTAAACCAAATTCTGTTTCTAGTTAACGGGCTGGTACATGTGATTTCTCTCTCTTTGGCTCTATCTCTCTCTTATTAATTGTGGGTAAATAATAAATGAAGTGTTGCCACCAAAAAATGTTTCAGTGAAGAAAATCAGTGAAATAATGTGGCAATATACGATTGGTTGAAATCAGTGAAGTTGAAAAAACTCACGGGTAGTGCCCCGTCCCCCTAATGTTATATTTTAACCGGGTTAGGAACTGACAACATAGTGAAAACCTTACAGTTTATTAGTTGAAAAAAAAAAACACACACACATTTTTTGGATAGATCTGACAAAAATAACAAAACCTCATATACAAAAATGACTGTTAACTCTAAAATAAGATTATGCATCAATCAACTATTAATTAAAAAAAATACTTATTTTTATTGAATTATCCTATTTAGTATTTAAGAATTTAAAATGTTACTTAAAAACACACTTATACCAATTTGTGGTGGTAGGGTTTACTGTAACACCCCAATCGATGGCGGAAACATCGGAGTGCCACGTATTGATGATTGTTCAGTAGCTCATGGTGAATAATAGATTCCATTAAATGATTTAAATGAATTACATACAATAGTTCTAGAATTTGTACATCAATTTGAATGAAACTATACACATATCTTCAAGCATCAAATCAAATCTTCAAGCAAATAGAACCTGAAACATGTTAAGTTGAAAATGTTTTTGGGTCAACAAAAGTTGGTGAGAATTACATAGGTTTTTGATAATTGAATAAAAATGTTGTGCAATTCATGTGTCATGTCAATCTAGTCCATATGTGAGAACATACTAGAAATAAATCGAGTGCATAATCAACCCTGATGACTGTTATAATATGATACATACCATACGCTCATGGTCCAATTGAATATGTTATACGATAACAAACACCCACGCTACCTTTGTAGGAGGCACGTATCCGGGTGGGATTGTCAGTCCAATAGATCTATCAATGTATACCGTCGGCTTGTACGGAGTTAATGATTATGCTAGAATGGTGCTTACTCTAATCATGCTCAAGACATAATGCAACATAGAAAACACATAGACACATTGATGATTGAATTGCAATGATAATGTTATAACATGTTTCACCCCAAAAATGGTGATAAATAAAAGGGGCTATGTAAAACTCACCTTGGTAAAATGTTATAACTGTTGAATAATGGTGTTGCCCAAATGTATCAAGTATCACCCTATAATAAGGTAATAAATATGTCTAAGTCTATCAAGTCTACATATGTATAAGTTTCTAGGGCTTCGAATTGGGGATAAATGCTCGTTTGATTATTATTAAAAATATTCGCCAATTGAGAGAAATTTAGTAAATAAATAACTAAAAATCTTTTTATGAAATTTAAACTTAAGATGGTTACAAGAATGTGTTTAAAGTATAAAAATAATTTTTATAAAATTATTTCCTTTAAAATAGATTTTTAAATCTATTTATCACAAATTGTCAAAATTTAACTTTAATATTCAAAAATACTAAAATTAAAGAATTTCTATTTTAAAAATCATATTTCTGTTCTAAATGATTAAAAATAATTTGTATAAAATTTTGGTGCAAAAATGATGAAAATTGGATTTATTATGATTTAATTATGATTAAATCTAACAAAAATTGATTAAAAATATAAAATAAGTGATTTTACTGAATTAAAAATTATTTCAGTAAAGTTTAATGTTATAAAAACTTAGGATAATTTTTGTGGAAAATAATAAGATCGTTTTGATATTTTTATAGATTTTTATAAATAAAATAGAATAAACTTGATTTAATTATTATAAATATTAAATAAATAAATTTCAGAAAACTAAAAATGGTAGATGAAACTTTAACATCAGATTTAATAAATGTAATTTTTTTAGAATTTATAAAATAGTTTTAATATTTAAAAATGAATTTACAAGATTTAATGTATAATATATATATATATATATAAAATGGTTTGTTGTAAAATGTAAAATAAATGGAAAAAGGGGTGTCCATGCTGGGACTCGAACCCGGTTCCTATCTGTTGCAGGCCATGGTCACAACCACTTGGCCTAGGCCAGTGGTTGTGATGAATCCTGATTAAAATTATATAAATACTCTGTGCCAAAACTAGTTTATCCCCAAATTATTAATATGAACCCTAGAATTTCAATCAAACAATTCAGAAAGTTTTAGCCCAATTAATGATGGGGCTTTCGTTGTTTGATTGCCGATTAATGAAACCCACAAAAGAAAAGTAACTCACAGTGATGTATCACGTATGATTGTCGGGTCAAAGCAAAAGTCAAACGACGAACAAAGATAATTATTTAGAGTGTTTCAGAATGATTGGAGGTTGAGAAATGATTATGAGCGAGTTGTGATCGTTCTCAGTAGATCAATTTATAGTGTGGATCAAGGTATGATTTAATTGGTAAGTTGACCTAGATTAATTGTCAAACGCGTATGGGTTTTAAAAATTGGTCAACGATGATGATAATTAGCGTGTAATCTTAATTGGTGATGGCCGATAATCAGGTAATTTACCATGTTTGCCAAATTGATTACAAGATTGAAGGTTTGAAAAAAAAATAATTATACCCTGTTGCTGCTGCACGCTGTTAAGGAAAGGAAAAAGAGACAGACGAAAATGAGCTTTTATATATATAGTGTTGGAATGAAATCAACATGAAGGGTGTGGAGTAGTGGATAACACGCGTGTGTGTTTAAACGGTTGACCCGGGTTCGACTCCCGTCTGAGGCCACATTTTTCTTTTTTGAATAAAGCTGATAAGAGGAGGGATGTTTGGGCTTGGTTTGGGCTGGATATCAGTCTGGGCTGGGCTTCAGAAATAAAAGAAAAAGGGTGTTGGGTTGGGTTTAAGGTTATGGACTTGGGTTAAAGATGGTGGGTTAATATGTAGGTTTGATTAGAGTTTGTTTTATAATTATTATTATTATTATTATTATTATTATTATTATTATTATATATATATATAATATATATATGTAAGTTGTGTGGTCGGGAAATAAAACCTAGGCATATTATGAAAATAATATACGTTTTTATAATTGAAAATTTGGCGATGTTACATTTACGAGCATGGATTGCCAAAGATAAGGAGGTTGTGTTTATTTGTTTGTCGGAATAGGTGGTGGTGATGATGCTCGTTCGCTTTTATTTGGTGGTATTCGGCGATGTTCGGGGGCAGTGCAGGTGTTAGGTGCTCGTGGATGTATTTGATGGTGGTTGTAGTGTTCGGTGGTCTCTAACGATTAATCCGATCACCATCTCCGGTGTACATGGTTTTGAGTGTTGGTGGTGTAAATGTTCGTTGGTTTTTGAATGTTACGGTGGTTTTATTTAGGTTGCAGGTGTGGTGTGGTGGAGGTAGTGTTTGGTTGATAAGAGAGAGGGATAGGGAGGGGGAAGGGAGGGAGGGAGAGAGAGAAAGCGAGAGGGAGAGAGAGGGAGAGGGAGAGAGATACAGAGAGAGAGAGAGAGAGAGAGAGAGAACGACAAGATTTTGAAACCTTGAGGACATATGTGGAAAAAAAACTTTTGAACGAAAGTCGCAAAAATGGTCAAACCTCAGGGACGAAAATGACATTTTACTCCATTTCGTTTTATCTTTTATTCAACCGTGAAGTTCACGGGTTTTTAACAACAACAATAACAACATAATAATAATAATAATAATAATGAAGAAACAATAAGTACCATGGATATTATAGCTAATCCCCAGGTGGTGTATACTTACGTTACTGCAGGCACGTTCATTTACCCAAACCTTTGGTTCAACCCGAGAGTGTAAATGCTAGTGAGTACGTGTGTGGTAAAAGTAAGAACACAAAGATGTAAGTGGTTCGGTCAAGAGTGACCTATGCCCACTGTGAAGAGCCGGGAGTATTACTACTTGAGAGAGTACAAAACACGCAAGTAAACCTAGCTCTATGTTACAAGTGATTAATTTTCCATCCCCTTGAAGGGAGTCAATGTCTTCTATTTATAATGGAGGTCATGGGCTTGAGGAGAAGCCCACGACGAGTCCTATGATCTTTGGTATCTGAAAAAGGCCAGAAAAGGACGTCCACTGTAGATGATGTCAGTGGTGAGCTTACAGGTGGACACGTGGCGGCTTGTGACTGGCCATTGGCGGCATGTTGTTCTGAACCAGTATGGTGAACTTACCTGCCGGCGTCTGACATGACCTCTAACGGAAGGTAAGCATGCCTGGTCAGAATAGTAGGGGCAGCATGGTGGAAGCATGGAACTAGTCACGTCACTGTTGAACCTCAGTGGTTGTTGGGCAACCGCGGACACGCGTCCTTATTTAGTTGGTGGTGTCAGTGATCCTCTGCGAGTAGATCTTCCTGACTCTTGATCTTCCGTACCTCGTACTTAAGAATGTTATGATGTGAAGCAGCCCGCGCGTTGGCAGACGCGCGCATGTTTTCCACAGGTGTAAGGTTGTGACTCAAGTCCTTTCCGTCGAAACTGTGCTACACGACCATTTCCACGGATCCTCTGTTAAGCGGGGATAGGGAGGCCGCGTCCGCCCGGATTAGGCTCCCTATCCCTTCAAGTCCCCCTAGTCTAGGGCTTCTCCTGTTCTCGATTCGAGATGAGGTGGAGCGCTAGACTGAATTAAAAATGAGTCACGGGTGATAGCTCGTCCGTTCGTGTTGTCTTGTCATATAGGGGGCGCGGAACGTCTCCTCCGCTTTACGACAAAGGTCTGCGAACTCTGACGTTTCATGCCTTGTCTCTGAAAGGGGGAAGGCGGAGAACGTCTTTGTCCGCGTTTACGCCAAAGCTCCGCAAGCCATGACGTGTCATGCTTTATCTTTGGGGAGGAGCGGGCGGAGAACGTCTTTCACCGCTTTACATCAAAGCTCCGCGAACTCTGACGTTTCATGCCTTTTCTCTGAAGGGGATAAGGCGGAGAACGTCTTTGTCCACGTTTACGTCAAAGCTCTGCGAGCCATGACGTGTCAAGACATATCTTTGTTATAAATGCGTTCCCATACTTGGAGTAAATGCTGGGTGATGCATTTATTTTGTCGTCAATCATTTGAATTTATGGTGCCTGGAATTCGAATGTGGATAACGTTATGGGGAAGTTTAGCAGACGTGTCAGACAGCTGTCTGACACGTTGTCTGCTTTATGTCTCCCCAGACGTTTTGCAGGAGGCTTTTCGTCTGGTGTCAGGCACATGGCGGTCACACGCGTCTGTTGATTAAACGAGTGATTAGGGTAGTGCCACGTGTCCTGTCTCATGTGTTTCATGTCAGGCACGTGGGAGAGCACGCGTTTGATTATGTGAAATAGTGAGGTTTGTTGACACGTGTCCAGATACCGAACAGTTGCCAGCTGTGGATGTTGCACACGCGCCGCTGTGAGCCGTCCGATGATGCATGTGCCACGTGTCTTCATCTCCAACCTCCAGATGAAAGGACGCGACGGTTGCTTTTTTTCTTGTGGGTCCCATCGCCATAAATGCAATGGGTATATATATGTTGGAGGGCTTAGTTGAACGGTTACACTTTCAAATTTCTCTCACAAATCCTCCGATCAATCTGCATCTTCTCCGTTCATTGCCTTGAAGTTTCCGAGCAATCTTCAAGTTTCCCGGCGAATATTTCCGGTGACAACTGGAGATTTCCTTGAAACTTCACAGATTTGTTTGTTTTTTCTTTCCTTTTAGACCTTTCTTCTTCTCATAATGTCTGACCTCTCGACCGACGTTTCTCCGACTGGTGAGATTTATCATGATGAATCTGAAGCCAGTAGTCAGGAGATAGAGCCGGATGTTCCAGAAATAAAAGTGAAAGAAAGGAAACTAGCAACCAATACTCATTGTAAATGGAATGCTTTAGCCTTTTCACTCTTTTGTGTTGATCATGGGATCTTGCCGGAGTGGGAGCCGGAGTTACCTGGGCCGGGGAAGACGATTTTGACCGCACCGGAGGGCAAGCTTGCCTTCTACGAGTCCCATTTTTCTAAGTGTGGCTTCCGCTTGCCCTTCACCCGCTTCCAACTGGACACGCTGATTGAGTATGGGGTAGCGGTGTCCAAAGTTAGTGGATTTGGGATGCTCCGGTTGGGGCATTTTGAGAACCAATGTCGGGCATTGGATATTGAACCGACCATTGATCGGCTCAATGTATTCTATTAAATAGCTCGGGATGAGTCATGGTTTACTTTCAAACAGCGGCCCAAGGTTCCGGTGATAGTCACAGAGGTTCCCAAGTCCCTCCATGGGTGGAAGGACAAGTATTTTTACTTGAAGAAGGGGGTGATCTGTAACATCGCAAATTCTCCCAATTCTTGTGTTAGTAGAATCACCACTTTATCCATATTATACTCCTTTAACTAATTTTTAGTGTTTATTTCAAAACATTTATTTTTATGATAATAATAATAATAATAATAATAATAATAATAATAATAATAATAATAATAATAATAATTGTCAAAACAGATTTTTTTTAGTTTAGTACTATTAAAATTTTTTTAACCAAACCAAAATACTCTTATAAAATTATTGATCCATAACCCAAACCATATAAACCCACCTTTGTTAAATTTTCGGAGCCCACCCTACTTAGCCCAATGGCCGGCCCACTTGCCCTTCCTCCCTTAGAATCCGGCCCAAACCACTTCCCTTTTCTTCTTGATGTGCTCGACCTCACTGCAGGAACTTGATGCAGCCATTTTTGGCAACCAAGACCAAGATTTAAATGTGCTCATTAACCCACCATCAATCATGCTAGAATCTGCACGATGACAACTCGCGAATTGACCAATCCGGGAAAATTTCACGCGTTTTATACATTAATGGGTCAAAACATTCTAAAATAATTAATCCATAGGACTCCTATAAATTGAATCCGGCCATACAACCTTATGGTGCCGAAAAACAAACCCCTACCTTCAATTAACTCTATTCCTGTGTTTAATCGCACCAAATCAAGAAATTTTGACCTCCACGTTGACCCATTGATTCGCAAACATCTGCGCATTGTAAGTTCCAATTAATTCTTTTGTTTTGTTAGTCGTTGTCGTGCAATTGAAAGCCCTAAAGGTTCTGTGGGATTTAATTGTTATTGTTGATTATTAAGAAAACCTAGGGTTCGACCTAATATTTGGGGAAGATGAACCAGCGAGATATCTACTTATATATTTTAACAAATGAAAATTGATACCAAATGATCAGCAGATCAGTTGGTTGTCCCTTGTCTAGCTAAGCATCGAACCGGCCGAAGGCCCGGGTTCGAGTCCCCTCACGCGCTGTTATTTTTTTTACCAATTAATGAAATCAACCAATCATACTATATATGTATTTCAAACCTAGAACTATTTGTTCTCAGGGTCTAGACCAGATGGTCTAGGCTTGTGATTTTAAAACCTAGGAACCGGCCAAGGACTCGGGTTCGAGCCTTGGCACATGCAAACATTTTTTTTGATTTCTTTTATAACTATATAATCTATATTATTTTTAAAAATGGATTTTAAATACTAAAACTCTTTTAAAAATTCTACAAAAATTATTTTATGTTATTCTAGTAGTAGAGTTTAACATACAATTTTTAATTTTCCAAAAATTATTTATTTAATATATATAATAAATAATTCAAGTTTATTCTATTTTATTTATAAAATTCTATAAGATATCAAAACGATTATATAAATTTCCACAAAAAATATTCTGAGTTTATATAACACTAAACTTTTCTGAGATGATTTTTATTTCTGAAAAATCATTTATTTAATATTTTTAATCAATTTTTGTTAGTTTTAATCATAAATAAATCATAATAAATCTTTTTTTCAATATTTTTGCACCAAAATTTTATATAAATTATTTCTATCCATTTGGAACAGAAATACAATTTTTAATTTAATAATTCTTTAATTTTAATATTTTTAAATATCAAAGTTATAATTTGACAATTTGAAATAAATAGATTTAATATTCTATTTTTTAAGAAAATAACTTTATAAAAATTATTTTCATACATAAAACTTTATTTTGTGACCATCTTTAATTTGAAATTTACAAAAAGACTTTTGTTTATTTATTTATCAAATTTCTCTTATTTATTTAAACATATTATTTATTAATCAAACGAACATTTATCCACAATTCGAAACCCCAGATTATATTTGTAGACTAGAAAGACTTAGACATATTTATTACCTTAATTATAGGGTAATACTTGGCATCATTGGGCAACGCATATTCTATTTAACGAGACTTAACATTTTGCTAAGGTGAGTTTACATAGCCCCTTTTTCCATTTCACTATTTTGGGGTGAAACATGTCTAAACATTTTATACACTATCATTGTTGAAACTTGTGATTCAATTATAAACATTTTATACACTATCATTTACTCATTCTATCATTTGACTGTAACAAAAAGACACAGTACAATCATTAACATTGATCAAGCCGCCTGTTTAGATTATAGCGCTATAGGTCTGACAAACCCACCCCCCCGCATAAATTCAGGGATGATCGAAAACAGTAACAACATTTAACTAACTTGCGAGTTAGGTCTCAGTCGACACAAGGTTTGATTGTACAAAGACGCATTGTTACATCTCGGAATCATACTCTATCATCATACAACTGTGAATGTTGTACAAACTATTGTTATCAATTATATTCAAAAACCTATGTATTCTCACCAACTTTTGTTGACCCAGAATATTTTCAAACTTAACATGTTTCAGGTTCTACTTGCTTGAAGATTTGAGTTAATGCTTGAAGATGTGTGCATAGTATTATTCATTTTGATATACGAATTCTTGTAGAACAATTGTATGTAATTTATTTAAATCATTTAATGAAATTTATTACTCACCATGAGCTACTGAACAATCATCAATACGTGACATCCCGACGTTTCCGCCATCGGTTGGGGTGTTACATGATCCCTGTGGCCATGCCTTGGAAGGTGGTGGCGTCTAAGGAGCGGGTGAAAGACCGCGAGGTGATGCGGAATTACAGGGATGAAGCCTGGTTTGTCGCCCTTACGACTCACAAAACTAAACTGGAGTTGAAGGGGTTGTTTGAGGGTACCTACAACCTGTTGGGTACTAGCCGCACCGGTATCCGCGAGGGTAAGGAGCCCTATATCGCCCAAGAAGGTATTCGTCTTCATCTTGTATCCTTTGTGTTTATAATTTTTTACTAGCTGTTCTATTGAATGTGTATGTGTAACAAAGTTTGACGTGTTGGAGTCCCGCGGGATGATTAAGTTGAAGTGGAGGCGGATCCCAGAGGGGCAAGTCACTTACTTGGAAGAGTTCGTTGGCAGATTTTACTATCCGAAACTGGAGAATCCGCTCCCCCATCATTACATCACCCGTGAGTCCTCTGACCCTTCCTTCGTGTTTTTAAATGAACTAGCTGAGTCCGAGTCCACTGCCTCCTCTGATGGGGCGTCGCGCTTGCCGCGGCATTCCCAGGGGCGCAAGAAACATGCCGCACGTAAGCATGACTATGTGGTCAAACGAGTGACCTCCCCTTCTGACACAGGGTCTTCGAATACAGGCGGGGAGTTCGTAAAGAGCCGCCACAAGCAGAAGGATGGGCCGCCTTCAGATGAAGATGATGATGATGAGTCTAAGTTGAAGACTCGGAAGAGAGGTCGCCGCGAGGCGAGTGCTGGCGGGGCGGTTGGGGCGAGCGGGAGCACTAGAGGCTCCAGGGATGTTGATGGTGTGGGGGACAATGGCAAGTCCCCTGCCAAGGTTACCCAACCGCAGGAGCCTGGCGCTCCTGCATTTTCATTTAACATAGTCGCTCCGCCTGTGCGCCAGCCCCTTCTTCAAAAGATGGTGAAGAAGATCCCTCGTAAGTGCGTTGAGCTCTTATTTGATTTTTTTTAAGTATTTCTTGCCTTGCACCTGTGGCGCCGAAGGTGCCTGTGAGTCCTCCCTTTCCACCTATCCGTACCGCTGAAGAGATAGTGGAAGCTAAAAGAAAGAGGGAGGAGGAACGTCTACGCAGGGAGGCAGAGTTGGCCGAGAAGTCTAAGGCCGATGAAGCCGCTAAGGCTGAGGCCCTCTTGAAGGCGAAGGTTGAGGAGGCCGCCAAGGCTGAGGCGGCAGTCGAGAAGACCGCTAAAAAGGCTGAGGCGGAATGGCTGCGCCTAGAGGAACAAAGGTTTCTTGATGAGAAGGCCCGCCTGGCGGAGGAACAGGCGGCGCGTGAGAAGGAAGCTGAGGCCAGGAAACAGGCCGATGAAGCTTTAAGTTCGAAGATGACAGCCCCGGTGGGAGGCGCCGGGGGCCACTGGGATGATCGTCGGGCGGGAGTGCGCCGCCCGGCGCGGGGGGTTGGGAACCCGCTGGAGAGTATGATGGATCCAGTTGGGTTGGGGGTGACGCAATTTGGCGCCCCGTTGGGCGGTTAGGGAGAATACTTTGTTCTCCAATTCCCTGGCCGCTGAGGAGTTTGTTAGTGGGGCAGTGCCCCCTTATGAGCAGGCTTATCAAGACAGCTTGAGTCGTCCTGACTTGATTGCCAATATGTGCATCAGTCAGGCGAGTCAGTTGGCCATGATGGACTCTCTTAGGCGGCGTGAGGCCGCCATGCAGCAGGACCTGGCCTGCTTGAAGTCTGAGAAGGCCGCCCTTGCTGAAAAAGAGGCGGCCATGAAGTCCAGGGTTGATGAGTACCGTCGCAGCGCTCATCGGGCTGAGGAGGATGTGAAGAATCTTCAAACCGAGGCAGCGGCGGATAAGAGGCAATGGACGGAGGCCTGCAATCGCGCGAATGACGAGAGGCGGCAACTAAAGGACCGGATCCAACAGTTGAAGGAGACCAGTAGGGCGGACTTGACCAAACTTGAGAAGAAATGCAAGGCCCTTGCCGAGCGCACTGTTATATTTGTGGACATGCGCAAGGAGCTGGAATCCAAGACCGCGGATCTTGACAAGGCGAATTCTCCCCTTAATGCTCTGGAGGAGGAGCGGTTTACAATGTTGGAGGTGAAGGAGACGCTCCAACTAGAGAGGGACGTGGCTCTGAAGGACCGCGAAGCTGCTGTGTCAGAGGCTGAAGCGGCCAAGGCCGTGCTGGATGCCTCTGTGGTAGAGCAGGAACAAATGCAGGAATCTCTCCGCTGGTTGATGACCAGCGGGATCGAGGGGGTAAGCTTCATCTTTTCTTACGTCCCTTTGACTTTTTGCTCTCTTTATGAAATGTTATTAACACCTTCCTTGCCTGTGCAGATTTTAAAGCGGTTTGGGCAAGAGCCCAAGCTTGGCGACCAGGTCGCTAACATAGTCGCCACCACTCATGCCTATGGGTATGGCGAAGGTTTTGAAAATGGCTTCCTCCATGCTCAGGACGAAGGGCGGATCATTGACGCGTAGCATTACGGCAAGCCCCTGAAGGATGAGTACCTGGCGGAACTTGCTAAGTTTGATAAACTTGAGTTCCCCGTCCTTCAGGTTGTGGCGGACTATAACCGCCACGTGGATCCTGCGGTTGCCCTTCGTTACTTTATTGAGAAATCTGACGAGCTTGGGGAGAAAGCTAAGGAACGGGCCGCCGAGGCCGAGCGGGTGCGCCTGGAAGAGGAGAGGCGGAAAGCCTCCGGCGAGGGGTTCTCTGGGGCACGACCGGATGAGGAGGAGCGGCCAGAGACTGAGGAGCAGCTGTTGGACCTCAGCGGCTCCGATAGTTAGGCTTTGTTTTGTTACTCTGTTTTCCTGTAAATATTACTTGGGTTTTTAATTCCCAATATGAATGAAAAAATTTTGTTTGTTATATCTTGTGTTGTCTCGCGTTAACTCCTATTGTACTTATTTAACCAAGTCGTCACCTAGTGTATAAGTAAGAGTTAGCGCGTGTGTCTAGCTAAGTGGTCCGGCATTTAAGTGTTAGTACTTTTGTCTTGAAGACCATTGCGCGACACAACTTGTTCCATGAGTCTGACAAGCGTACCAATGAGGTCTTGTCTTGAAGACTTGTATTCGCGCCGGGGGATAGTAAGTGGCTTGCAAAGTCCGACTTGCTTTTTGAGCGGGTCTAGAGGACTTAAGCTTAGCCTGACGTCGCGGCGCAAATATTTCAGTCTGACAAGTACGTTATGTCTTGAAGACTGCAGCGCAGGTTAGGTGTGTATGCGAGTCCGGAATGCATTGAGCATGCCTTGAAGACTCGTTCACGCCCTAGCCCTAGCACGAGCCTACTTTATTCCGACATAGCTTGTAGCGTTGTCTTGAAGACCTGGGCGCGGAAAAAACAAGTAGAATAACAAGTATAGGAAACAAACGTTCTTATCATTGATGAGTGCCACGGCATGTGTAGCTGGGCGCAATAACAGGATTACAAATAGCATAAGCGTAATTGGGCCACGTTCCAAGATCGTGGGACGGGCGTGCCGTTCAACATTTCTAGCGCGTATGCACCCTTGCCCAAAATTTCTTGGATCTTGTACGGCCCTTCCCAAGTAGGTGCCAGTTTCCCTGGTTTTTCCGCATTGGAAGCTTCGTTGTTGCGGAAGACGTAGTCACCAATCTTGAATGTGCACTTTTTTACGCGCTTGTTGTAATATCGCTCTAGTTGGGTTTTATACCTGGCTTCTTTGATGGCCGCTAAGTCTCGTCGCTCATCAAGTAAGTCCAGGTTTAGGCGGAGCTCTTCATCATTGTTCCTATGATCGGTCAGTAGGACTCTTGCGGAAGGGCAGCCAATTTCGGCTGGGATTACTGCTTTGGAACCATAGGTTAAGCTGAAAGGAGTTTCACCGTTGCTTGTTTTCGTCAGGGTGCGGTAGGCCCATAGGACATGGGGAAGTTCGTCTACCCATCCTGTGCACCTGGTTCCTAGTCGCGCTTTGATCCCTTCCACTATACTTCGGTTAGCTCTTTCGACTTGGCCGTTTCCTTGTGGATGCGCAACTGATGTGAATATTTGTTGGACGCCCATTTGTGCTAACCATGATTGTACCAGCTTGTCCACGAACTGCGTGCCGTTGTCACTAACTAGTTGCATTGGTAGGCCGAATCGGCAAATTATGAACTCCTAGATGAATTTTTTTACGTGGGCCCCGTCGATTTTGGCCAAGGGTTTTGCTTTGACCCATTTGGTCAAGTAATCGATAGCCACGATAAGGAATTTGACATTGCCTGGAGCTGCGGGGAATGGTCAAACTAGATCGATCGCCCATTTTTGAAAAGGCCACGCTGCTGTGACCGGCACCAAGTCGTTCTTTGGGCGCAGGGTGTTTGGCGCGTGGCGTTGGCAGCTATCACACTTGCGCAGTTCGTTGACTGTGTCTGTGTGCATGCTCGGCCAATAGTACCCTGCATTCATGATTTTGGCGACCAACATCCATGGTCCCGCGTGTAGTCCACACGTGCCTTCGTGAATGTCTCTTATGAGGAACAATGCGTATGTGGAGTCTACGCAGCGGAGGAGTGGTCCCAAGTAGGATCGGCGGTATAATATGCCGTCCATGAGCTGATAATGTAAGGCCTTGTGCTGTATCTTCCGGGCCTCTGACTTGTCGTCAGGCAGGGTTCCGGAGAAGAGGTAGGCCTTGTGACAACCTGCACCCTTCACTTTTTATAAATGTGCATAATTGGTTCCTCAACTATTTCAAAATTTTCATTTTTAACCCTCGTATTTTAGTAGGACCAAAATTCACAATTTATTAAAACTTATAATTTTTATAAGTAAAAGTATGCATGTTTTATACTCACATCTACACCTGAGCACGTATGTTTCAGACCTTGATACTCAAAGCCCTTAATTTTCGGTCCTAAAACAACTTAGAAACAGAAGGAAACAAGTCTATAACTTAAAATTGATTAAATTAGAAAAAAATATTTTTTTTAGCCCTCGCGGTCCGCTAAGACAATCAAACAGTCAAAGTCTTAGTCAAAAGTCCTAGTCAAAGTCTCAGTCAAAATCCTAGTCAAATAGTCAATTCATCTTAAAACCTTACTTTATTGTGTTGACCAATTTTAAAGCCTAATTGAATCCAAAACTATCATAAAAACCCACCTATGACCCATTACACTTTGCACCTCCAAATTGATTGTTTCAATTCGATTAAACTCTCCCTCATACCTTTCTTCTAGAGTATATTACTTCTACATTTGAAGCTTTTATTATAAGCTCTTGTAATTGGCGAATTGGAAGCTTGATATTTTTCCTATTCGGTTTCTTTTCTTCTAAATTGGACTAGTTTCGTTGTTGAATCTTTGGATTGCTCGCATTTTCACGCTCGCTTAGTCATCTAGTCATTTGGCGAAAGTGAGTATTTCCTATCCCCTTTTTGCTTTTATTCACTTTTGGGGTGTTACATGTACACTTATACAAATTACACATACAAGTTCACATTTTTACAATACAATTCTAGTCCTATGTGCATTTGCTTTCAAACGTGCTTTATGCTTAGACATTACATGTAGAATACATTTGTACTTAGTGAAATCATTAACATTGTACAAGCCGACCTTAACATTGGATAGCGCTATTGGATTGACAACCCGCCTAGGTTGATTCTCCCCCTTTTTCATCGGAGAATCCATGGTCATTGTTAAGTTATTATCCAATTATTTGGATAAGTACACCGCCGTTCATTTAGTACATTATACAGTCACAGGATTGATTTCGCTCATTTGTATGATACATAGTTTACATATTTGCACTTGAATTGTATACCATATTTCCAACTTACTATATGTATTAAAACTAGGACCTCTTTGATTGAAGCGGGGGAGGGCATTCTTTCAATTGCTTGGACTTTCTCAGGGTTCGCACGAAACCCGTCCCGGGTGACGATGACGCCTAAGAATTTGCCCTCCTCCATTCCAAAGGAACATTTGCTGGGGTTTAGCTTCATGCGCACCTTGCGCAATTGGTTGAAGGTTTGTTGGATGTCTCGCAACATGTTACTTTCTTCCTTACTTTTAATAACCAGGTCGTCCACGTACACCTCTAGGTGTATGCCTATTTCGTCGACGAAAGTTGTGTCCATAAGGCGTTGGTATGTGGCGCCCGCGTTCTTCAACCCGAATGGCATTTTTGTGTAGAAGAATGTACCCATATCAGTACGGAAGGCGGTCTTATCCTCGTCCTACTTTGCCATCTGTATCTGGTGATACCCCTTATACGCGTCAAGGAAACATTTGAAGCGGTAAGGGGCCAAGGAATCCACCTTTAGATCGATTTCTGGCAGTGGGTAACAATCCTTGGGGCACGCCTTGTTGAGATCTTTGTAATCGACGCACATGCGCCAGCTGCCGTTAGATTTCGCGACCATGACCGGATTTGCGAGCCAAGATTGGTACCGGATGGGTCGTAGTATGCCCGCATTGAGCAGCTCAGTGACTTGATCATTCATTGGCTTTGTTTTCTCCGGCCCCATGCTTCTTTTATTTTGAACCACTGGCTCGACTAATCGATACACGTTGAGCTTATGTTTCGCTATTTCTCGTGGGACACCAACCATTTCCGCTGGTTGCCATGCAAACACGTCCATGTTATGGATCAGTAGCTGTTTCAGGTGGTTGCGGATGGAGTCGGAGATTACATGGCCTATGACCACCGTTTGCTCCGGAAATTTAGGGTTGAGAACCCATTTTTCTGGATCTGTGCGGGTGTCTGTTTTGACCATTTTTTGGTGGTTTGGCGACCTCGGCCGAATGACAGTCTTTGTTGCCCCGGACAATTGCGACGCCGGTCTTGGTTGGGAACCCCACCATTGCATGAGCGGTGGAGGCGTTGGCGTTGAAACGCGCGATGCCCTTGCGGCCCATTAAGATGTCGTGGTTGGAGTTTGCTGGCAGAACCATGAAGTCGCAAATTTCGGTGCGCTCATGTGTGCCATCCGACATTGTTACTGGCATAGAGATCATACCGCGGGGCATGATTGTTTCGTGAATGAACCTAGAGATCGGCTCATTGACCGGGACGAGCTTTGCCTTGTCTTCCTCATCCAACTGTTGAAAACACTGGTCGTACATGATATATGTGCTACTGCCGCCATCCATGAACATGTACCTTGTTCGATAATGACCAAAGACGGCGGTGATGACCAAAGGGGCGGTGCAAGATGCCCCGCCTCGGACTTTGGGTTGGAGGATTTCCGCCACCTTCCAGGAGTCATTGCTGATTGGTACCCAAGCTTTTTTTTCCCTTGCTGGCTCTTCTTTCCCGGCCTTGGTATGTTGCATTGGTGGCGCGGGATGATGGTGGTGGTGTGTGTGTTTAAGTCACGGATTTTTTTCCGCGATCCTTCCGCTTGCGCGTCGTCGCCAGCTTGGCTCTTAGCAGCACGGTGGACATTTTTGACCAGATGACCGAGCTGACCAGACTTTAGCGCGGGCTCGATCTCCATCTTGAGGCTATAATAGTTATCTGTGAGGTGACCAAAGTCGTTGTGGTACTCGCAGAACTTGGATGTGTCGACATTTCGTCTTCTCCCAAGGGGTTTGGGCTCTTTGAGAGTGACCTGTTCCGTCTTTAGGACTTGGGACGGACTCTTGACTAGCGGGGTCCAGTCGTGGTTTTTCTTGGAATGACCACGCTGTTCCCTTGATTGTTTGCCGCTGATGATGTGGAGGGCGTCATTTGCGGGGGAGTACTTTCCCTCGTCTGTTGAGCCGGAGATGCGGTTCCAAACAGACTTTCCCTTGTTTTTATTATTATTATTATTATTGTGGTGGTGTTGCTGCTGGAAGCCGTGCATCTGATTGAAGGACTTTTCGGATGAGGCGTATATCTTTGCGGAGTGGATGACTTCGTCCCAGGACTCTGGGATGCCATCTTTGCCCGTAATGCACTTCATGAGTTCCGGGCTGCGCACGTTGTGGATGAACGCAGCGCGGGTGAGTTCTTCTCAGCAGCCTATCTGAAGGGCCTCCTTGTTGAAACGAACAATGAAGTCTTCAATGGACTCGTGGTCATACCGGCGGCACAAAAGAATGTGCGCCTTGTCCTTCTTGTGTTTCCTGAGGTGAGAGAAATGGTTACCGAACTTGTCGGTAAGGTCATCGAAGTCAGCGATGCTCCCCGCGGGGAGATTGTCAAACCAAACCCTTGCTACGCCGATCAATGTTTGGGCAAACAGATGGCACCAAACCTGGACTGGCCAGTTAACCGAACTTCCCGCACATTCAAAGTCATGAATGTGGTCATCTGGGTCACGCAGGCCATCGTATTTGCCGATGCTGCTGGGAAGTTTGGCTGTTCTAGGGATCGCCGCCGTTGCTATGCGGGCAACAAATTTTGACTTTTCCGCGAAGGATTTCGGATGAAAAGGCTTGACCAGGTCCTCGTCCACGTCCTTGCGGTATGGGCGGCGGGTGTGAGCCTTCCCGTTGCAATCAGAGTCCGTGCTTGATGACTTGTAACCGTCTGATTCGTCGTGTGCACTGGCGCGACCCCGAGCTCCAGCGTATCCGCCAAGCTCCCCGCCGCGACCACTACGACGGCTAGTGGTTTCTTTGTTCTTATGGATCTTTTTTGGTGAGGATCCATAAGTCAGGGTCTTGCCCTTCTTTTTTGCTTATCTTATGAGCATCCGCTGGTAGATAGCGGCGCTCTTTGAGCTTTGACGGAGGAGCCACTGGTCTGGGTCCTCCTCGGAGTTGTCGCCACTGTTTTCATCAGTTTCCACGTCACGCACCTCAAAGGCAGGCTTCTGGATGCGTGAGGTGGACTGTTTTACAATAGTGGCTGGGGTACCGTCGTTTCCAGTGAGCTGGACGTCGACGTCCTCAGTTTGGTTAGTTACAGTTGTGTTGGAATTGGGTTCAGCCATGGGTGGGTTAAAAGAATAGAATGTTGTAACCGACGGATGGCGCCAATGAAGAAACAATAAGTACCCTGGGTATTATAGCTAATCCCCAGGTGGTGTATACCTACGTTACTGCAGGTACGTTCCTTTACCCAAACCTTTGGTTCAACTCGAGAGTGTAAATGCTAGTGAGTACGTATGTGGTAAAAATAAACCTAGCTCTATGTTACAAGTGATTAATTTTCCATCCCCTTGAAGGGAGTCCATGTCTTCTATTTATAATGGAGGTCATGGGCTTGAGGAGAAGCCCACGACGAGTCCTGTGATCTTTGGGCCATGGCTCGGCCCAACTATCTTTGGTATCTGAAAAAGGCGGGAAAAGGACGTCCACTGTAGATGACGTCAGTGGTGAGCTTACAAGTGGACACGTGGCGGCTTGTGACTCGCCCTTGGCGGCATCTTATTCTGAACCAGCATGGTTGACTTACCTGCCAGCGTCTGACATGACCTCTAACGGCAGGTAAGCATGCCTGGTCAGAACAGTAGGGGCAACATGGTGGAAGCATGGAACTAGTCACGTCACTGTTGAACCTCAGTAGTTGTTGGGCAACCGCGGACACGCGTCCTTATTTAGTTGCTGGTGTCAGTGATCCTCTGCGAGTAGATCTTCCTGACTCTTGATCTTCCGTACCTCGTACTTAAGAATGTTATGATGTGAAGCAGCCCGCGCGTTGGCAGACGCGCGCATGTTTTTCACAGGTGTAAGGTTGTGACTCAAGTCCTTTCCGCCGAAACTGCTACGCAACCATTTCCGCGGATCCTCTGTTAAGCGGGGATATGGGAGGCCGCGTCCGCCCGGATTAGGCTCCTTATCCCTTCAAATAATAATAATAATAATAATAATAATAATAATAATAATAATATTATTATTATTATTATTATTATCATTATTATAAAATGGGCAAATTAATTTGTAAATACCTCGTGCATTATAAGCTTGTACCTTTGTATCTTTGTTGTAAATGGCTGAAATACCCTTTGAGTTAACTTACGGTTTGGACGACGTTAGTAATTATTTGAACTCGGAGGGTTATCAAAATGAAAACATAGGTATTGAAGATGTTAAAAATTTTGACTTTAAACTGAAGTAGTTAAATCACCAAAATACTTGGACTCAAAAAGAATTAAATCCTTATATTATGACACCTACTCCTTAGTTATAGGAGTTGTTTCATGCCTTATATTTGAAAAGAAACATATATAAACACACATAGGGGAACAAACAAAAAGATCTTTTGTATAAAGTGGAGGAGAATATTTCAGCAATTTATTTCATTAAATTAGTATGTAATTTTATATTTCCTAGTAAATTATACTATGTATTAATTACAAAATGGATGAACAGTGCAACCCCTCTCCTATTGGCTGAGAGGGGCGGTAGTAGTTTTATATTTTTTTTTTTGTTTTCCTCAACATCATTTAATAATAAATATATTTCATTTCATCTTAAAGCACAAGTTTGTTTCATGGTGCACTGGTTTGAGGTTCTTTCTCCTAAGAAGTAGGTTGTGTGTTCGAGATCGGGCAACTGCCATTATGTTTCTTTTTTCCATTTTCATTGTCCTCATTGCAACGTGGCAGCTGATTGCAACGTGTCAGATGGTTATGCAACGTGGTGGATTTGATAGTGCAAGGTGTTGCATGCCCCTTACACGTGTCCACTATCCAGTAAACCTCTGTCTTTAAAGTTCTTTTTTTGCTTCATTTGAAAGCCATCACACAGTCATAGTAAAAGAGAAGAGAGTGAGAGCACAACTGTAGAGAGAGAAAGTAACCACAACCGCTCGATTTACTCCGCCTCTACCGCCACCGTCTGACCTAACCACAACCCAACATTAAGCTCCACCGCCTCTGCTACCGCGTGCCGCAATTACCGCCACCTCAGCTACCACGCCCAACCACCACCACCCATCTTTCTCTCCCGCGAATATCACATGACCAGGGGTATTTTTTTAGAAGAACTGTGGGTTTCAAGTTTCACCATCAGATTTTTGTTTACTCTGTTTATTGGCCATGGATTTAACAGTAAATGGCAATCTTTGTAATTTCCTGTATTTCATATGTGTATTCTTTTCATTTCTATTTTCCCTCATTTTAAGGCATTTCTGGCTTTCCCCATTTAGAGAGAAAAAGAAAAGGGAGATGGAAGAGTGAGAACATTCATCAACACCAAGCAAAGAGAGAAAAAAGAGAGAGAAACGAGGGAAAGAGTGGCCGATGAAAGAGTAGGGGAGACGTAGACATTGGTGGTGGTAGGATGTGACGGTCGAGATCTGTAACGCATATGTTTGGTGGTGTTCAGTGTTGGTTAATGGTCGTAGGCGTAGGTTGTGGTAGTGGCTGTTGGTGGTGGTGGTGGGTGGTTGTGTCAGTGGTGATGTTGGGTGGTGGCTGTTGTTGATGGTTGTGGTGGTTGTGAAAGTGAAGTAAGAGGGGAGAGAGAGATAGGAAGGGGATGACATGTGTAGAGATAGAGAGAGTACAGAGAGGAACTCAAGAGAAAACTATTTAAATTATGATAGGCATGTAGTGTCATAATGTTTAATGCTCTACCATACAAATCGATGTCACTGTTTACTCTGTATTTATATTTTGTTTTTATTATAGAGTAACCACCAAAGTCCAAACATATGCATCCTCATTCAACCACCATCACCACATGTACACATCAATTAACATATACAAGTTCAAAACACAATTTGTTTATAGTGTGCAAGACATTAATTATATTTTACCAATTAATTTCATTTGTTATAAAATAATCTCAAGTTTCTATATAAATTTAGTATTAGTATGGTTTAGCTTGATGAATTGAGTTCCGGTAAAACAAATCAATGTCCAGCGGAATCCCGTTTGAAATTTTTATTTGTTTCTTAGATCCCAATTATTTTAAAGTCATTATAGGTAAGAGACATCCATAATAATTTATAAAAGTTCAAGATGAAGCAACCCGGCGCGCTGCAACGCGCGCGGGTAAAAATCCTAGTTATAATTATCACCAAAGTTAAAAATGATTGAAATGGTGAAGGCCTTAAGAGTTATAAATATCACCAATGTTGGTTTTTATTTGTAATTTTACTTTTCATTACAGTCTCCACCAACTTTTTAATCCGATATACTTCATATAAAATCGTAACAGTTTTCTTACTATGTATGATCTTGAAAATTCATATATCTTTTATGTTGTTGCAAGGCTATATATCTCCAACATCATCATGGAAAAAAACCGAATAAGTAGCAGCATCTGGGGACGAAGCTAAAGCTTATGTTATGTTTGTCTTCTTTTGTTTAGATACTTTAATTGATTGGCAATTTGGCATACCTAGAACTATTCTGATGAGGTTGGTTGGATAATAATATTGTAAAATTGTTAATTAGTTATATTAGATTGAATTATGTATCTATTTTGATATACATATTGCGTGGGGGCAACCTCTAATCACGATCTATATATATCTCTCTTCTAGTTTTCAATTAAGCGCTGTTTGGTAGCCTCTTAATGAGGCTCTTAAGTCTTAATCATTCAGCTCTAAATGTTTCAGCATTCAGACTGTATGTTTCAACCTAAAAAAAGGCTCTGAATAGAATGGTTAAGAGCTGAACCATTCAGACTCGATGCATAGCTGAACCATTCAGTACTTAAATATTCAGAGCCTCTTAACCATTCAGATCTCTTAATGATTCAATACCTAATCAACCAAACAACCTCTAAGAAGTGTTGTGGACCAGTCCCACTATCACGTCACACATCGCTTCATTTCTATTATTAAATTTCAGTGTTGTTGTCGTTCCTGTTACGTATAAAGGAAGTCACACAAGTGTTGCTATACACAAAATAAATGAAAATTACATTTTAAAAAATTACATCGTTGTCCTTATATCAACCAATATTGTTTTGTTAATCTATAGAAAACTTAAGTTGTTTTTTTTATTAACATAGTGAAGACTCTGAAGTCGTTCATCATGTAATTATCCTGTCCATACACGTTTCACTATTGAGGTTGGTTATTATCCAAAACTAAAACATCATTTAATCGTTGGTGATAATCAATTTTCTAGTTGTATGAAGCAAGATATAATACTCTTAAACTCAAAATCTGTAATTATCAATCTGGTCTCTAGGCAAATCTCACATCAGCCGTAGACATAAGAGATATTAGGTTCATAGGAAATGATCTACCACAAACATCACGTATATATAAGTTTTATCATAAATAAATAATAAGTTTATAATTTTAAATAGTTTCATGTATATACTTCCCGAGTACATAAAAAATATAAATAATAATTATCAAATACATATTCCAAAACAAAATATATTTTTTCACATAATGAACCTACAAATTACTACAATAAAAAAAAAGTATATAAAATTTATAGGTATATGATCGGGTATGTGGTTTCGGGTAATCAGGTTGGGTATCACCTAATCCTATACCCGACCCAAACCCAGAAAATTTTTAAAACTAATTCCAAACCCGGCTAAATACCCACCGGGTTTCGGGTATACCCGTTCCATGTATGTCGGGTTTTGGGTATACCTGTTGGGTTCATATTTTTTTGTCATCCCTAAACGTTAGAAGTGAAATAATTTAGAGAGATAGAAATTATGTATGGAAAAAAACTCTTTAAAAACTAGAATGTAGTTTTGGTATGTTTTGCAAGTTGGTAAATGTGGTCCACTACGGAGGAAGGATACTTGATTATACATGTTTAATTAGTTTAACGTAGCAAGAAATAAATAAATAAGCATAAACTGTAATTCATCAACTTTATATATTATACACACTGTTCGTTTCAAAAAAAGAAAAATCACACACATTGCAACACTAATATACATTATACAACAAAGTTATCAATACACCCAACAAAACATTGAAAGAATAAAACAACACATTTGTCCAAGTAAAATATGTTTACAAAACCTTTGATCAATTTTCACAAATCACTCTTACATGTAACCACACACCACAAACCCCTGATCAGCAAGCCTTAGCTGGCTCGGTTGGGGCTACTTCCTTAGCTTTTTCCGCGGTCGGTTCGGGTGTTTTCTCAACCTCAGTCACCTCTTCTTTCTTTTCTTCCTCCACCACAATCTCCTTCTCTTTGGTGCTTGTTTCTTCCGCGGGAGCCGCTGCTTCTGGCTCAGCTACCGGTGGTTCCTCTTCTTTTTTCTCTTCAACCACTATGAAAGTTGACACCTTCTCAAAGACAAAGTATATAGGTCCCTCGATATAGGTTGGCCCGAACTTGGAGCAAGCTTCATAAACTGGTTTCGACCCAGGAAATTCTACACAACAAAAGTGTTGGTCAGATCATTCACACCACCTAGCTAAAAAGTAATTATAATTCGTTTTTGATTTTTACTTTTATGTATACAATTGGGTGTATGTGATATATACACAAAATTATCAAACTAATTTTGTTCATATGTTTTTCCAACTTTTAAACTCTTACCTATATATGTATAGGACTAGTATAGCTAATATAACATGCACTTGTGTAGGTTTTATGAAAAAACGCAATTTGTTCTTTTTTATTTCAAGAGAGATTATTTTTTCAGAATTAAAAAATAATTGTTGTATTTTATTATTCTTGTTCTTAATTAATTCAAAAAAAAAAAAAAAAAACTGTATTCTATCTATATATAACCATCCCACATATATACAGATTTTTTTGCCAAAATGGAGGTATAGTAAAAAAAAAATTGTACATTTGGGGTCTGTCAAAAGTGAATTTGGTCTTTTGGTGAAACCGCAAGATGGTGTTGCGGTTTAGGCTGAGGTGGAGGTGACTGGGAGGGAGGGTGGGTGTTGGTGAGTAGGAAAGAGGAAGGAGAAACCGCAAGATGGTTTTGCGGTTTAGTTGTCAGCCCTTCTTCATAAACCGCAAGACCATTTTGCGGTTTCTCCTTCCTCTTTCCTACTCATCGTCCACCTCAGCCTAAACCGCAACACCATCTTGCGGTTTCACCAAAAGACCAAATTCACTTTTGACGCCCTCCAATTGCACAAAGTTTATGTACTGTAACACCAAAAAGGCAAAAAAAAATCCATATACACATGTGTGTATTGAAATTTACATGCATTTTATTCCGTCTATATAAAAGATAGTGCATCGATTAATATGATTTTTGTTGTTTTTTTTAACTAACTTTTGGTTCTGAATAGAACGTCTTACTATATATGTGTACAATAAAAGTTTACCTATTTTAGATAGTTCCTCGAGGAATTTTTCGACCCCAGTAGACACCTTCTTCAATGCGCCATCTTTGCGTTCCTTCACAACGTCCTGTTAAGATTTTCATTCGTTAAACACAATCACGTACCGAGTATAATTCACATTATATTTGACACATATCAATATAAATCATATATATTATAAGATATATAAGCTTATATAACATAATTTGTAAATTAACATGAACTGAGTTAATTTTTCCCGTGTCCGGTGTACCCATGATTTTGGATAAATCAGTGTCGAATACATAAAAAACGCGTATCAAACCATCTTTTACCTTAACTTCAGTGGTAGAAGCTTCATAGATTTCAATAACTTTAGCTTGGAGGTCAACCTTCTTCTCTTCAAATTCTTTGTTGTAATCTTCCTGCGTTAAAATTATTTTAACATAAGAAAAATAATTTGTTGTGACATTAATTTCTTAGACAACTACATGTATACCTTAGCATCATCGAAGATCTTGCAAGCTTCGGCAGCAGCGGCTTTTTTAACGTTGTTCTTATCAAACAACTTCTTGAACTTTGGTACCACAATCGATTTCCAGTAACCCATCTTTGTTGTTGATGAAGGATGAAGATGAGTTTTGTTATTGAGTTGTAAGCGATGTGTATATGACAAGTTATAGAGTTTTCTCAACTTATGACCATCTACTTTTTTTTTTTTTTGAACGGCAAATTTCACTCCTTGTGGGACTTGAACCCATGACCTCCCCCTTAGGTGTTCCTAGAAGCTTTGCTTCTACCATTGGGCCACCACCCCAATGGCCTATGACCATCTACTTATTTTGTGTTTTTTGCAATATAAAAAACATCCTGCACTCCCACTCACTTTTAATTACTATTTTACCCTTCAAATAGTTGTCATCATCCTTAATTCCCATTGTCATGTTTATTTTTTTATTTCTGTATGTTAGATTTTTTTAATGATGATATATTATATATTATGATTTTTAAACTATGAACTAAAGGTTATTTATTTCAGAAAAAAAATGTGTTTATGAATGCCAATTTCTATAAGAACATCTCTATTCTTTAATAAAAAAAAAAAATTTAGGCTCCAATGTCATCAATTTCTAGTCACACCTTAATCTACCCTCTTACAAAATATCTTTAGTATTGTGAATATGAATCATAGAATGATAATGTTTTTGATATTGATTGATTGTATTTTACAATAAAAAGATGGTACAATGTATAGAGAAAAGCTATGACTAAAAAAGGAAATAAAAAGATAGTCTAACGGCTAGTTTCTTTATTGGCTCAATATCTTGAAACAAGGAAATGATATTTTAAACATTTTTCTAACACTCCCCTCAAGTTGAGTAGTGGGGTCTCCAATGCTCAACTTGTATAGAAAATTATTGTAGAGTCTTCCGTTGACGGATTTTGTTAAGATGTCTGCTAGTTGGTCTTCTGACCGAACAAACTGAAGCTCTATAGTCCCGTTTGCTAGTTTCTCTTTGATGAAGTGTCTGTCAACTTCCACATGTTTTGTACGGTCGCGTTGAACAGGATTTTCAGAAATATGTATTGCAGCTTTGTTGTCGCACATTATTTTACTTGTCTCAGTCTAATGGAACCCAATCTCGGATAGAAGTTTACGTATCCATAGGACCTCTGCTAGACCTCTTGCAATGCCCCGAAACTCAGCTTCAACGCTTGATAGGGCAACAACCTTTTGTTTTTTTCTTCTCCAAGTGACTAAGTTCCCGCCAACTAAGGTAAAGTATCCTGATGTAGATCTTCGGTCTTGTTTATCTCCTGCCCAGTCAGCATCCGTGTAAGCCTGGATTCTTAGATGTTTATTTTGTTGAAACAGAATCCCATGACTCGCAGTCCCTTTAAGATATCTTATGATTCTCCATACAGTATCCATGTGACTAACTTGAGGCTGGTGCATAAACTGACTGACCACTCCGACTGCATATGCAATGTCAGGACGAGTGTGTGAGAGGTATATGAGTTTACCCACCAGTCGCTGATATTGTTCTTCATCTGCCAACTTTGCTCCGTCTTCCATATATAGTTTTTGATTAGTCGTTATTGGTGTGTCCGCTGGCTTGCAGTCGACCATTCCTGTTTCAGTAAGGAGATCAAGGATATACTTCTTTTGACATATAAAATTCCTTGCTTAGATCTCAGAACCTCAATCCCAAGGAAATACTTCAATCTTCCTAAGTCTTTCATCTCGAATTCACGGAACAGGTCTGCCTTCAGCATTTTCATTTCTTCTTCATCGTTCCCTGTAATAATCATATCATTAACATATATAATTAAACAAGTCACAAGTTTACCTCTTTGCTTAAGGAACAAAGTATGATCGGAGTTGCTTTGTCTGAAACCATATCCTTTCATTGCAAGAGTAAATCTGCCAAACCAGGCTCGATGTGATTGCTTAAGACCGTAAAGAGTCTTCTTTAATCGGCATACTTCTTGATTGTTAAAGTCATCTGTGAACCCGGGTGGGGCTTCCATATACACCTCTTCTTTTAACTCTCCATGAAGGAAAGCATTCTTGACATCAAACTGATGAAGTGGCCATCCTTTATTTGCAGCAATAGAGAAGAGGACTCGGATTGTATCAATCTTAGCTACTGGAGAGAATGTTTCTGAATAGTCAATCCCATATGTTTGGGTGTACTCCTTAGCAACTAGTCGGGCTTTATATCTCTCTATGGTTCCATCAGGTCTGTGTTTGATAGTAAAGACCCACCGACAGCCTACTGGCTTCTTTCCTATGGGAAGGGTACATTTCTCCCAAGTTTTATTTTTTATGACTGCCTCCATTTCGGCTTCCATGGCATATCTCCATTCCTTGGACTTCAAGGCTTGTTCCACAGAGTTTGGAAGTTGTTCGTTGAAGAGGGCAGTAGCGAACGCTTTAGCCTCCTTAGACAAGTTCCTGCTGACCATGTTTGCCATGGGATATCTGGCGGATCTTGTTTGTTTTTCTGGGGAATATCGTTTCGGTGGTACCCCTCTATTGGATCTTGGAGGTAACACATATCTTTCAGTTGTCTCAGTTTGTTCTTCTTGTATAGGTTCCTCCTATTCCTCCTGCATAACCTATTCACTTGCTATTTCATCATTATCTGATATATCCGATATATTAATAGGGTCCTCATTAGATATATTAATTGGTCTATGAGGCTCTTGAGTTTCATTATTTTGAGTATCCCTGTGTGTATCTAGGTGACTTACCTTGGGACTTGGGGAATCTTGGGTGGTGGTACGACGGTAGGTTCAGATTGTGTGGAAGTAAGTGGGTCAACTTGGGTATTGTGATTCACTCTGTTTTGGGTACTAGCTTCTTCAGATAAAGATACCTATTTTAGCCAATTCAGTGGGTCAACATGTTTCTTCTCCCCTGACCACTGTGTTGGGAGGGATAGAAATATTCGGTTTCAAGTAAGTCACAATCAAGGGTGGTGTACATATATCGGCGTTTTGGGTTATAGCATCGATAACCCTTCTGGTCAATCCCATAGCCAACAAAGACACATTTTTCCGCACATGCCTCGATCATGTTTAGGAATACGGGCATAGACAGTACACCCAAAGACACGTGGTTGTAATGTAAGAGGATGAGGAATTTTGGTAAACTCAGATAGTGCTTGAATAGGAGTTTTTAAATTAAGGGCTTTGGTTGGCAACCGGTTGATTAAATATGTGGCAGTAGCCACTGCTTCTGGTCAGAAGGATGTGGGGACCTGAGACTCTATTAAGAAGGCTAGAGTTATCTCTAAGAGAATACGGTTTTTTCGTTCAACGGTGCCATTTTGTTCAGGAGTATATGGGCACGTTTTTTTGATGAATTATCCCTTTGTTTTGACAGAATTGTTTCATTGACTCATTTACAAATTCTCCACCATTATCAGATCTAAGGATTTGGATGTTTGTTTTAAATTGAGTTTGTATCATGTTATAAAAGATAGTAAACTTTTCAAAGACTTCAGATTTTTGTTTCAAAAAATAGATCCACGTCATACGAGTGCAGTCATCAATAAATAGCACAAAAAATCTAAAATTTTGTCCTCCATTAACTTCTGCAGGACCCCACACGCCAGAATGAATAAGGGAAAAGGTGACTCAACACGTGTTTTATTTAAACTATAAGTATGTCTATGACTTTTAGCTAGGGCGCAAGTTTCGCAATTTAAAGTTTTATTAGAAGGAAAAAGTTTTGGAAATAAAAGATTTAGATAGCCAATGGATGGCGGAAACATCGGGATGTCACGTATTAATGATTGTTCAGTAGCTCATGGTGAATAATAAATTTCATTAAATGATTTAAATAAATTACATACACTTGTTCTACAAGAATTTGTACATCAAAATGAATAATACTATGCACACATCTTCAAGCATTAACTCAATCTTCAAGCAAGTATAACCTGAAACATGTTAAGTTTGAAAATATTTTGGGTCAACAAAAGTTGGTGAGAATACATAGGTTTTTGAATATAATTGATAACAATAGTTTGTACAACAATCACAGTTGTATGATGATAGAGTATGAGTCCGACATGTAACAATGCGTCTTTGTACAATCAAACCTTGTGTCGACTGAGGACTAACTCGCAAGTTAGTTAAATGTTGTTACTGTTATCGAGCATCCCTGAATTTATGCGGGGGGATGGGTTTGTCAGACCTATAGCGCTATAATCTAAACAGGCGGCTTGATCATTGTTAATGATTGTACTGTGTCTTTTTGTTACAGTCAAATGATAGAATGATAGTGTATTTGAATCACAAGTAAGTATGAGTAATTGATAGTATAAAATGTTTAAACATGTTTCACCCCAAAAATGTAAAAGAGAAAAGGGGCTATGTAAACTCACCTTAGTGTTAAAATGATGACCCTTGTTATATAAGTAAATGTGGCTCGTAAGTATCCAAATATCACCCTATTTAAATAAGTGTTGAGGAAAACTTAATAAGTCTACGTTTTCTAGTCTAAAATGTGCTAGGGTTCCTAATTTGGGGATTAACAATTGATTTATGATTAAATTTGAATAATTAAAATAAAGAAATAATTAATGAAAATGTTTTCTGACCAATATTATCCAAAAGTAGTTGAATTATAATGTAATAAATGTGAAAATAATTTTTATAAAATTATTTTCTTAATTAATAAATATTTGTATATAAATATTTTTTTGACAAAATATAGACTTAATATTTAAAAATATTAAAAAATATAAATTTCGAGTCAAAAATTTATATTTCTGATCTAATTGATTAATAATAATTTATGTGAAATTTTGATGCAAAAATAATAAAAAAATGAATTTATTATGATTTATTTATGATTAAAATAACAAAAATCAATTAAAAATATTAAATAATTTATTTTTCAGAAATAAAAATCATTTCTGGAATTTTTATTGTTTTATAAGTTTAGGATAATTTTTGTGGAATTTAATAAAATCGTTTTGATATTTTTATAGAATTTTATAATTATAATTGAATAAACTTGTATTATTTATTATATATATAAAATAAATATATTTTCAGAAATAAAAATCTGAATAATGATATTTAGGGTATGAACATCATTATGTAAAATTTTGGGAATTTTCGAAGGCTTATAAGTATTTTAAATAATTAAAGTGAATAATTATATAATTTAAACCTATAAATCGAAAAACCAAAAAAAAAGAATGCATAGGATGGGGCTCGAACCCGGGCATTGGGCCGGTTCCACCTTAACACCCAGCTGCCTAACCAACTGGGCTACTATGCTTGATGGTGATTGTTTTTATTTGAAAACTCTTTTAAACAATTAACACCAATGTCATCTTCCCCAATATAATACATAAGAACCCTAGATCTTAGATCAGATTAAACACACGATCAAAACCTAATTAAAGATAGGGTTAACGTTGGCAAAGTGCCGATTAACATATGTAAACAAGGAATTGGATCATACCAAAACGCAAAGCTTCCAATTTGTGAGTCAAACGTAAAGTCAAATCTTTTCCAATTCACGAACACAGCGATCAGAAATGAAAAAAAAACAGTGAGGGAAGGTTTATCGGTCCTTTTAGGTGTCATTCGAAGCCTGAATTTATATTGCCATGCACAATTTGATCAAAAGGAAGTTTTGACCAAGGTGTTGATGATTGCGCATTAATTGGCTCAAGATTGGCAAGTTTACTGCAAATCAATGTTTGTTAATGGTCGAGTAATCTGTTGTTAATCGCATTCAATCAAAATCATTCCTAATTATAGATCGATGGCACGTCAATTAAGGGGATTTAGAAAGGTTGACCAAATTTGGTCGCGAGTCTGGGTCTGCAGCGAAGGAGAAGGTAGGACTTTTCATTCAAGAGGGTTTAAGATTAATGTAACATCGCGAAATTTTCCCCGAATTTTTATAAACACCCTTATTTTTGTTACATTTTAAAAATGTGGTAAAGTCTTTATTTTTCCTCATTCACAACTTATATATATATATATATGTATATATATATGTGTATAATAATAATAATAATAATAATAATAATAATATTAAAAATAAATTTGCAGATTTTATATGTTAAAAAAAAAAAAAACTGATTTTTATTAATTTAGAACTATTAAACCCAACCCAACCCAACCATACCTTTGTTTCCTGAAGCCCAATACCTCAGTCCAGCACCCGGCCCACAGCATGGCAAGCCCAAACATCCCTTCCCCTTTACCTTTATTTAAAAAAAATGGTTTTTGTCTATGCCGGGTATCGAACCGGACCACTTCCACACACACACGAGCGCCTACACCACCTCCTCCACATACACTTTTGTATCTGATTCAACTCTTATAAATATTTAATATCACAATACCGCTGTTCCTTTTCCCTTCCCCTACGTCGAGCAACAGCAGCAGTATGTATGTATATGTTGAAAACATAAATTTACCATCTTTACTACTCTTTTGACTACAGTTACGTAAATTCCGGCCTATTATGACTAAGCTACACGCATTTTATCAATCAATCGTTGATCAATTAACCCAATACGCGTTTTGACATTTAATAATGGTCAAATCTTACCATTTCGTCAATTCAGTAATTTAAACTATAAATTGATCTTTTGCGAACCTTGACAACTCGCTCATAACACTCTCTTCACCTCCAATTCTTTCAATTACACTCTGATATTGATTATTTTGCTCGTGGTTTGACTTTTGTCTTGACCCGTCTAATAACATCAATCCAACACTGTAAGTATGTTATTTTTTGTGGGGTTTATTCATCGGCGTTTAGGCAACAATAGCCCTAACATTAATCGGGCTATAGTTGCCTGAATCATCCAATTATAAATTTAGGGTTCATCGCGATTTAATTTGGGGATAAAACTGGAATCGGGTATTGTACTTATATATTTTAAAACAGAGGATAACACAACCACCGGCCTAGGCCAAGTGGTTGTGACCCTTGTTGTCCACTGAGGTCACCCGGGTTCGAGTCCCGGCTCTGACCGGGTTTTTGGTTCCTTTCTTTTCTTTTCTTTTCTTTTTTTTTTCTTTAAAAACAAACAATTATATATATATTAAACCTTTTAATCTTATAAATTCATTTTAAAATATCAAAACTATTTTATAAATTCTAAAAAAATTATATTTGATTGATCTGAGATAAAAGTTTTATTTACAATTTTTATTTTTCAGAAATTCATTTATTTAATATTTATAATAATTAAATCAATTTTATATAATTATATTTATAAAAATCCATTTATATATCAAAACAATTTTGTTAAATTCTCCAAAATTATCCTGACTTTTTATAAAGTTGAACTTTACTGAAATAATTTTTAATTCAGTAAAATCATTTATTTTATATTTTTAATCAATTTTTGTTAGATTTAATCATAATTAAATCATAATAAATCCAATTTTCATCATTTTTGCACCAAAATTTTATACAAATTATTTTTAATCATTTAGAACAGAAATATGATTTTTAAAATAGAAATTCTTTAATTTTAGTATTTTTGAATATTAAAGTTAAATTTTGACAATTTGTGATAAATAGATTTAAAAATCTATTTTATAAGAAATAATTTTATAAAAATTATTTTTGCACTTCAAATACATTATTGCGATTATCCAAAATTTAAATTTCATAAAAAGATTTTTAGTTATTTATTTACTAAATTTCTCTCAATTGGCGAATATTTTTAATATTAATCAAACGAGCATTTATCCCCAATTCGAAGCCCTAGAACTTATACATTTGTAGACTTGATAGACTTAGACATATTTATTACTTTATTATAGGGTGATACTTGATACATTTGGTCAACACAATTATCCAAATTTCTCAACAGATATAACATTTTACCAAGGTGAGTTTTACATAGCCCCTTTTTTATTTATCACCATTTTTGGGGTGAAACATGTTTATAACATCATCATTGCAATTCAATCATCAATGTGTCTATGTGTTTTCTATGTTGCATTATGTCTTGAGCATGATTAGAGTAAGCACCATTCTAGCATAATCATTAACATTGATCAGCCGGCGGTATACATTGATAGATCTATTGGACTGACAATCCCACCCGGATACGTGCCTCCTACAAAGGTTACGTGGGTGTTTGTTATCGTATAACATATTGGACCATGAGCGTATGGTATGTATCATTTTATAACAGTCATCAGGGTTGATTATGCACTCGATTTATTTCTAGTATGTTCTCACATATGGACTAGATTGACATGACACATGAATTGCACATCATTTTACTCAATTATCAAAAACCTATGTAACTCTCACCAACTTTTGTTGACCCAAAACATTTTCAACTTAACATGTTTCAGGTTCTATTTGCTTGAAGATTTGTATTGATGCTTGAAGATATGTGTATAGTTTCAATCAATTAGATGTACAAATTCTAGAACTATTGTATGTAATTCATTTAAATCATTTAATGTAATCTATTATTCACCATGAGCTACTGAACAATCATCAATACGTGACATCCCGATGTTTCCGCCATCGGTTGGGGTGTTACAATTAATTCATGTCCAAGTTTAATCAACAAACAACATTTGGTCCAGTGGTTGGGGTGTTCGTTGTTCCTGGACCGGTTGGGGACTCAGGTTCGATCCCGGCCCGTCCATATATTTTTTTTAAAGCAGTGATGGGGGGAAGGGGGTGTGGGCCGGTTACTTGGGCCGTTTGTTGGGCTCAGATCCTTGGGCTCGGGGAGTGAGTTTGGTCCGGAGGAAAAAACATATGGGTTGGATTGTTTCTTGGGCTTTAGGGTGTTGGGTTTGGGGTTAGTTGTTGGGTTATGTATGATTTGTTTTTTTTTTGTTTGTAAAAGTCTATATTATTTTATTATTATTTTATTATTATTATTATTATTATATATATATACCATTATATATATGTATATATAAGTTGGGTGATAAAAACTTAGGCTTATTAGTATAAAATTAATGATAGAGTAAGGGCTTTTATGTATTAGAGTTTTGGAAAAATTTTGCGATGTTACAGTCTCCCCTACTTTTGGAAACTTCGTCCCGAAGTTTATTGAGAACATAGGGTTGAAGGCGATTGGGTAGAAATGAAAATGATTGTGATTTGGAAAAATTTGGGTTATAGCATGATATGAATAGAATAAATTGTCTCGAATAGTTTGGATAAGAGGCGTGCTATGTGTGAGTTGATTGACTAAATGGTCTACCAGACAACTGGAGTTTTCATTTGGTTATCTCCCGAAATCTTGATAGAATTTCACACTACCTTAACGTACCTGTAAATTCATGATTACGTTCCGGACCTCAATCACCAATTTACCTTACATTAGGGTTTTGTGTCCTTCTATGACTCCACCGATTGTTGAGCAGGTTCGATAGCCTCCACCAATCGTGGAGCAGGTTGTAGGGCCTCTCCTGACTGCTGAAAAGGCGTAACGACCTCTACCAATCGTTGAGTAGGTTTGATAGCCTCCACCAGTCATGGAGCAGGTTGTAGGGCCTCTCCCGATTGTTGAAAAGGCATGATGACCTCTATTTTATTATACACATAGATTGCAAATTGATAACATGTTTATGCAAGCAAGTTTATAAGTATAACAAGCACAGTATATGAGTTGTAGTTGTATAGATTTAGATAATTAGTTCACATTCAAACAAGCATGCATTCAAGTGGTATGATTATTGTGACACCCCAGGAAAATCCCACATCGGCCGTGGCCAGGAGAGATCCTTGGTTCATAAGTAATGCCTTGCCTCTTAAATCACCAACGCGTTTTGGGGCTTAATGTTAGTGGATGAGAGGAGAACTCCACAGTTAAGCGTGCTCAGGTGGGAGAAATTTCAGGATGGGTGACCTCCTGGGAAGTCTCCACTTGGGCAACCAAAAACAAATCCGTGAGCTCTGGATGGGCAAAGCGGACAATATTGGTGGTGAGAGGGGCCGGATGTTACAGATGGTATCAGAGCCACTCCTGTGCCGTTCGGGATGGTGGGTACATACCTCATCAGGGACGATGAGACTCTAACAGGGGGTGAATGTGACACCCCAGGAAAATCCCACATCGGCCGTGGCCAGGAGAGATCCTTGGTTCATAAGTAATGCCTTGCCTCTTAAATCACCAACGCGTTTTGGGGCTTAATGTTAGTGGATGAGAGGAGAACTCCACAGTTAAGCGTGCTCAGGTGGGAGAAATTTCAGGATGGGTGACCTCCTGGGAAGTCTCCACTTGGGCAACCAAAAACAAATCTGTGAGCTCTGGATGGGCAAAGCGGACAATATTGGTGGTGAGAGGGGCCGGATGTTACAGAATCTGTAACATCCGGCCCCTCTCACCACCAATATTGTCCGCTTTGCCCTCCCAGAGCTCACGGATTTGTTTTTGGGTGCCCCGGTGGAAACTTCCCAGGAGGTCACCCATCCTGAAACTGCTCCCACCTGAGCACGCTTAACTGTGGAGTTCTCCTCTCATCCACTAACATTAAGCCCCAAAACGCGTTGGTGATTTAAGAGGTAGAATATTACTTATGAACCAAGGATCTCTCCTGGCCACGGCCGATGTGGGATTTTCCTGGGGTGTCACATTCACCCCCCGTTAGAGTCTCATCGTCCCTGATGAGGTATGTACCCACCATCCCGAACGGCACAGGAGTGGCTCTGATACCATCTGTAACACCCCGCCCCGCTCACCACCAATATTGTCCGCTTTGCCCTCCTAGAGCTCACGGATTTGTTTTTGGGTGCCCCGGTGGAAACTTCCCAGGAGGTCACCCATCCTGAAACTGCTCCCACCTGAGCACGCTTAACTGTGGAGTTCTCCTCTCATCCACTAACATTAAGCCCCAAAACGCGTTGGTGATTTAAGAGGTAGAATATTACTTATGAACCAAGGATCTCTCCTGGCCACGGCCGATGTGGGATTTTCCTGGGGTGTCACAATTATACCATGTAAACAACTCTCAGACAAAAATTTCAATACTAGAATTTATTACTCGAATCAAATAGCGTCAATAAAAAGCATCCAATAGCCAAATGGTGGGACTTGTTGTTAGGTAGCTGGAGGGTCTTGATCTCTGTTTAGTTTAGGGCATCGGTTACGAAAGTGATTTGGGTCTCTACATTCATAGCACTGACCATAGTTGTATCGATTAGGATTAGCAGCCTGAGCAGGGTTGGTGGGTTGGTTGACATTAGGATTTGGGGTCTCGCGACATGTGTTGACTAGATGTCCATACTTACCACAATTAGTGCACAAGCGACATACTGAAGCAGTGGGATGTTGTCGTTTGCATGTGTTACACAATGGATAGTTTCCTATATAGGGTTTCTTGTTAGAAGCTTGTGTAGTGAGGTTGGCATCAGGATCCCTGGCCTTACGCTTCTGGTTCTCAGTAGTTACCGCGGCTACAATACTTGCTTTCCCGCTTTTCCGAACTAAGGTACCGTTCTTTACGTGATTATCAGTTAGGGTAGCTACTAGACGTTTGGCCTCTTCGAGGGTAGCAGGGTTCCTTCCCCATACCGTGTCCTGAATCTGCATGGGTAAACCACCGATATATTTCTCAATGGCCATAGGTAGCGGAGTGACCTTATGGGGCAACAACAGACTGAGCTCATGGAAGCGGGTATTATAAGCAAGGTTTTCCCCACTATCCTGAGCAAGGGTGTGGAAATCTTCCTCTAATTTCTTGACCTCGTTACGTGGGCAAAATTCATCCTTCATTATCTCCTTGACTTGATCCCAGGTCATAGTAAGTGCAACTTCAGCTCCTCGGGTGCGCTTTTCCTCATTCCACCAAGTGAGTGCTCGTTTGTGAAGAACACTCATAGCATAACGGACCTTAAAGTTATTGGGACACTCACTGTTAATGAAGGTATTCTCAATACCCTCGAACCATTGTAGAAGACCAGTAGCTCCTTCCTCTCCACTGAACTTAGGGGGATTACAGGAATTAATGTGCTTAAGAGTGCATGCTGGGAGACCATTCCCGTTTCCGTTGTGGTTTCCATTACCGTTTCCGTTTCCATTACCGTTTCCGTTCATCTGGATGACTTGAGCCAGTAAGTTAGGAACCAGAGTCGCTATTTGTTGCGCCATTTGTTGGGAAATGATTGCGGCTAGTTGGGCATCGACACCGTTGTTGTTGTTGTGGTTGTTGTTGTTGTTATGGTCGTCGTGACTGTTATTGTTGCTATTTCCTTCCTCATGATTACCACCACTGTTATTGCGAGTGCTGCGACGTGGAGGCATGATCTGTAAGAGACACAATGAAGGTTCAATGAGACATGAATGGGGTAATATAAGGAATGTAATCATTTATCCATTTATTAAAACGAGTAAACGAAAATGTTGACTTATCAAAGATTCTAGATTCTAATAACATAGTGAAGACATGCTTTAGCCTATAAGTGAACACTCATCCCGAGAATTCCCAGGTAGGCATCTGGGTCACTCGTCTGATTGGGATATATGCGCAATGCCAGCCTAGACAGAAAACTCAGAATACAGGCGTTCACCCTTCCAGATTGCACGTGTTCGTTATTAAAATCTAGGACTTCGACGAGATCTCAAGGTGGTTCAGGCTAAACCTGAGGATTTTGTCCTATTAGCCTAAGAGTAGATCCAATGATGGAGAGCAATCTTCTTGTAGGGATTAAAGTGGGGATAAGAAGTTGGAGGGAGATAGAGAATAGCACGTAAAAGGAGCAAATACTGGTTATAATCCTATGGTTATAGACTAGATTATTTTTCTAATAACCTAATTCCCTATAACCATGGCTCTGATACCAATCTGTAACACCCCAACCGATGGCGGAAACATCGGGATGTCACGTATTGATGATTGTTCAGTAGCTCATGGTGAATAATAAATTTCATTAAATGATTTAAATAAATTACATACACTTGTTCTACAAGAATTTGTACATCAAAATGAATAATACTATGCACACATCTTCAAGCATTAACTCAATCTTCAAGCAAGTATAACCTGAAACATGTTAAGTTTGAAAATATTTTGGGTCAACACAAGTTGGTGAGAATACATAGGTTTTTGAATATAATTGATAACAATAGTTTGTACAACAATCACAGTTGTATGATGATAGAGTATGAGTCCGACATGTAACAATGCGTCTTTGTACAATCAAACCTTGTGTCGACTGAGGACTAACTCGCAAGTTAGTTAAATGTTGTTACTGTTATCGAGCATCCCTGAATTTATGCGGGGGTATGGGTTTGTCAGACCTATAGCGCTATAATCTAAACATGCCATTGTTAATGATTGTACTGTGTCTTTTTGTTACAGTCAAATGATAGAATGATAGTGTAATTGAATCACAAGTAAGTATGAGTAATTGATAGTATAAAATGTTTAAACATGTTTCACCCCAAAAATGTAAAAGAGAAAAGGGGCTATGTAAACTCACCTTAGTGTTAAAATGATGACCCTTGTTATATAAGTAAATGTGGCTCGTAAGTATCCAAATATCACCCTATTTCAAGGTAATAAATAAGTGTTGAGGAAAACTTAATAAGTCTACGTTTTCTAGTCTAAAATGTGCTAGGATTCCTAATTTGGGGATTAACAATTGATTTAAGATTAAATTTGAATAATTAAAATAAAGAAATAATTAATGAAAATGTTTTCTGACCAATATTATCCAAAAGTAGTTGAATTATAATGTAATAAATGTGAAAATAATTTTTATAAAATTATTTTCTTAATTAATGAATATTTGTATATAAATATTTTTTTGACAAAATATAGACTTAATATTTAAAAATATTAAAAATTATAAATTTCGAGTCAAAAATTTATATTTCTGATCTAAATGATTAATAATAATTTATGTGAAATTTTGATGCAAAAATAATAAAAAATGAATTTATTATGATTTATTTATGATTAAAAAAACAAAAATAAATTAAAAATATTAAATAAATGATTTTTCAGAAATAAAAATCATTTCTAGAATGTTTATTGTTTTATAAGTTTAGGATAATTTTTGTGGAATTTAATAAAATCGTTTTGATATTTTTATAGAATTTTATAATTATAATTGAATAAACTTGTATTATTTATTATATATATAAAATAAATATATTTTCAGAAATAAAAATCTGAATAATGATATTTAGGGTATGAACATCATTATGTAAAATTTTGGGAATTTTTGAAGGCTTATAAGTATTTTAAATAATTAAAGTGAATAATTATATAATTTAAACCTATAAATCGAAAAACCAAAAAAAAAAAAGAATGCATAGGGTGGGGCTCGAACCCGGGCATTGCGCCGGTTCCACCTTAACACCCAGCTGCCTAACCAACTGGGTTACTATGCTTGATGGTGATTGTTTTTATTTGAAAACTCTTTTAAACAATTAACACCAATGTCATCTTCCCCAATATAATACATAAGAACCCTAGATCTTAGATCAGATTAAACACGCGATCAAAACCTAATTAAAGATAGGGTTAACGTTGGCAAAGTGCCGATTAACATATGTAAACAAGGAATTGGATCATACCAAAACGCAAAGCTTCCTATTTGTGAGTCAAACGTAAAGTCAAATCTCTTCCAATTCACGAACATAGCGATCAGAAATGAAAAAAAATAAGAGTGAGGGAAGGTTTATCGGTCCTTTTAGGTGTCATTCGAAGCCTGAATTTATATTGCCATGCACAATTTGATCAAAAGGAAGTTTTGACCAAGGTGTTGATGATTGCGCATTAATTGGCTCAAGATTGGCAAGTTTACTGCAATTCAATGTGTGTTAATGGTCGAGTAAGCTGTTGTTAATCGCATTCAATCAAAATCATTCCTAATTATAGATCGATGGCGCGTCAATTAAGGGGATTTAGAAAGGTTGACCAAATTTGGTCGCGAGTCTGGGTCTGCAGCGAAGGAGAAGGTAGGACTTTTCATTCAAGAGGGTTTAAGATTAACTCATGTCCAAGTTTAATCAACAAACAACATTTGGTCCAGTGGTTGGGGTGTTCGTTGTTCCTGGACCGGTTGGGGACTCAGGTTTGATCCCCGGCCCGTCCATATATTTTTTTTTAAAGCAGTGATGGGGGAAGGGGGTGTGGGCCGGTTACTTGGGCCGTTTGTTGGGCTCAGATCCTTGGGTCTGATCTAAATGATTAATAAATTTTGATGCAAAAATAATAAAAAATGAATTTATTATGATTTATTTATGATTAAAAAAACAAAAATAAATTAAAAATATTAAATAAATGATTTTTCAGAAATAAAAATCATTTCTAGAATGTTTATTGTTTTATAAGTTTAGGATAATTTTTGTGGAATTTAATAAAATCGTTTTGATATTTTTATAGAATTTTATAATTATAATTGAATAAACTTGTATTATTTATTATATATATAAAATAAATATATTTTCAGAAATAAAAATCTGAATAATGATATTTAGGGTATGAACATCATTATGTAAAATTTTGGGAATTTTTGAAGGCTTATAAGTATTTTAAATAATTAAAGTGAATAATTATATAATTTAAACCTATAAATCGAAAAACCAAAAAAAAAAAAGAATGCATAGGGTGGGGCTCGAACCCGGGCATTGCGCCGGTTCCACCTTAACACCCAGCTGCCTAACCAACTGGGTTACTATGCTTGATGGTGATTGTTTTTATTTGAAAACTCTTTTAAACAATTAACACCAATGTCATCTTCCCCAATATAATACATAAGAACCCTAGATCTTAGATCAGATTAAACACGCGATCAAAACCTAATTAAAGATAGGGTTAACGTTGGCAAAGTGCCGATTAACATATGTAAACAAGGAATTGGATCATACCAAAACGCAAAGCTTCCTATTTGTGAGTCAAACGTAAAGTCAAATCTCTTCCAATTCACGAACATAGCGATCAGAAATGAAAAAAAATAAGAGTGAGGGAAGGTTTATCGGTCCTTTTAGGTGTCATTCGAAGCCTGAATTTATATTGCCATGCACAATTTGATCAAAAGGAAGTTTTGACCAAGGTGTTGATGATTGCGCATTAATTGGCTCAAGATTGGCAAGTTTACTGCAATTCAATGTGTGTTAATGGTCGAGTAAGCTGTTGTTAATCGCATTCAATCAAAATCATTCCTAATTATAGATCGATGGCGCGTCAATTAAGGGGATTTAGAAAGGTTGACCAAATTTGGTCGCGAGTCTGGGTCTGCAGCGAAGGAGAAGGTAGGACTTTTCATTCAAGAGGGTTTAAGATTAACTCATGTCCAAGTTTAATCAACAAACAACATTTGGTCCAGTGGTTGGGGTGTTCGTTGTTCCTGGACCGGTTGGGGACTCAGGTTTGATCCCCGGCCCGTCCATATATTTTTTTTTAAAGCAGTGATGGGGGGAAGGGGGTGTGGGCCGGTTACTTGGGCCGTTTGTTGGGCTCAGATCCTTGGGCTCGGGGAGTGAGTTTGGTCCGGAGGAAAAACATATGGGTTGGATTGTTTCTTGGGCTTTAGGGTGTTGGGTTTGGGGTTAGTTGTTGGGTTATGTATGATTTGTTTTTTTTTGTTTGTAAAAGTCTATATTATTTTTTTTATTATTATTATTATATATATACCATTATATATATGTATATATAAGTTGGGTGATAAAAACTTAGGCTTATTAGTATAAAATTAATGATAAAGTAAGGGCTTTTATGTATTAGAATTTGGGAAAAATTTTGCGATGTTACAGTCGTAGCTTTCCCACCGCTGATGTACGTTGTTGCGAGCGCATCCCATAAAGATTTGACGGTCGGAAATTCAGTAAGATTGCTTGCTATGGCCGGTTCAATATTCTGTATAAGCCACGAGAACACTACGAGGTCGTCATGTTCCCATTGCTCATACCCGTTTTCGGTCGGTTTGGGTGATGTTTTGATTCCGTGACAGATGACCAAGGAGTGTTTTCGATTTTCTGCCTATGGCTACTCGGATCATCCGAGCCCATAAAGCATAATTTTGGTTGTTAAGTTTGAGGCTAATCTTGAGGCTGTCGTATAGGTTGTCCTGGGTACTTTGGTTTTGGGTTTGGATCCCATTAAGGAGGGTGGCTAACTGAGTTGAAAGATCGGTGTAGTTTTTATTTGTTAAGCCGCATTCAAAAGACATGGTGGTTCAATAAATCAAGGTAGATGATGAGCAGGTTAAGAACATTCACTGCTCTGATACCATATTGTGAATATGAATCATAGAATGATAATGTTTTTGATATTGATTGATTGTATTTTACAATAAAAAGATGGTACAATTTATAGAGAAGCTATGACTAAAAAAGGAAATAAAAAGATAGTCTAACGGCTAGTTTCTAACGGGTAGTTTCTTTATTGGCTCAATATCTTGAAACAAGGAAATGATATTTGAAACATTTTTCTAACATTTAGTACTAGAAATTACAAGACCCTCCATGTTGATTTACAAATGTCATCAATTTCTAGTTACTTATGACCACAATACGTGAATATCACATAGACCCTCCATATAAGTTATTAGCAAAAATTAGGGGAAAAAAATGATACATGCAAAATTAATCATCGCTCTGTTGAATTTTGGTGATTGTTAGATCTATAGCTTTTGTGTATGTACATTTAAATATGATTTAACGTCGCAATACTCGTAATAAAGTACTACAAATCTTTGAATCTAAAAATTGATTATAGATAATCACATAATCATAGGCAGACGGACAATAAGCTATGCCGCTACCCCTTTCTGAATAACGAAACTGAACATACTAATGGCGTAATGGACACAAGCCACATACGAGACTAGGTCATTTAATTTAGCGTTGTGTCCATATCAGATTCTATACTCCACCCTTGGATCAAGCTTTAACACAAAAGGAGAGTCTCAAGCCGAATAGTATGGGAGCTAATAACTCATTTCAAGAAAATATTTAAGGGGCTGTTTGTTTTTTGCTCAGAAGCGCTTCTGACCTTTTTTTTCTTCGCCACGCAGACGTTAGAGGTCTGTAGATTGTTTGTTTTTTGAAAGATCTTTCACTTAAAAGGTCTTCCTGACATGTGATAATATAAGTTTGAATACTTATGTTGACACCTGAATCCAACATAAGAGAATTACGTTGAGTGCCTTCACACACATTCTTCACCAAATCAACAATGTAAAGGAGCATGTTATGTAATGGACGCTGCATATCCACATTAGGAAAATGTTTGTATATATAGTAATTGACATATTCTATTATTATTGTTGGTAACTTTCATATTCTTAGTAGTTTGTAATGGGCGTTGACTAACATTCAATACTTTGTATTGTATTTATAGACATATTGTATTATGAGAAAGGGGACAGAGAATTCATTGATGGAATAACATTGACTATCATTCAATATGGTATCAATCCATCCTCTCCGGTCCTAACCTCCCTCCGGTGACCCACTGCCGCCGGAAAATACATACCTCCGCCGCCCCTCTGCTCTTCTTTCTACCATGCCTCCCCTTTATTTTTCTGTCCAGTTTCAATGGAGCCCAACCTCCATCCGGCGATGACCATCTCCAACATTCGAAACTTTATTCCTATCACCCTCGAAAAAGACTCGCCACACTTCACCACATGGCTTGAACTCTTCCAAATCCACTGTAGAGCAGATGAGGTCCTTGACCACCTCTCACCCCCCACCACAGACCATTCTGCCCCTGCGTCTTCTGCTGAAACAAACGCAGCCACAGAACCAGATTCTAAGGCTGCTCTATGGTCTCGTTTAGACGCACTCGTGCTCCAGTGGATATACGGCACAATCTCAAATGATCTTCTTAACATCATTTGTGTTCCCGGCCAATCGGCTTATCGTGCCTGGACCGCATTACAACATGAATTTAATGATAATAGTAACACCCGGGCAATATTCCTTGTCCAAGAATTCGCCAACTTAAATCTCGCCAATTTTCAATCCATGTCCGCATATTTGCAACACGCGAAACTTCTCGCTGACCAACTGCACGGTCTCGGCTCGCGTATTGATAACCGCACTCTAGTTCTTCAAGTTTTAACCGGCTTGACTGAACAGTTTGACGGAATCTCTACCGTGTTGCAAAATCGTGACCCTCTCCCCGATTTCTCTGAACTCCGTTCCCGTCTTACAAATGAAGAAGCCAAAAAGAAACGGCAGTCTGCTGCCGCGGCACAACATTCTGCAACTGCTTTGGCTGCTGTTGCAGCCACTAATCAATCTGTGTCTGATTTGTCTGCAGGTTCGCGTAACAGGTCTAGAGGCCGTGGGAGACGTGGCCGCGGGCGTGGTTATAACAACAGAAGCCGTCACAACACTGCTGCCCCAAACCACCCCCTATATTGTGTTCCCATCTTCGTGGACAGCCAACCCACGGTCGCAGGTTCTGAACAATTCTTCTCAGTCCTCGGGCCGCCCGCCGTGCCCTTATCCATCTCGGCCAAATCAGCAAAACAGTCAAGGAGTTTTGGGTGCACATCCAGACCAGGCACACTTCTCATACACGCCCACTGACATCGAACAAGACCTTTACACGATGTCCCTCAACCCACCAGACCACGGCGTTATGGATACTGGCGCATCTTCCCACTCGACGAACCAACAAGGTATATACTCTCCGTTTAAATTTAATACTTGCACTAATAAATTCATAATTGTTGGTAATGGCCACTCCATACCCGTTGTGGCTCAAGGCAACCAAGTCGTTCCACCTCCCTTTCCACCCTTAAAACTTAACACCGTACTTTTTGCCCCACACATTATAAAAAATTTAATTTCTGTTAGACGACTAACCACTGATAATCTTGTGTCCGTTGAGTTTGACCCTTTTGGTTTTCTTGTGAAGGATCTCAAAACTCGGGCACCAATTCTTAGATGCAACAGCACCGGCGATCTTTATCCACTGACCGCTCCACTCTCCGCCAATCTCAATCCACCATCATCCGCCTTCACCACCATCACCCAAGATCGCTGGCATCAACGTCTAGGACACCCGGGAAACAATCTTTTACAGTCTTTGAAATTGTCGTCTTTCATTAATTATTCCAAAATAAACAAAAAATTGTGTAAACCATGTGTTTTTGGGAAGAGTACTAAACTTCCTTTTTATGATTCTATGAATTCTACTTGCATGCCTTTTGATATTATTCATAGTGAACTCTGGACCTCCCCCGTACTTAGTACAGGAGGCCATCGTTATTACGTACTATTTCTTGATGATTACACAGATTTTTTGTGGACATTTCCTCTATCCCACAAATCACAAGTTTTTTCAACTTTTACTACCTTTTACAACCACATCACCACCCAATTCGAAAGAAAAATCAAACAATTTCAATGTGACAACGGCACTGAATATGCAAACAATAATTTTTATAATTTTTGCAATAACAATGGTATGCATTTTCATTTTTCGTGTCCCCACACCTCATCACAAAATGGCAAGGCGGAACGCAAAATCCGCACCATCAACAACATGCTTCGCACACTTCTTGCGCAAGCTTCAATGCCCCCAAATCTTTGGCACCATGCCCTTGCCACCGTCACTTACTTGTTAAATATCCTACCCACAAAAAATCTCAAATTTAAATCCCCCACATCTCTTCTCTACAATTGCCAACCAGAATACGAACACTTCCGTGTTTTTGGTTGTCTATGCTATCCCATAATCCTATCCACCACCATAAATAAACTCACTCATCGCTCCCATCCTTGTGTATTTCTCGGCTATCCCTCAAACCACCGAGGAAGCGCCAGTCCACCATTAGTCGCTCCAGTGCCGAAGCCGAATATCGTGGAGTTGCTAATGTTGTTGCTGAAGTTTGTTGGTTACGTAATTTATTATTAGAACTCCATCGTCCACTTACTCGTGCCACTATAGTATACTGCGACAATGTAAGTGCAATTTATCTGTCAGGCAATCCAGTACAACACCAACGCACAAAACACATCGAGTTGGACATCCATTTTGTTCGGGAACAAGTTCAAAAGGGAAACGTTCGTGTTTTGCACGTCTCCTTCGGTCATCAGATCACATACATCTTCACCAAGGGCTTACCACGAGTACTATTTGACGATTTTCGGTCCAGTCTCAGCATTCGTCCACCCTTAGCTTCGACTGCGGGGGAGTAATGGACGCTGCATATCCACATTAGGAAAATCTTTGTATATATAGTAATTGGCATATTCTATTATTATTGTTGGTAACTTCCATATTCTTAGTAGTTTGTAATGGGCGTTGACTAACATTCAATAGTTTGTATTGTATTTATAGACATATTGTATTATGAGAAAGGGGACAGAGAATTCATCGATGGAATAACATTGATTATCATTCAATATTATTAGAATCATATGAGTTGCAATCAATATGTGTATCTCGTCTATAAAATTACCTTCTTCGATAACATTTCACATATTCATAAATGTCTAAACCTTGAAACATGTATTATTTTGAAGTTTGCGAAATATGAAACCGAAAACCCTTATTATTCCCTTAACAATTATTTCACCTATATGTCGGACGATGGTAGGAAATTGAGTAAGTTAGACCGTTTCTTGGTCTTCAGCGATTTCAAAAGAAAATGGGGGGAGGCGTCGGTTACTGCGCTATCAAGGTTTTTATCCGATCATAGTCCGATCATCCTATCTATGGCTGCATCCGACTTCGGGCATATTCCGTTCAGATTTTTCAATTCTTGGCTTGAAATTCCTGGTTTTTTGGAGTATGTGACGGAATTATGTGACAACTTTTCTTTCGCCGGACCTGCTGACTTGGCGACAGTCATAAAACTAAAGTTTCTCAAGAAAAGGATTAAGTGGTGGATTGGCGTGGAAAGGGGGAGGACAGAAGAGTTATACCAAAAAAACAAGGCGATCATGGAGAACTTAGATAGGTTGGCGGATACAAGATCTCTTAATGACGAGGAGCTAGAATCTCGCATAGAAGCCAAGGCCTTCGTTCTAGATTTCGAGAGAAGGAAACATATGGATCTAAAGCAAAAGTCCCGAGTTAAGTGGGCTATGGAAGGTGACGAGAATTCCAAATTTTTCCACGGGGTCATCAATGCGAACTTATCCAACAGAAGAATAAATGGGGTGTTACTAGATGGCGAATGGATCTCTAGTCCCACTTTCATAAAGGATAGGGCATTCTCTTTTTTTGAGGATAAGTTGACAGAGCCGATGCCGATTAGACCTAAACTTATATGCTCCAACATCAACAGACTCTCGGATTCTGATGCGGAGTTGCTGAGTAGTCCTTTCTCCCTTCAAGAGATAAAAGACGCGGTGTGGGCATGTGACGGAGACAAAGCGCCTGGGCCAGACGGCTTTAACTTTAAGTTTTTAAGAAGGTGTTGGAATGGTTTCCAGGGCGATTTCATTCGGTTATTTGACGAGTTTTATCATGGGGCAGCAGTGGGCGCCGGTTGTGCTTCGTCCTTTATAGCTCTTATTCCAAAGAAAAAAGACCCGTTAGATTTCAGGGACTATCGACCAATTAGTTTGGTGGGGTGCGTGAACAAGGTATTGTCCAAGGTGCTAGTTGCAAGACTTAAGACGGTAATTGGGAAGCTAATCTCACCGGAACAATCGGCCTTTCTAGCCGGTAGGAATATCACAGACGGCCCGCTCATCTTAAATGAAGTAATTGGGTGGATGAAGAAGGTGAAGCGACGAGGTATGTTGTTTAAGGTGGACATCGAAAAGGCGTATGACTCGCTGAACCGGGAGTTCTTAGAGTCCGTCATGATCCAAATAAATTTCCCGGCTAAGTGGTGTAAATGGGTCATGGCAATTGTCATCTCGGCGCGTGCATCGTTTTAGTCAATGGATCACCAACTCATGAGGTCGTGTGCTCCCGTGGTCTAAGACAAGGCGATCCTCTTTCGCCTTTCTTGTTCTTAATTGCAATGGAGGCGCTATCGGGGATCATGAGAAGGGCGTCAAATGTGGGGCTGTTTAGAGGGTTATCATGCGGGTTGGGTGAGCTAGAAATGTCACATTTGTTATACGCGGACGACGTGGTTTTTCTTGGCGAATGGTCCGCTTCAAATGCTATGAACCTCAAAAGGATCCTTAGATGTTTCTACCTTGTCTCGGGTTTGAGGATCAACTTGGGGAAATCTTGTGTCTTTGGGATTGGTGTAAATAACACGGACACGCAGATGATGGCTGATTTATTAAGATGTAGAGCCGGCTCTTTCCCATTCACTTACCTTGGGTTGTAAGTCGCCGCTAATATGAACCTCTGCAAGCATTGGTGTCACACCACGCCAATGGCGGAAACACGTGGCGCGACGGTTCAAGAGCATAAAGCCAAGATTAACGCAAATCATAAGTAATTAAGAAAATGGGTCATTTATTTAAGACGCTGAAACCATGTTTGATGTTCACACATAAACAAAAAAAATTGTTTAAAATACATTAAAGTGGCTTCTCAAATATATCCCAAATCTTTGGGAATTAAAGTTGAAACCCTTTTGAAACACCCGACGCCCATATGAGAGATTCCCCCGACCCAGCTTGCCACGTTGTCCATCATCTATCAATTACCTGAAAGATATGTTTAAAAAGTCGTCAATATATAAATATTGGTGAGTTCACAGGTTTTAGTTTATCAAACTTTATCTCTTGGGAATTTCCATGTTATGACAATTTATAGGAGTTGCAAGTTCCTACAATTCTACTTGAGCCTATAACCAAACCAAGACAAATAATAATGCCCCACTCCAAGTCGTTACTCGGTATTCCTACGACTCGATTTCAGAATACGTGCACCCCAGGCATACGCCGATGCATAATCGACGCTATCGATTTGGGGTGGGCCTTGTCAGGCACCAATAGTACTATTCAAATATTCTTTCGGTTTCATTTCCCTGAATTAATGATTATAGTAGAGAGGTCTCAACCCCGAGTGGCGATCACAACTCAAGTACTTAACCCGTCAAACATTTCCCTAACATATCTTTCCCCCGAAAAACATAAAATAGTTTAAAATGGGGCCGTGAGACTCACCTGAATCTGTGCTTGGCTCAAAGAGGAAGATAGCAAGTTTTGTGGTCTCGCACCTACAAACGTCCTAGGCGTATAAGTCACTACACCTATAGTGCATGTGCCTTGGCAAGTTGTACACCCAACTCCCCGACCCAGTGTTGTTCCAATTCCCGTTTAATTAGGCGCGTATCCTAGGTTCATTGGCGATGGATTACCCCTTTTCTTACGAGTTATGTATTATTTTCGTCAATACTTTTTGTAACTTGTATTCTATCATTCTCGACACGACTCTACCTAACGTATAATTATTTTCCCATTTAAATAATTGTACTTAGGATCGTATCGTTCGATATAATGTATTCTTTAGTACCCGACTCGACTCACTTTGCCGCATATTTATTTTCCCATTTAAATAAATGTGCTAAGGTCTTGTCGTTCGGTAGTATATTCTTAACGCCCGACTCAACTTACCACGCCGTACATTTATTTTCCCATTTAAATAAATATACTAGGATCTTGTCGGTATTCACATGTTCGTAGATATAATTTACCTACTCGTCTCGGTTTTCCTTCTCGCATATCTACTTTCCCATTCAAATAGATATACTTAGAATTTCGTCGAGACGGGCATGTATACATACATCAATGTGTGAATTTTCCTTGTTAAGTCCATACGTTGTTTAGCGTTTTTAATTCTTTACGTTATGCTTTCTCCCACGAATATTCTCTCTAACACTTAGGAAAGTGTTATATAATTTTCACCCATGTTATATATATTTTACTTCTTAAAATATATATATTTTCACGTTTTGCCGCAATGGCATTTTTCTCTAGTTTGTCCGTTTATTCGCTATAGTTAGTTTATGTAACTAAGTCCGATAGTTTAAATTTTTCCATGCTTCTTCCAATATGTGTTCTATAGAAATATTATTTATGTTCCTAATGTCCAAACACATATTACTTGGAAAAATATACTTTTGTATTTTTAGTCCAACTTGTTAGCTTGTATTCCAAAAATGTTTCCGATACTTTTATATTCCCATTTATTTAAAAGTATCCATTTTTGTACAAGTTTTCTCAAGTTTCTACTTTTGTCCAATATTTTATAAAAACCTTTATTTTTATAAAATCCTTATGTTAATATAATTCCATATTTTTATAAACTTCCATTTTTATAAAAATACACTTTTCATAAAATACACTTGTAGGTTACTAGTGTTTACCAAACTATACTTGGAAAAATCATTATTTATGCTTTTGACACCAAACTTTCCGTTAATACATTTTTGGACCAAAGTTTCTAAAATATCTATTTTAGTCCATTCATTCTCAAAGTTACAACATTAGTCCCTTAACTTTTAAATGTTACTTTTTCCATCCTAACTTCCAAAGTTAGCATTTTTCTTCCAACTAGTGGACTTTAAAGAACCATCTTCTTCATGTTTGGTTATTTTTACATTATTCCACTTCTAATAGTCTTATATTTCATAAACAAGGTTACTAATATTTGTGTTTGGTGCATTTGTCCATCATATCCAAAGTTCACTCATCTAAGTGAGTAGACTTTAATTTTGTAACTTTTTCATCTATGCCTTTCTAACATATTCCATCTTATTTTATATTTTAGATAGTCATTTTATGATGATTAAAACCATCTTTTAACACATTCAAGTTTCTTTCATAAATCATGCCCAAATCATCATCCATCTTAAGTGTATGCACATATTTTTATATTTTCTTGGAATATCACATTACTAATATCAATTCCATGATCTACCCATATTATTATTCTTCCATTTTACTCTTGTAAAACATATTAAGACTCATGTTTCAAAACCACATTTTACCCAATAATGTACAACTTGCTCATAAGAACACATAATATGAACATTAATAATCAAAGCAAGGTTAAAACTTACTACTAGCTCAAGGCTAGGGAGGACAAAAACCTTGGATTTGAGTGGGGTTTAGTGTGTTCTTCCAAGTGATTAAGCTCCAAGCTCTTGAAACACACAATGGGGTTTTGAAAGATGAAGATTTAGAGATGATTTGGAGATGTAAAACTTGAAAAGAAAATGTGTATGGAGGGGGTATAAGCTACGGCCAAGGGGAGGAAGAAGAAGATTTTTGGCTTTTTGATTCAAGTATGCATGTATGTATCCTTATATGATCTTTCCCATATCTCTCAAAGATTAGTTGTATCTTATCTAGATTGTGTAATATCTTAGTAAGATTATGAGAGATAATAAAAATCTTTGGAGATCATATAAGAGGGTGTTTGGCCGTGGATTTTAGAGAGAGAATGGAGGAGATTTGGTGATTTTTGGCCAATGTTAATCCATGCATATTATCCTCATGATTACTAGTAATCTTTGTGGGTTAATTAGATAACAAAAAAAAGATATTAATCATTTGGAAAGGGCCCTAGGCCGGCCCCTTTGGGGTGTTTGGGTGGGGTCCACTTTGCTATATAATACCCATTATTGTTATGTTTAATTCCCTCTCGTTCGGGTATCGTCCGGGTATTTTTCGGGTTGTAATCGCGTGTTATCCGGATATTAAAAATACCTTTAATAACCCTTAAACATAGTCCAGTTTAAGCGTTGATAAATTATTTAGGCTTTTGCCGGTGAAATTATATGTTATGCGCGTATCGGGTGCGGTACGCGCACTTTATTCGTTACCGGGAGATTTGTATAACAAGCTTTCACGTATGGCTTTGGAGTTCCAAAACCCATTATATTTTGTGAAATTACGTTTTATTTTATATCCCGGGTGTCCGGGATCCGTTTCGCTTATTTAATTTTTACCGGGTAATCGCCAGTGTCCGTACCGGATAGATTTACTTGCACACGATCCTATCATGTTTTGTCATTAAACATATGCATTCCTATGCATTATTTGGGAATTGCTATCTTTCTAAGGCCTCAGTTAAATAAGCAACACATAATTGCATTTAATTACGTTAATCGCGTATAGTTAATTAGTACGGAATTACCTCATTTTTGCCGGTTGTTACATTCTCCCCCCGTTAAGAGAATTCCGTCCTGGAATTCACTTCGAGTTCTCCGGTATAGGGGTCTTCCCGAATAGGGCGGGATATTTTTGCTTCATCCGGTCCAGCCTTTCCCACGTGAACTCCGGTCCACGCTTGGCATTCCAGCGCACTTTGACCAACCTGATCTTGCTGCGCCTTAATTTTTGGACCTTCCAATCAGTTACCTCGATTGGTTCTTCGACGAAGTGTAACTTGTCGTCAATGTGGATTTCGTCCGCAGGGATGATGAGAGTTTCGTCGGATAGGCACTTCTTCAAATTCGACACGTGGAACGTGTCATGTACACCGTTAAGTTCTTGTGGTAACTTGAGCTTGTATGCCACGGGGCCTACTCTGGACAAGATTTCGAACGGTCCAACATACCGTGGGTTCAGCTTTCCGCGCTTCCCAAAGCGCGCGACACCTTTCCAAGGTGACACCTTTAGTAGGACCCTGTCTCCGACTTGAAATTCCAAAGGCTTTCGCCTCATATCAGCGTAGCTTTTCTGCCGGTCACGGGCCGCTTTGAGACGTTCTTTTATCAAGAAGACCTTGTCCGTCGTCTCTTGAACAATTTCGGGCCCGGTAAGTTGCTTTTCTCCAACTTCAGCCCAACATAGAGGAGATCTACACTTGCGTCTATAGAGCTTCAAAAGGTGCGGCTTGAATGCTCGTGTGGTAACTGTTGTTATACGAAAATTCCACCAGTGGCAAGTGTGTATCCCAATTACCGCTGAAATCGATTGCGCATGCCCGAAACATATCTTCCAAGGTCTGAATGGTTCGTTCACTTTGACCATCAGTTTGGGGATGATATGTGGTACTCATGTTAAGGCGAGTACCGAGGGCTTCATTCAAACTTTCCCAAAATCTTGAGGTGAAACGACTATCTCGATCGGAGATGATGGAAATAGGTACACCATGCTTAGACACCACTTCCTTAATGTACAAACGGGTCAGTTTCTCCAACTTATCCGTTTCGCGAATCGGGAGGAAGTGTGCGGATTTCGTCAATCGATCAACAATCACCCAGATCATGTCATGGCCGCTTGTTGTCTCGGGTAACTTGGTGATGAAATCCATGGAAATCTGCTCCCATTTCCATTCAGGTATTTCCGGTTGCTGGAGCAAGCCGGATGGTCTCTCATGCTCGGCTTTGACCTTCGCGCAAGTTAAGCATCGCGCAACATAAGCTGCTATATCCCTTTTGAAATTTGGCCACCAGTAAAGTTCCTTCAAATCATGGAACATTTTGTCTGCACCGGGGTGAACCGAATATCGGGAACTGTGAGCTTCGGCCAATACCAGTTCACGCAATCCACCATACACTGGTACCCAAATTCTATTCATGAAATACAAGGTTTGATCCGCCTTTGGCTCCAGTGAATCAACCATCTTCCGCAATCTTTCACCTTTGACATTCTCGGGTTTAAGAGCGTTAATTTGAGCTTCACGAATCCGGTCAGTCAGGTTCGTGTGGATAGTTAAACCCAAGGCTCGGACACGCAATGGCTTAACCCGTTCCTTGCGACTTAAGGCGTCGGCCACAAAGTTTGCCTTTCCGGGATGGTACTTTATCTCACAATCGTAATCGTTTAATAATTCGACCCATCACCGTTGTCGCATGTTCAAATCCTTCTGATCAAAGATGTGTTGTAAACTTTTGTGATCAGTGAAGATTGTGCACTTAGTTCCATATAAATAATGTCTCCAAATTTTGAGAGCGAATACCATTGCTCCCAATTCCAAATCGTGTGTAGTGTAATTCTTCTCGTGGATCTTTAGTTGCCTGGAAGCATACGCTATCACTTTTTCTCGTTGCATCAATACGCAACCCAAGCCTTGATGAGAGGCGTCACAGTAAACTACAAAATCTTCCGTTCCATCGGGGAGTGACAATATTGGAGCGCCACATAACTTCTCTTTTAGTATTTGAAATGCGGTTTCTTGCTTTTCTGTCCACTCAAACTTCTTATCCTTTTGGGTTAGCATGGTCAAAGACTGTGCTATCTTAGAAAAGTTCTCGATGAACCTTCTGTAATAACCCGCAAGGCCAAGAAATTATCGTACCTCGGTAGGAGTTCTAGGGGCGTCCCAATTTTTAATTGCCTCGATCTTGGCGGGATCGACGTGTATACCTTTTTCATTCACCACGTGGCCTAGGAAGTGGACTTCTCGAATCCAAAAGTCACATTTCGAGAACTTAGCATAGAGTTTCTCTTTACGTAGGAGCTCCAGGATTAAACGAAGGTGGTTTTCGTGGTCTTCTCTGGTGCGTGAATAGATCAAGATGTCATCAATAAAAACAATGACGAATTTATCCAAATACGGCTTACACACGCGATTCATTAAGTCCATGAAAACGGCCGGTGCGTTAGTTAAGCCGAACGACATTACCAAAAATTCATAGTGCCCATAACGAGTCCTGAACGTTGTTTTTGGTACATCCTCTTCCTGGATACGCAATTGGTGATAGCCGGACCTTAGATCAATCTTGGAATAAAAGCTGGATCCTTGGAGTTGATCAAACAAATCGTCGATCCTGGGGAGAGGATAGCGATTCTTAATGGTTAACTTGTTTAGTTCTCGGTAGTCAATGCACATACGAAAGGTGCCATCTTTCTTTTTCACAAATAAGACGGGAGCTCCCCAATGTGAGAAACTCGGTCTTATGAAACCCTTGTCTAGTAATTCTTGCAGTTGGCCGGATAGTTCCTGCATCTCGGATGGAGCTAGGCGATATGGCGATCGTGCTACGGGAGCAGCTCCGGAACAAGGTCAATGCGGAACTCGACTTGTCGAGGTGGTGGCAACCCCGGCAAATCTTCTGGGAATACGTCAGGAAAATCTCTGGCTATCGGAATGTCTTCCAATTTCCGCTCGTCGGCCTTCTTATCTACAACGTGTGCTAACAATGCGATGAGACCTTTCCTTAAACACTTTCGGGCCTTTATGCAAGTAATAATTCTTAATGGCGTCTCCCGCCTTTCCCTTTGAATCGATAGAGTTTCACCGTTCGCGAGGGGAACTTGAATCATTTTGTCGTTGCAAACAACGACGGCACGGTGTGCGGATAACCAATCCATGCCAATGACTATGTCAAAACTTCCCAGTACGACTGGTAATAGGTCAATACCAAACTCGTGACCACAGATATCCAACTTTCAATCTTTCGCTACATCTCGTGTTTCTATAGTTTTACCGTTAGCCAGTTCTATAGAGTAAGGTGTATCTAGCTTACTAGTTTTTAACCCAAGTAGTCTTTTAAACTCAACAGATACGAAGCTAAAATCGGCACCGGTATCAAATAACACAGAAGCATAATGACCATTAAGAGGGAACGTACCAGTGACCACGTTAGGGTCCTGTCGTGCATCACCAGCACCGATCACAAATGCCCGTCCACGTGCTTGGTTGTTGAGCTTAGGGCAATCCCTCTTCCAATGATCAGGTGACCCGCATGCGAAGCAGGGTCTTGCTCCTCCGGTCTTCGGTGCTCCTGATCGACACTCTTCAGTCTTGTGCCCAGAACGGCAGCACTTACCACAGATCACTTCGTTCTTTCCTTGATAACCCTGTTTTCCATTGTTTCCACGTCCTGTGGCTACATACCCTTTCCCTTTCTTGTTCGAACCTCCTGATGATCCGTCCTTCTTCCCGTCATTACGTTTCCGTTTCCCAAACCTTGGCTTGTTTCCCTGATCACTAGACCCAACTACTGAGTTCGAACCCAAATTCTTACCTTCCACACTACTGGGCTCCGAAATCTTTAGTCCCGACACCTTCCGAATCAAGGTGCCCATTTGAATGGCATCCTCAGTAAGGCTTAGAGCGAGGTCGATGGCTTCGCGCATGGTCGTGGGTTTGGAAGAAGTGACCATGCTGCGGATTTGTGGCGCCAGTCCGAATAAGTACCTCTCAATCTTCCTGCTCTATGGGGTGACCAAACGGGGAACTAGTCGTGATAGGTCGTGGAATCTGGACGTGTATCCCGCTACGTCTGCTCCTGTCATGGTGAGGTTCTAGAATTCAGACTCCAATTTCTGCACTTCACTTGCCGGGCAGTACTTAGCAATCATGAGTTCCCTTAGTTCCAACCAGGTTAGGGAGTATGCAGCATTGTCTCCCAGTGACTGAACCTGACTGTTCCACCATGTCAATGCTTGATCCAGGAACAAGTTCGTGGAGTACATAACGGTCTGTCGGGGGTACAGCTGCTGATACGGATTACTGCTTCAGTCTTTTCGAACCATTTGACTAGTCCGACGGATCCCTCAGTGCCGCTGAAGTTGAGTGGCTTGCAGTCCAGGAAGGCTTTGAATGTGCAGCCACGCTCTCGCGAGGCAGTTTCTGCAATAATAAGGGGGCATGTTATTATGGGATAGGAGCTTTAGGATAATCTCCTATTGCTTTTGCATTTATTCATAAACCTCTTACCAGTAGGGGAGATCTCACGTTGATCACTCCCGGTCCTGTCCCGCGATCTCTCGGTGCGAGCAGCCTCGTGTTCCGCGATGGCTTGAGCTTTCAAGTTCAGCGGGTGTCGTGGGCAACACGTCGTTGCCACTGTTGCTCCTTGTGGTTGGTGCCATTTTACTTCAATAACAATTGTTAAAGTTAATCTTTGACAGACATTCATACAAATATTGTCATACACAAGTATAAATAGCAACTCATCACTTGAACATAATAATCAATAAAATCATCACCACACAATCACACAAATCCCAATATGTAAAGTAAGTAATAACAATCACAGACAATCACAGTCATACAATCGCACATTTTACCATCATAACAATAAGATTCTCATTAATTTCAATAATACGAGTACAACGCTTTGTTCATAATAACAAAATGGGGATGGCATCCCTCATACATCGTTTGAAATAAATAAAAACATAATGTCATATGCCGGCACACCCCGCACGGCTGGGCAAAAATGCAAAACTAGCGCTGTAATCCCTGCTATGCTAACATGTTACTACTAATACTACTACATATATATCGGGGATGTCTCCCCATCTACTGCGGTGGTGGCTGAGGATACTGGTACTGGGGAGCGTACATGCTGATGGACATGCTAATGGTCGTAATGCGCTCGTAGAGGAACTGACGGTGCGCAAAGTGTGTGTCGTCGGTGATCCCACAAAGTGCGTCCATACGCAGAAGCTCCTCCGCGTAGTGTGCCAGCGCATCCCTGACGTCTATAATCCGGGCCCACATGAGACGGGCCTGCTGATCCATCTGACTCACAGTGCGTTGTACTGTGTCAGCGAGGATCCGGAAGTCGCTCTCTAGCGAGATCACCGTGGACCAGGCCGGTCCGGATAATGGGGTCATCCCATGGGGCTGTGACGGCCCGGGTATATCGGTGTACGTCGGCTGGGATGGACCGACTAGGTCTGGCATCGGTAGGGATGGGAAGGGCTGGGCAAAACCCAATAATCTAGGGGTGAAGTGGGGTGGTATCTGGTACGGGTCCCCTACACCTAGAGTGTACGGTGCAGGTGGTGGTATCATAAAGGGGGCTCCTGCACCCACAGTGTACGGTGCAGGTGGTGGTATGGTAAGCATCTCGCGTAGGGTGGTAGTATGGGAAAGGTGGTAATGGGTAGTGTCATGGGTGCTGAGGAAGGTGCTATGAGCTCGGCCAATGGGACCATGAGGGGCTGTGTAACCGTGACCCACTCTGGAGCGGATACCATGACGGTAGGGGTAGTGGGGCTCGCAGTAGCGAAAGCTGTCAAGCCTGCTCGGTGTAGCTCAGAGCTGTGGCGGCCATGTCTCCTACAGCGGGGGCCCACTCTGGGTCCTCACTGGGGTCTGTCTCTTCGGAGCTGTCGCTGTCTGCTCCTCCCATGGCGGCGTCTACCTCCATGTCATCATCCTCCGGGTCGAGTACTACGACCTCGATCGGTGGGGGTGGCAAAATCTGAATGCTACTGTCGTAGCTCGGCGCGGCACTCTCGGCGTCCGACATCCCTGGCAAAAGAACCGTACTAATATTTATATATTATCCATTAGAAAGTTAAGCGTACATTTAAGGCACTCTTCCTAACTTCTACTACTAATGTAGTATGCACTAGTACCCATGGCTAGCTTGGTCGGAATCTCTTCATACCCAATATTCTTTTCTTTCGGAATAATTTACTTTATTGCGTTTTATACAATGGTTTTGAAAACTTCATCTTTTTGAACCAAATCCGGTTATAGTGTATATTTTAAAAATACTAATTCGCTATAACCTTGGCTCTGATACCACTTTCTGTCACACCACGCCAATGGCGGAAACACGTGGCGCGACGGTTCAAGAGCATAAAGCCAAGATTAACGCAAATCATAAGTAATTAAGAAAATGGGTCATTTATTTAAGACGCCGAAACCATGTTTGATGTTCACACATAAACAAAAAAAAATTGTTTTGAATACATTAAAGTGGCTTCTCAAATATATCCCAAATCTTTGGGAATTAAAGTTGAAACCCTTTTGAAACACCCGACGCCCATATGAGAGATTCCCCCGACCCAGCTTGCCACGTTGTCCATCATCTATCAATTACCTGAAAGATATGTTTAAAAAGTCGTCAATATATAAATATTGGTGAGTTCACAGGTTTTAGTTTATCAAACTTTATCTCTTGGGAATTTCCATGTTATGACAATTTATAGGAGTTGCAAGTTCCTACAATTCTACTTGAGCCTATAACCAAACCAAGACAAATAATAATGCCCCGCTCCAAGTCGTTACTCGGTATTCCTACGACTCGATTTCAGAATACGTGCACCCCAGGCATACGCCGATGCATAATCGACGCTATCGATTAGGGGTGGGCCTTGTCAGGCACCAATAGTACTACTCAAATATTATTTCGGTTTCATTTCCCTGAATTAATGATTATAGTAGAGAGGTCTCAACCCCGAGTGGCGATCACAACTCAAGTACTTAACCCGTCAAAATTTCCCTAACATATCTTTCCCCCGAAAAACATAAAATAGTTTAAAATGGGGCCGTAAGACTCACCTGAATCTGTGCTTGGCTCAAAGAGGAAGATAGCAAGTTTTGTGGTCTCGCACCTACAAACTTCCTAGGCGTATAAGTCACTACACCTATAGTGCATGTGCCTTGGCAAGTTGTACACCCAACTCCCCGACCCAGTGTTGTTCCAATTCCCGTTTAATTAGGCGCGTATCCTAGGTTCATTGGCGATGGATTACCCCTTTTCTTACGAGTTATGTATTATTTTCGTCAATACTTTTTGTAACTTGTATTCTATCATTCTCGACACGACTCTACCTAACGTATAATTATTTTCCCATTTAAATAATTGTACTTAGGATCGTATCGTTCGATATAATGTATTCTTTAGTACCCGACTCGACTCACTTTGCCGCATATTTATTTTCCCATTTAAATAAATGTGCTAAGGTCTTGTCGTTCGGTAGTATATTCTTAACGCCCGACTCAACTTACCATGCCGTACATTTATTTTCCCATTTAAATAAATATACTAGGATCTTGTCGGTATTCACATGTTCGTAGATATAATTTACCTACTCGTCTCGGTTTTCCTTCTCGCATATCTACTTTCCCATTCAAATAGATATACTTAGAATTTCGTCGAGACGGGCATGTATACATACATACATCAATGTGTGAATTTTCCTTGTTAAGTCCATACGTTGTTTAGCGTTTTTAATTCTTTACGTTATGCTTTCTCCCACGAATATTCTCTCTAACACTTAGGAAAGTGTTATATAATTTTCACCCATGTTATATATATTTTACTTCTTAAAATATATATATTTTCACGTTTTGCCGCAATGGCATTTTTCTCTAGTTTGTCCGTTTATTCGCTATAGTTAGTTTATGTAACTAAGTCCGATAGTTTAAATTTTTCCATGCTTCTTCCAATATGTGTTCTATAGAAATATTATTTATGTTCCTAATGTCCAAACACATATTACTTGGAAAAATATACTTTTGTATTTTTAGTCCAACTTGTTAGCTTGTATTCCAAAAATGTTTCCGATACTTTTATATTCCCATTTATTTAAAAGTATCCATTTTTGTACAAGTTTTCTCAAGTTTCTACTTTTGTCCAATATTTTATAAAAACCTTTATTTTTATAAAATCCTTATGTTAATATAATTCCATATTTTTATAAACTTCCATTTTTATAAAAATACACTTTTCATAAAATACACTTGTAGGTTACTAGTGTTTACCAAACTATACTTGGAAAAATCATTATTTATGCTTTTGACACCAAACTTTCCGTTAATACATTTTTGGACCAAAGTTTCTAAAATATCTATTTTAGTCCATTCATTTTCAAAGTTACAACATTAGTCCCTTAACTTTTAAATGTTACTTTTTCCATCCTAACTTCCAAAGTTAGCATTTTTCTTCCAACTAGTGGACTTTAAAGAACCATCTTCTTCATGTTTGGTTATTTTTACATTATTCCACTTCTAATAGTCTTATATTTCATAAACAAGGTTACTAATATTTGTGTTTGGTGCATTTGTCCATCATATCCAAAGTTCACTCATCTGAGTGAGTAGACTTTAATTTTGTAACTTTTTCATCTATGCCTTTCTAACATATTCCATCTTATTTTATATTTTAGATAGTCATTTTATGATGATTAAAACCATCTTTTAACACATTCAAGTTTCTTTCATAAATCATGCCCAAATCATCATCCATCTTAAGTGTATGCACATATTTTTATATTTTCTTGGAATATCACATTACTAATATCAATTCCATGATCTACCCATATTATTATTCTTCCATTTTACTCTTGTAAAACATATTAAGACTCATGTTTCAAAACCACATTTTACCCAATAATGTACAACTTGCTCATAAGAACACATAATATGAACATTAATAATCAAAGCAAGGTTAAAACTTACTACTAGCTCAAGGCTAGGGAGGACAAAAACCTTGGATTTGAGTGGGTTTAGTGTGTTCTTCCAAGTGATTAAGCTCCAAGCTCTTGAAACACACAATGGGGTTTTGAAAGATGAAGATTTAGAGATGATTTGGAGATGTAAAACTTGAAAAGAAAATGTGTATGGAGGGGGTATAAGCTACGGCCAAGGGGAGGAAGAAGAAGATTTTTGGCTTTTTGATTCAAGTATGCATGTATGTATCCTTATATGATCTTTCCCATATCTCTCAAAGATTAGTTGTATCTTATCTAGATTGTGTAATATCTTAGTAAGATTATGAGAGATAATAAAAATCTTTGGAGATCATATAAGAGGGTGTTTGGCCGTGGATTTTAGAGAGAGAATGGAGGAGATTTGGTGATTTTTGGCCAATGTTAATCCATGCATATTATCCTCATGATTACTAGTAATCTTTGTGGGTTAATTAGATAACAAAAAAAAGATATTAATCATTTGGAAAGGGCCCTAGGCCGGCCCCTTTGGGGTGTTTGGGTGGGGTCCACTTTGCTATATAATACCCATTATTGTTATGTTTAATTCCCTCTCGTTCGGGTATCGTCCGGGTATTTTTCGGGTTTTAATCGCGTGTTATCCGGATATTAAAAATACCTTTAATAACCCTTAAACATAGTCCAGTTTAAGCGTTGATAAATTATTTAGGCTTTTGTCGGGTGAAATTATATGTTATGCGCGTATCGGGTGCGGTACGCGCACTTTATTCGTTACCGGGAGATTTGTATAACAAGCTTTCACGTATGGCTTTGGAGTTCCAAAACCCATTATATTTTGTGAAATTACGTTTTATTTTATATCCCGGGTGTCCGGGATCCGTTTCGCTTATTTAATTTTTACCGGGTAATCGCCAGTGTCCGTACCGGATAGATTTACTTGCACACGATCCTATCATGTTTTGTCATTAAACATATGCATTCCTATGCATTATTTGGGAATTGCTATCTTTCTAAGGCCCCAGTTAAATAAGCAACACATAATTGCATTTAATTACGTTAATCGCGTATAGTTAATTAGTACGGAATTACCTCATTTTTGCCGGTTGTTACAATTGGAAGCCGGTAGTTGACGCTTTTCGGAACAAACTCTCCATTTGGAAGGCGAAGACCCTTTCTTTCGGTGGTCGGGTGACACTTATCAAGTCGGTACTCAACGCCTTACCGTCTTATTATTTTTCTTTATTCAAAGCCCCTAGGAAGATTATTGACCAATTGGACAAGTTGCGCCGTGTGTTCTTTTGGGGCGGCTCCGAGGAAAAGGCGAATATGAATTGGGTTGCGTGGCAAAGGGTGTGTGCCCGGTTGATTTTGGTGGCTTAGGCTTCGGTTGTCTCCTGATATGAATTTATCTATGCTAGCCAAATGGTGGTGGAGATTCAAAGTAGACTCCACCGCTCTTTGGAGAAATATTATATGGTCCATACATAGCTCGTCTAGGGATTGGAACCCAATCCCGATCAAACTTTCCATTTCAGGGTCTTGGAAACAAATTCACTCGGCAATGCAGGTTGTTAAAGGGTTCGGGGTGGATGTGGGTTGGGCCATCAAAGGGATTGTGGGTAACGGGTTGGGTACGTATTTCTGGATGGACAGTTGGGCACTCGACATCCCTCTGGCAGCAGCTTTCCCAGCTCTGTTTGCGCTGGAACGTCACAAGTCAGCTTCTGTCAGGGATCGGGTTCTGCAATCGGGTCTTGGGTGGGGTTGGGACGGGAAAAGGGAGGTGTTTTCAGTTGAAGAATTGGCTGAGTTGCAGCAACTGCAACAGTTGGTGGCTGTCCCAGTTCTCTCAAACGCTGCTGACAAGTGGGTATGGGGTCTTGGGGTTGGGTGCGAGTATACTGTGGCTGGTTTCAAGGTCTTGCTGCAGTCAGTCGGGTTCGAACAGGTCCCATTTGTGATGAAATGGAACTCGTGGATTCCTAAAAAGGTGGCGATAGTGGCCTGGCGCGCTGAAATGAACAGGCTTCCAACGCGATCTGCACTTCGACATAGGAATGTTATAGTTGCTTCTGATCTTTGTCCACTCTGCGGGGAATATCCAGAAACATCGGAACACCTTTTCTCAGCGTGCGGATTCTCCCAGACTCTTTGGCAGCTCGTGTATCAATGGTGTAAAGTGGGCTCGACATTCACGTTTCATATAAAAGATGTTCTGCAGCTACATGATTATGCGGGTGGTTCAAAGATAAGAAGGAAGGTATTAAACGCGATTTTCTTATCGACAATTTGGTGCATATGGAATCATAGGAATGAGGCGATTTTCAACCAAAAACAGGTTCTCCTTAATAAGGCGATTGGTGATATTAAGGCCTTAAGCTTGTTTTGGATTAAGGCTAGGGCGAAGAAACCTTCTCTTGATTGGAATGTTTGGCGTAGTTTCAATTTGTCTAGAATTGGGTGGTGATGTATTGTTTCAATGATTGTATATATGGTGGTGTCTATCTAAGGTGTATGCTAGTTTCCCGCTAGCGTTTATGAAATAAAGCTTTTGTTGATCGTTAAAAAAAAACAATTATTTGTTGAAATTAGCACTGTCATGCAATATCCGTTTGAAGTAAAAAATTAACGTTATCATATAGTTATTACATGAATTAAGTAACCCAATTCATAGGCCATAACTCCATAACTCATTGTCAAAACAACTAAAGTCAAACAAACATAGTGGAAGGATTTAAGGAATACGATATGGAACTTGAAAATCATAGGAAAATGCCTTGTTGGTTGGTGTGTAGATGAAGTTTGTCTTTCAAAAAAAAATAAAAATTGAATTGATTTAATTTTTTTTATTTCAATTTTTATTTTATTTTTTTTGGCTTCGCTGAGGTTTCAATTGTTGGTACACCAAAGCAACAATAAATTATTAATATCTTAAGCTGATTGTATGAACAAATTAATGACATTCGTCTTTTGGTCCCCTAATTTTTTTTTTTTTTGAATTAAAAGATAAACAAATAATTCTTACAAGTGGGAGGTGGGTAAACGGGTCACAAGTTGCGCCGCTACCCCTTTTGAATAGAAAAACCTACTCTATTAAAAATAAAACTTAGGTCCTTCGTCGCTGGAGAGTTGCTCTGCACCACCTTTTGAACTCTTTTTAAGAACCGGATTGCCTCGGGGGCTAGCCCTCCAAATGTGTCAAAAGCAAATGGCACAAAAGCGTGTTGGTTCTCTAGACATGCAGCTTTATGTTTGACAACTTTCTGGGATTCTGCTTTCAAGGCTGCTTGCCCTGCCACAAAACCCGAATCTCGAAGTCCCACCAGAGACACCCCTGTGAGATCAACGCACGCGTGCTTGCCTTGTGCCCACCCGAACACGAGGACATCTGCTGGCCTTAAGGTAGACCGTCCTTCTAGGGGGTCCGTCAAAAAGTTAACCAGGGCTTCTTTCCTAGCCGAAATCCCTGCCCTACGCAAGACGTCCCATAAAACATCCCTGACCAGATTATGTCTGTATTTAAATCCGGGCAGCTCCTTACAGTGAAGGGCATGTTCCCCAAACTTATCTAAACATGTTTTCTTGCAAACTGGACACGACTTATCAACTGGGAACATGGGAATCATGAGCCTATATTTAAGGATAGCCCGGTATTCAACCGCTGACATGTGTTGCCCGAGCCCCCCAATAGGAAGGGCAGCCAAGAAATCTTGAGCATGCGCTACTTTGAGGCATTCAAACACCGCTTTCTGACGCGCAGTCATGGCAAACTTCTCTCCCATAGTCTGAAGGGTTTTACAGTTAAACGCACTCGCCAAGAACTTTTGAGGTTTGTTGGGGGCGGTGTCCTTATCCATAAAACCCCCCAAATCTGAGTCAGGAAGAGAGCAGCGAACGGTGTCCAAAGCAAGCTCATAATCCAAGTCCAGCCCCACTATCCTGCTGTTTCGTAAGATGTGGTCTTGCAGTCCCCAGGATTGCACTCTAGAGGCCACAAAAGCATATGCAGACATGTCTTCTGTCGAACACAGGCCAAGACCTCCCAACCGTATCGGTAAAGACGCTAACCGCCATTGAAGATCCCCAAAGAACGGCCCCCATATACTACAATATCTTCGACCGCTTCACGAAGCCCTTTGTCAAAAATGGATACGGCCTCATCAGCAAAGGCTGGTTGACATGTCCGAAGGCCAAACAACAGTTTAGCAACACCCATACAAGAACGGAGCAGCAAAAGTTCACTTTGGGGGTCCCCCAATTTCTGTAGAGAAACCATCAAATCCACTGCCCGACGAGCCCTTTTAGCACCCAAGGATCTAATATATTCGCCGTCCCGACTAACAGCGCCCCCAGGAGCTTCACACCTCTCTCTGGTCTCCCGATATCGCTAGGAAATAAACCAGGCTTCACTTTTTCCCCATTGCACGATGGCCAAAAAATTTCACATTTCTTAATATTAAGCGTAAGGCCTAGATTCGGCCCCTCAGCTCGGATAATATCAAAAGCCTTAGCCACTTCCTTGGCCTCTCCCATAATAGTGCCATCGTCAAGGTACCAAGCATGAAACGGGAGGGAGCAACACTCTTCTAGCCGACGGATCAACGGGTGTAGAACAAGAGCGAAGAGAAGCGGCCCCAATGGGTCTCCCTATTGGACCCCAGTAGAGGCCCCAATACAAGAATCCCCCACATAAAGCCTAGCAGGTTGGGCATATATGAACTGAACCCAAGGGTATATGGATGGGCATCGGACGCTCACTTCCCGCAGGAGAATGGTCCTGTCAACCAAGTTGAAGGCGTTCGAAAAGTCGACCGTGAGCATGACCAAGGATCCGTCATCGTGGAACTCATTCAGAAACCTATTCGCGCTGTGGAGAATGGCCTCTGCCCCGTTGGGGACCCCCACCCCAAATTGATAATCACCTAAGTATGCCGCCATCTCTTTCCTAACTTTACGCATCGCGACTTTAGAGACTAACCTTCTCCAAATGGCCCCAACAGCAATAGGCCTAATTCCATTATCGGGTTTGAGCAATGGAGTTAAGGGGGCAGATGCGATAAACTCCGCAAGAACTTTTGGGCAAAGCCCCCCTAACAAAATGTTAACCACTTCAGTGATCGCCAAAAGTAAATCAGAGGGTGGCGAGGCCCCTTGCCCACAAAGGGCATCTAAAATATGTTGAGCTCTGAGGTCGTCCCTCCCACATGAAGTCCCTTTAGGGAAGGATTTAATACTCCCTAACACACAATCAGGATCACCCTGAAGGGCATCCTCGGATGGTAAGGCATTAGGAAATGTAGGGGTCAGGTGATAGGGTGTTTATCGATCAGGGCCTTCAAGGTGGAATCCCCAACTGGGGCAACTCCGAAGGAACATAAAACCTTAACTGCGGCTGTGAAATGGCCATCGGCAACCTTCCGCATGCACTACTTTATATTGGCTCTGTTATCAAAGTCAGGCTGGGCACTGGACGCCCTAACTAACCCTTCATCTGATTGGTTAAGAAGTTGGAGGACGAGTTCCTCTATCCCAGTCCCGTCTTTCCAAATAGCTAAAGCCCGCATGATACTACTGCACTGTAAGGACTTGCGGTTCCCAGACCGCCGCTCTTGCCTAGAGGACGGTCGTATAACACGTAGGGTGCAACGAGGCAACAACAACAACTTAACCCATGCTTCAACAGATCCAGGGGTAGCCACAACTCTACGCAGGGTCACCGTTAACGCCTGGGCAAACGCCATCCGACAGGAAGACGGAATACTTTTGACAGTCGTTATTGGCATGGCAAAAAGTTGTTCCAGAAGCCTAATATCAACAGCTACCCTCCCACCGTGCTCAGGATTAGGAACATTTTGGGATACAGGTGGGCAGGGCTTAGGGATCCCCACAATGAAGTCATCGACACTATTGGTAGCCTGGGAGAACTTCACGACACAGTCTACGTGATGACAGCCCCTGCTGAGAGCATGCAAGGACATGCATCGCGCGCACAACCACTGTTTAATACCCTTCAAGGATCCCCCTAACTCCCCGAAGAGGTCTGGATCCCCAGAAATTGCGCTCTGCAGAACATTCCTTCCATCATCCCACCCTATATGGTCGCGTTTTAAGTGGGCAAGCAATCGGGTGCTGCTTGAAATACCAAATTTACACGAGTGAAAATTTTTAAAGGGGCACGGTTGTGTTGCATCAGCAATGCAAGGACCGGCCACGATACTAGAATGCTGGCGACGCCCTCGAGAAGAAGGCATTGGTTTTGGTGGCGCACGCTTATAAACTGCGCAACAATGACGAATGGGTCAAGAAACTTGGGTGAGCCAGATTTAAGGGAGTTAAATATATTATTATTTTAATTATTATTATTATAGATAATACTATTAACATCATAATTATAGTGATATATAAGTAACAAAAACTAAATAATAATAATAATAGATTATTAATACTAATAATATACTGGGTAACCATAACATAATTATAGAAAACAGGAAAATAGATTTGACATCAGGTTCGAATGGAGACAAGGAATTCCACAATGGTCGAACCAGAATTTAATAGGGGTCGAACCAACATTGCACAGGGGTTCGAACAAAGGAAGGAAAGGGACGAATGGAGGAGACTAGTCGAATGAAGGAAGGGTCGAATGAAGACACAAGAGGTCGAACGGGTTCCGGTCACGATTTTGAAATCTCAAAAAGCCGTTACAGGGATGGTGTTGGTGATGATGGATGAAACGACGGCATTTTGGATATGTGGATGAGTTTGGTTATTGGACAGTGGGTGAAACTAAAACGGTGACGTTTTGGTGTGTGTGAGTGTCGGGTCAGAAGGAGAGGTGTGTGTTGATGAAACGGTGACGTTTAGGAGTTGAAAGAGATGATTGGTGAAGTAGTCTGGTGAGGTTCGCCGGAGGAATTGTTTGAAGGAAGAAGACGGGGGAGACAAAACGACGGAGGAATCTTGAAAGTACGTTTGGGTTAAGAAATCTGTGGGTGACTATATTAAATATGTTTTTGTATCATTCAAATATTAATGACTAGTTTATACCCTGGGAGCGTCCCGGGTTAAGAAATCTAAGTAAAGTGAATAAAATTAGAAGTATCTAGACTATAAAAATATCATCTGCCAATATATGATTAATTATTATTATTATTATTATTATTATTATTATTATTATTATTATTATTATTATTATTATTTTAAACAAATCTCTGTCATAAGTTATCATATTCTAATATAAAAAAAGGGTAATTGGGTCGGGTATCACCTAATCCCATGCCCGACCCAAACCCACAATTTTTTTAAAACTAATTCCAAACCTGACACAATACCTGTCGGGTTACAAAACATAGTCGTTTTTTTCTCCGTTTTTTATATAGCACTATGGTACTAGTTGAAAAGATAATAAAACGCTCGTTAATTTGGTGTAATTTTTTTTTAAATCTCGTATATAAAAGATATTAACATTTAAAAGTTATGAGAGGAAAATGAGAGAGAAAAACATCCTATGTGACATCTCTCAAAAGAGAGATTGCATAATATTATGACATGTCATTAAAAATGTTTTGGTTTATTATATATATAGATATATAGATATAGATAAGTTGATAACATACTTTAATTTATATAAAGTCATTCTACTCTACACATTACAAAGTAAAAAATAACGAATAATAGTGATATGAGTAGATAAAGTCATTCTACTCTACACATTAAGAGGGTGTTTGGGATTGCATTTTGAATCTAATTTTTAGATTATTGCATTTTGAAAACGCAGGTAAACAGTTTTTAGTGTTTGGATTGCGTTTTGAAAACACAGATAATCAGTTTTTTAGGCTATCAAAACGCAATAATCTATAAGTAGCTCCACCCCTGCTTTTCCAAAACGCATAATCTGTTTTGAATAATCAATCCCAAACACCTCCTAAATGTGCGACGGAGCTTGAAGTTTTCAATTTAATTAGGCTATTTAGTGTGGGAAGTTCTATGGCTGTCCCGGCCCGTCTTGGACGCGAACACCGCCCCCTACGGTTGTCCCCGTCTTGGATGTTCTATATGGAACGGGGAGGACGAGCCAATTTAAATGATTTTTTATATAGGAGACCAATCAAATGGTTTGTTTTGGGTTGTCTCGGATGGAGCACACCGCCCCCTTAGGGTGTTTCCATTCTTGATATTTGACCCCCACTGACAATATTTTCTACGTGGAGGGGTGTCCTCCCGTCCCGATACCCAACACCCTTATGAATATGAGATGTTTTCTATCCGCAAATGTTTGAACAATTGAATTATAAGTAAACGATAACGTTGCATACCAGTATTAACTATTTTTTTTTCTTACGGATGGGTGGATTGATCCCTACTCCCTATAAAATAATCGTTTTAGTTCATTTTTATTTTATTAATGTTTCTACTTTTAAGTAATATTTTTTTTATTACCACTTAGCCTTCTAGTTGAGTGGTACGGTTAGAGTCTCACCTGAGATAAATTTTGTTTTGGGTTGGCTAGCGTTTTCCAGTTATGGGTTTCCTCCTGAGTAGGTAGATTGGATCACCACGTTATGTTGTTCGAGGGGAAGGGTTCGTGATCCTAATTCCTAGATGTGTTGGCCTTTGTTGTTAAAAAAAGTGTGTTATTTCTAATAAACTAGTAGTACACACCCTCGCTCCGTGCGGCTTTCAAATCGTAGATCCCACAATTTAAGCCTCGACACTACTATCCTCAAAACGACTTTTTATCAAACGTCAATTACATCACCATCACCACTACCACCACACAACCACCACTGACGACGCCAGGCCACGTCCAACACCACACGCCGCCGCAACCGGAGATTTGGCCGGAATGTTACATCACCGTCACAACTACCAGAGATTTGACCGGAATGTTGCCAAAACCCTCACCACCATCGTCGTAAACACCGTCAACGATCTCCTCGAAGCCCTAGAATCTATCGATGTTGCTTGACATCCACTTCGGGTACTGTTTGAAACCGGCCGATAAGCTATTACACAGTCGAACCTCGTCACTGTTGTTCTGATAGCCACGGCAGATCATTGGTTCTTCGATAGCAAGACCCTGTTTTCCTAAGGTAATTTTTGGTCGACGGCGACAAGTTCTACACCGGAGTCAACACAATGACATTGTACGCTACCGATGGTGTTGAAGTTTTGCTCGAAAGCGAAACCCACTTTAGATGGCTCAAGAAATCCTCAACCGTTTTCCCACCGGAAAACGTGTAAAGCGGTATGCAACCGTAGACGATGAAGTCTCCAACAAAAGTTATGGCAACGATGGTTGCAGTGGGGATGGTTGGGGAGACTGATGTTTGTAAGAAAAATGAGATGAAGGCTTTGCCCATGCAGATTAGAATATAATATAATATATTAATATATGTAATTTTGTCGGCTTTCAATTTAATTTTTCACCTAAATTCATTTATTACCAACAAATTTTTGTTGGGAGTCATGGTATCTAATACACAGCGGAAGTGGTTTATGAGGGTGTTTGGAATTACGTTTTGAATCTGATTTTTAGATTATTTTTTGAAAACGCAGATAATCAGTTTTTAGTGTTTGGGATTGCGTTTTGAAAACGCAGATAATCAGTTTTTTAGGCTACCAAAACGCAATAATCTATAAGCAGTTCCACCCCTACTTTTCCAAAACGCATAATCTGTTTTGAATAATCAATCCCAAACAACCCCTATATATTTAACAAAAACGGATTATATAAACTTTATATATAAGTGCCGATTTATATATATATATATATATATATATTGTTAGATGATTTTATTAATCCGACTAATAAAATATTCCCAATCAGGATCTCAGTTAAACGCGTATAAACAAATAAATAATAAACAACCATAGGGGGTTTAGTAATCAACCTTTGACGACTACACCGGAATTGTAACACGCGGGTTACAACGAATCCTCGCTAGTAGGAAGTTCACAACCGAGCACGAACCAACCGGGAAGCAACACTTAGCAAGAGGAAGGCGGGCGACGGAGTGGTGGTTTGGCCGAAATAAGGCAACAAGGGCGGCGGCCCTTTTTCCTTTGGGTGGCAGCTGCAAAAAACAAGAGGAGGCAAGGAGTTTGTGTTTTGTTATAAAAGTGTACATCTAGGGTTTACTCCTTAACCCTACTTTTATAAAACAACAACTTACACTCAACCCCTTGTTAAATATCATAATATTTCTTAATATTAATCTAATTAATATTAAGTCTCTTGAGTTCAAAACTATTATTATTTCATAAATAATAATCCACCGACACGTGAACTTATCTGATTCGTGTACCAACGTGTAACTCTTTGGATCGTACCGGGTCGGGTTACGTTGACCTCGATTTTTTAATTACATCGGACATACTATATATCCAACAATTTTTACCTCTATTTAACTTATTCTTCTTCTTCTTTTTCTTCACACATTTATTTTTCTTCTTCTTCTTCTTCTTCACAATTTCAAATCCTAAACCTTCAATCTTCTTCGCACCAACTTCATCAGGGTGTAGTGAACCGAGGAGGAAGAACTAGCACTCGTCATCGCGTACCAACAAGTGCACGGTGACGGTGCTTCGTCAAGCCGGGGATCACCACATGGCCGCGGACTACAGTGGCACAGGGTCCTAGCCGAGTTTGGTACCCTTTTCGGGGGTATAAATCGTACAAATGACTCCATCTCTCACAAGTACGCGGACTTGAAATTGAAGTGTAAAAACTTCGAAATCGCGTACAGAAAGGTGAAGAGAGATATGCTCGGGGAAAATGAAGACATGCTCCTCGCCTTTACCCACGTGGAGTACCTTTCGACGGTTGGGCATAACTTTCACGACGTTTCAGTGTGGAAAATGTTACGCTCGGGCTCACATTAGGTTTTTTTAATGTAATCGTTTTTTTATTTTAGTGTAATTTTCTTTTTTTTAGTGTACTGTTTTTTTAGTGTAATATTTTTTAGTAATGGAATGTATTTTTATTTTTATTTAATCTTAATATTTTATAAAAAAAAAAGTGTGGTAAATATTTAAATATATTTTGTAAAAAAACACCCGCTCACCTTGACCCACAACATGATCAAGTGAGCAAGCCGCGGCCGCGAGCTAGTGACATGTAGGCGTCGACGTGGCAAGATATTATTCAATAGAGTCATTCCTCACCTCTACTCACACCATATAGTCTTATATGTTTTAACTTAACTAGTGGTATACGCCTACGTGCGTTACGCGAGTGAAATTATGGCTTGTAACCTTACGATTTGAACGATAACCTATTGCCTCACAAAGGAGGGGCCGTCCCGATCATCATAGTTTTAGTCTATCTTAATTTGCTTACTTAAAGAAATGATAGATCTTCATTCTTATGTATATTCTTTATGCTTTTTGGGATAGATAATTGCGGCGAATAAATGCTTTGATGTAATCTTTTTGCAGACAATGGTAATCCTATAGTCAGAGATTTCTTCTTCCTTAGATGGCATGTTACCAGCAGGATCATTAGGATATTCTCAATCAACAATGCAGCCTATGTAAGTAATGTTTTGCTTGGTATATTGTAGTCTTAATTGCATACACCATATGGTGGTTGACGGTAAACACTTGTTACCGAGAAATATCTTACTAAGGTGGTGAAATGGGTGTGTCTGGTAAGAGTAATAGGTTTAAACGGACCCTTCTTATATGAGTCGAAATGGGTGGGTCAAAACACCTTTTGTCTTGTGTAAAGAAGTGTGCCAAATATGATACTTAAAACTTTATTATTTCCATAATTATTTAATTATATATTATATGGTTGGCGGTGGGTGGTTTGTGAATGTGGGATGATCCTGGCCGTTTAAATGGTAAGTGAAGATTGAATCCTGGACCTTTAAATTCCTCTTCGTGATCCTAAATATCCACCGTTCATTCATTAGACATGGATCCATGTTTAGGATGATCTGAGCTGTTGATGAGATTATATACATGAGCAGTTATGTTTTTCTTGGTCAACACTTCAATCCTATTTTCTCGGTAGTGTCCCTCTCTCTCTAGAAGTAACTATGATGCCAGTTAAGAAAATTATATTCTCTCTTAGTTTTAGTTTATTGGAATTATGGCTAAATGGATAGGTTGTTTGGGAGTCGGCAAAAGTATATGAGGTGCAATGTGTAAACCTTATTTTCTTGATTTTACAAGCTATGTGGCTTTCTTTAATCTGGTTTGTGAGGGAACTATTTCTTTGTTTGAAAGATCATTGATTTGTTACATCATATTATCTTGGGGTTGGGTTACTGACAAAGGTTTGATCTTCACAGTCAAACATGTACGGGAGGATTTGGGGGCGACAATGTTGAACGTCCCGGATTCTGTCCGAACATCTTGGTGTAGGTGGGTTGTTCCAAAGGCGAATTTGTTTGTGTGGAAATGCTTACTAGGCATAAGTCCAGTTAGCTAAAAGAGGAGTCCAACTTGGGTGCATTACCTGCCCCTGATGCGGGATCGCTGACAAAATAGCAGATCATGTTCTAAGTACGTGTTTGAGTGCTAGAACGATTAAGTGTTTCGAAACATTATTTTTCATAAAAGTGTTCCTGATAAATTGAACCCTTATGTGCTTTAAATCCGAAAAACAAACATTGTTTAATTGTCAAAGACCTTTGAAAGTCGATTACATTTGACACTCGGTAAGTACTACATATTTGCTTTGGAAATATTGTGCGAGATTTTCCAACAATGTTTCAAACAATCATTTGTCGAAGACGTTTCGATTTTGTATAAAACTCACTTGTCAAAACACTTGGGAAATTTACTTATAAAAACATACACGACAATATCAGTTTCATTGCGCTTTGAATTTTATAAAATTTTGGCAGAGTTTCCTCTGTTTTTGTACGAACCAGACAACACAAGTTGTCTACAAATTTCCCAAAAACCAATTTTAAGCACAAGACAATACATTTATTCGCAACTTCCCAAATCAAACGAGACTTTATACATTTCAATAACATTAATATGAACTACCGTTTATATAAATATATATATATATATATATATATATATATACACATATAGTCCAACAATTTAGTCCGATATTGATATTATAAGTCACGCTTAGTATATACAAATACCAATCCATCGATTATATACTTTTCGTTTACTATCAAAATCGGTTCGTTTCGCGAGTTATCACTTTTTATTATTTTGATTCCATTCGTATTTCTTATTTATAAATGAACATTTATAAACAAAACGATAATAAATACGAATTATATATACCGAAGCTACGCGCGCGTTTTGATCTACGAGTTCACAGCACCGACCCGGCATCGCCTCGAACCCCGCGTTGACCAGATCTGACCCGTTTGACCCAGGTTGACCAGATCCGAAATGAAACCCAACACCCAAAGACGAACTCGTAGTTAGCTCGGTTTGACCAAGTTTGACCGGTCCCGAAACAAGACCCATGAGCCGACCCACAACAACTCGGACCAAGATCTGACCCGAACCACGATCTAAACCTGTCGAACCAACCAACACCACAAAAATTCCGACCAGGACCCACATAACACACGAACAAACCATACCCACCACTGGCCTACTTCAAGAACACAATTAGTCCCATGATCGGACCACCATGAGACCACCTGAGCAAAAGCCACCAACTCTGACTTCCAGAGCCAGGATCGAACCCCGCAAACAAACAACCACTTACACCGTCGATCCCACAACAACCACCACCGAAACCTTTATAACCAGCACCCATAACCCGACCATAACTTGATTTGCAGGTCCGAAGCCATCACCAACACGTCACAGCCGAAACCCTCCACCACCAATAACCACATCCACGGTAACAAGAACAGCCGCTACCACCTCGAACCTCAAGCCTGAACTACCATCTCCAGCCACCTAACCCGTCACCACCAACGTCGTACGTCTCCCAGGCCCACCAAACGTGATCACCAACCTCGTAGCCACCACTGACCGTCGCCCTCTCCACCTGAACCACAATCTAAACCCAACCCCGACCCTTTTTGTTACCGTTTCTGTCCGTTTTCCGACCTAAAACCACTGTACAGCCACCACCATGGGTGGTGGTGGCCGATCGTTGCCATATTGAGGGGAAGGGAGGACGTGGTGAATGTAACGGTAGAGAGAGAGAGATCCGGATGACAGAGAGTGTAGAGAGGGAGTTAGGGTTTCTTCTTAGAGAGAGAGGAGCGGCTGGTAATGGAGAAGAAGAGAGAGGGATAGGAGCTTTTATAGTTAGGGTTTTGGTAGGTAGGTTAATACCGCATATCGAACTCATAATAAACATAAAACATCTCAGTTCTATTTTAGGCTCGATAAGTTACTGTTGGTGGAGAAAATCCTCAGGATGATTTTACCTAGCATCCCTGGTGTAGCATCCTCAGGATGCTGAAGGACATCACGAACTTCAGGATATAACTATATTCCAGCATATGCACATCCTGAAGATGGACTAACGAACTATCTTTATATGATATGATTGCAGGTACAACTAAGACATGAAACTGCTTTCCAACGTATATAATATAATGACTCAGTCAAAACAAGTTATTGGTAGAAGAGTTACACTTGCAAGCCAAGGTCTAAGCTTGAAGAAAGAGTCAAGGATGTAACTGACATGCATTAAAAACAGGCGAAGAAGGTGGAAACCGTTACTGCAACGTTTACCTGAGCAGAAACAACCACAAGCGGTCACAAAGAAGACTTCAAGGAACTTAACTAACAAGCCGATTACACGGAATTTGTTATTTACACTCATGTATTATAAATAGGGGAATGCTGGACAAGTATAGGACACATTGCTATCACCTGAAACACACGAACACTCTACTACTCATAGAAAAACTCACACACACTTAGCACAATTCATTGTAATCTTAGCTCACTCGTCCATCATTCATCCAAAGTTGTAACATTTTTCCCCATTTTAATATTAACAACAAGGCAGAGGCCTAGACACCACCCGAGGTTTTATGCCGGCGATCATCAACTGATCAATGGCTTTCCTCGTACATCGAGTGTTGTTCTTTGTGTTTTAGCATTTACTTTACTTGTTACTGATAGTTGCATCCTCAGGATACAACTGTCCATCCTCAATTTTCTGATCATCATCCCGAGCATAGTTGTCAATTCATAGCTTATTTATATTAACCAATCACCATCCTGAAAATAACACTAAGTTTTTATCAAACTAGCACTCTACCTCACTTTAACTAATTTGGAAAACAAGATTATTTTTAGTAGATAATTTTTGACTAAAACAATTTGGCGCCCACCATGGGGAAAGTGGTGCTATTTTAACAAAAAACTTTGTTAAAACTGTTTTCCAAAACAACTTACTTTACAAAATTTTGACAACTATGTCTTCCTCACAAAAATCTGTTTCCTCATCCATGACATCCACAACCTCTGCTAAAAATGCTACACTGCCACCTCCACCTACATTTCCAAGAAGTTCTACTTATCAAATCCCACCTAGACCATCAATGGGAGCATCTGGATCTACTCCTCCTATTTTTGTTTCAAATGATGAACCCCTCTCTATGTTTGCATTGATGAAAGATTCGATACAACAACAACAAGACACAAACTGGATGTTGATAAGAGAAATACAATCTCTCAAGTCATCCTCAAGAAGGCCAAGTGAAGACATGGGGACACCATTGCAGCCCAGGGTGTTAGATTTTAATTCTGGCATCTCTGGGGGCGTGCATCAAGGAGATTTTATCCCCATGAGAACTGGATTCTCTGCTCCTGAAACGACCACTACACCCAGAATGACAACCACTAAGGATCCAGGATATACACCTGTGCCATCCCAAGGATACAACAATAACGATAACAATTTAAGTTCTAGTACTTATACTGCTAATGATGTTGCTTCTTTGCATGATACAGGTATGAGTCCACAACTAGCAAGGGAGCTACAAAAAATCAAAGATATGGTGTCAAGTGTACCAGGGATAGTACAACCTATCCCCGAAGTATCCTCAGCATGTCATAGGGTGTCTCGATTTGCACCTCCTATATGTGATGCGGAGATCCTGAAACGGTTTAAAACTCCTAGCATGAAGCTATACGATGGATCTACAGATCCCGAGGAGCATGTAGCTCAATATAGAGAAAGGATGGAGATAAATCCAATTCCTGCTAACCTCAAGGAAGCATGTCTATGCAAGGGATTTGGCTCAACTCTCACCGGTCTAGCCTTAAAATGGCTCCTAAGTGTTCCTCCATACTCAATTACTTCTTTTGCACACTTGATTAATATGTTTAATAATCAATTTTCTTGTAGTAGAACATTTGAACGTTTGACAAGTGACCTATACAGGGTAACTCAACCATAGGGGAATCACTAAGGGAATATATTACAAGGTTTGGGAAAGAAGCACTCGACATCCCGAACTTGGAGGTCATGACGGCAGTACAAGCATTCAAGATGGGGCTGCAAAGAGATTCACCATTCTACCAAGAATTGGTGATGAATCCTTGTAGAAACTTGGATGAAGTCAGAAACAGGGCTCTAAAGTTCACCCGCTTGAGGATGACAAGAAAATCCAAGAGAGGATAGAATCATCCTCAAGATATAACCATCCTAATCGAAAATCCACTCCCACATATGAACCAAACAGGCATAAACCATATGCTAGGCCTGACAATAAAAAAGGCAATGTGGTAGAGGATGACGATGAGGATGATGAATGTCCTAAATTATCAGATTACTGTTTTTCTGTGGATATTACAGGATTAATGTATGCCATGAAGGATCTCGGGGATAAAGCAAGATGGCCTAAGAAGGATAACAAGGCAGCTTGGAAAGACAAATCGAAGTGGTGTGCCTTCTACGAAGATTTTGGTCACGTTACTGAAGATTGTATTGCATTAAGGAAAGAGATTGCATATCTTCTTAGCAAGGGTCACCTTAAGGATCTTCTAGGCAAGAAGAAATCGAGGGTTCAGGATGGCACTACCATCCCAGAAAGATCAGCATCCCCACCTAAGGATGGTGGTATAATTAACTTCATTTCAGGAGGCTCAGACATTTGTGGAACCTCATATTCAGTTGCTAAAAGGCATGCAAGAGAAACAAAATCAGAAAAAGGAGAGAGACCCACAAGAACTACCATCCTGACGACCTCTAAAGTGATCAGCTTTGAGGAAGAAGACAGAGAAAATATCCTTGACCCTCATCATGATGGTTTAGTTATAACTTTATATATTACTAATCACTTTGTTTGCGGGATCCTTGTAGACGGTGGAAGTTCAATGAATATAATCCAACTAGAAGCCTTGAAAAGAATGAATATCCCAGAATCTGAAATAGTTTCCAGATCTTCAGTCCTGGTGGGCTTCAGTGGAGAAACTAAGAGTGCAGTGGGAGACATCAAGCTACCAGTATATGTAGAAGGGGTGAATTCTATCCAGAGATTCTGTGTGATAGATTCCTTGTCCTGCTATAATGTCATCTTGGGGAGACCCTGGATACATGACATGAAGGCAGTTCCTTCAACATATCATCAGTGTATAAAGCTACATACACCTTGGGGAGTTGTCAAAGTCAATAGTGATCAACAAGAAGCCAAGGATTGTTATAAAACATCTATAAAGGCTTCATCACAACAAGCGTAGCAATTACAGAAGAAGGATGCACAGTGCCATCCTCAGGAGGTCAAGGCACATCCTGATCAGGATGTAAAGGCTGTTTGCCTTGACGACAAAAACAAGGATATCACTGTGCTAATTGGTAAGAATATACCTAATGACATTGAACAATCATTAATTTCATTTCTTAAATGTAGAATGTCTACGTTTGCATGGAAACACGAAGATATGACTGGCATCTCTAAGGATGTCATTACCCATAAGCTTAGGATTGATAAGAGCTTCAAGCCCATCCAGCATAAATGAAGAAAGTTTGCTCCAGAACAAAATATCATCATACAGGAAGAAGTAGATAGGCTGTTCAAATCTAAGATGATAAGGGAAGTAAAATTCCTAAGATGGCTTGCAAACGTAGTGGTGGTTCAAAAGAAAAATGGGAAATGGAGAGTGTGTGTAGACTATACAGACCTCAATAAAGCCTGTCCTAAAGACCCATTCCCATTACCACATATAGATTCAATGGTGGATGCAACAGCAGGCCACGAAATGCTAACATTCATGGATGCATCCTCAGGATTCCAACAAATTCAAATGGAACCAGACGACCAAGAGGATACAACATTCATGACCCCATCAGGTATATATTGTTATATAGCTATGCCATTTGGACTAAAAAATGCAGGTGCAACCTACCAAAGGCTAGTGAATATGATGTTTAAAGAAAAGATTGGGACACAATGGAAGTGTACATTGATGACATGGTGGTTAAATCTAAGAAGGCAGAGAACCATCTTCAGGATCTTAAGGAGGCATTTGACATCCTGGATGCCTACAATATGAAGTTGAATCCGTCAAAGTGTTACTTTGGAGTTGGTGCTGGAAAGTTTCTTGGATATCTAGTCACCAAAAGAGGGATAGAAGCCAACCCCGAACAAATAAAAGTCATCCTTGATCTCAAATCTCCGAAAAATATCAAGGATGTACAAATATTGACAGGCAGGATAGCAGCCTTAAACAGATTCATTTCAAAATCATCAGAGAAGTGTAAAGAATTCTATGATATCTTGAAGAAAAATAGTAAATTCGACTGGGGACAGAGACACAAGGAAGCATTGAAGAAGCTGAAGGAGTATCTTGCAGCAGCTCCACTCCTGATGAAACCTGAGGATGGAGAACCTCTAAAGCTATACCTTGCAGTTTCTGGGAATGCTATAAGCGCAGTGTTGGTAAGAGACTTCAAAGGGGAACAACATCATGTCTACTATGTAAGTAAAACTCTACTAGATGCTGAGACCAGGTATTCTCATCTCGAAAAACTTGTTTTAGGCTTAATAATGGCATCTACTAAGTTAAGGCATTATTTTGAAACACATAGGATACACGTACAAACTAACTATCCCATTAAAAATGTACTTAGAAAACCAGAAATGTCAGGATGAATGGCTAAATGGTCAGTAAAATTAAGTGCCTTTGACTTAGTATACGAGCCTAGAAATGCAATCAAATCTCAAGCTCTAGCAGATTTTGTGGCTGATTTTAGTAGTGATATCCTGAGTGAAGTAGAATCTGAAGTGCAACAATTAAAAGAAAATTTAGAAAAATGGACTTTATTTACTGATGGTGCTTCAAATGCAAAAGGAACAAGTTTAGGAATACTACTAAAATCGCCACAAGGGGACAAAATACCCCATGCTATTAGATGTGCATTTCAGACAACCAATAATGAGGCAGAATATGAAGCTCTCATTGCTGGTTTACAACTTGCTAAAGACATGCATATTATTAATATTGAAGTATTTGTTGATTCTTTGTTAATTGCTAATCATTTTAATGGATCTTATGCCGTAAAGGGTTAAAAATTAGCTGTTTATCTCGAAAAAGTTAAAAAAATTTCAATTTCCTTTGTAGAATTTTCACTAACACAGGTACTTAGAGAAGAAAATGTTGAAGCTGATGCTTTAGCAAATCTGGGATCCTCCCTAAATCTACCTGAAGGATCTAAGATCCCCATCATCCACATCCTGAAACCAGCAATTGAAGAGTGGCATCCTGAGGATAACATTGTTTTAGCTACTCAGGCTCAAGACGATTTATCTTGGATAACTCCTATAGTAAAATATCTACAAGAGGATGTTATCCCGGAATGAGAAAATGCAAAAGCTTTCCGGATGAAGGTAACACTGTTCATTATTATAGACAATGTTTTGTATAGAAAATCTCTTTCAGGTCCATATTTGAGGTGTCTCAACAAGGAAGAAGCAAACGAAGTACTGAAAGACATCTATGAAGGAGATTGTGGAAACCACACAGGAGGAAGATCTGTTTACTCAAAGGTCTTAAGAACAGGATACTATTGGCCTACAATGAAGAAGGATGCCATGCAATATTCTCAGAGGTGCGACCCATGTCAAAGACATAGCAACATCCTTCATCAACCTACTGAACCACTACATCCTATCATTTCACCATGGATATTCATGAAATGGGGGATGGATATAGTAGGAAAGCTACCCGTAGCTCTTGGTGGAAAGGTGTTTATATTGGTAATGACGGCTTACTTCTCAAAATGGATCGAAGCTGAAGCATTTGTACAAGTTAGGGATAAGGAAGTGGTCTCATTCATCAAGAGAAACATCCTAACAAGGTTTGGAGTGCCAGCTGAGATCATATGCGACAACGGTTCTCAATTCATTAGCAAAAGAACAACTGACTTTTGTGAAAGTTGGTGAATCAAGATGATAACTTCAACACCAGTCCATCCTCAAGCCAATGGACAAGCAGAATCCTCAAATAAAATTATTGTCAACAATTTAAAGAAGAAGCTTGGGGAGAAGAAAGGAAAATGGGCAGAAGAACTTCCATTCGTACTTTGGGCTCATAGAACTACTTCAAAGAATGCAACTGGTCAAACACCTTTCTCCTTGGTCTTTGGAACAGAAGCAATGCTACCTACAGAGATGGTCATGCCTACGGCTAGGAAACATCTTCAGGATGCTACTACCAACTCAGAAGCATTGTTGCAAGATTTGGAAACAATGGACGAACTTAGGAATGCTGCTAAATTAAGAATGGCAGCTCATCAACAAAGGATTGCTAAAGCCTACAACAAAAATATAAGGATAAGAAGATTTCAAGAAGGAGATTTGGTACTAAGGAAAGCCTTCCAAAATACAACAAAACCAAGTGATGGCAAGCTAGCTCCTAAATGGGAAGGACCATACTTAATAGATTCTGAAGCTGGTAAAGGAGCATATTGGCTGTCGACTATGGAAGGAGAAATTCTACCAAGGGCTTGGAATGATATTCACCTGAAATATTATCATGTCTAAGGATGCATGTGACTGATCTCTCTGTAAGAGAAATTATAGTCCGAATCACAGGTGGGATGAAGGTGAAGGCTGATAGAGATGAATCATCTCCATATGTAAGTATTCTTAACCTATTTCGATAGATTATTTTAACTAAAATAGTTCATTTCGAGAATTTTGCAGTACCATCCTAAAGATGGAACATTTTGAAGACTAGAGGGTTGGCCACCATCTCCTCCGTTAAGGTGTCCGACACCTTCCTAAGGTTTAAAGGTTTTCGCCTTTCTCATTGGGTTAGCGACCCCTCCTGGAGCGCACGTTGTTCATATATATTTTCAGGATGGTGGGACCAGTCCATGTAAAAGTGGCTGACAATTTCATCATTTTTGAGATATGTATTAAACTCTTAAGGTTTAGACATTTTACAATGTCTCTTACGTATTTGGCCTAGTCACCAGAGCCTTATCGCCAGTTATTCTTAAGATATTACAATAGGCCTTGTCGCCAGAAATTCTCAAGATTCTACATGTTGGTTCTTCACCAAGTCATTCTAAATGGACATGACCCCAGTTCATTTAAAGGCCTAGTCGCCAGTATAATAACAATGATTGCCTCTATATAGGTTATTCTTAAACATTCCTTGAAAAAGGAAAAAAATATTAAAGTCTATCTTGAAGATATTATACTGGGGACATCCTCAGAATAACGAAGACCATCCTGAGGATGACAAAGAAAGAAGAACCCGGGACATCCTCAAGATAGTAGCATCCCGAGAATGACTAAGTAGAATAAAGCGTATATTCAAGAGATCAATCCAAGAAGATTATCTTCAGAAAATAAAGGTATCATTTACATCATTTCCTTATACCTAACATTTGCTAATGTTTGCAGAATATCAAAAGAAAGGAACACAAGGCTGTATTGTTGAAAGAGTAGTTGTATTATTTAAATCAAAAACAATGTCAACCCCTGGTTTCATCCTAAACCAGGACCCATCCACCAAGGGTCAACATTTTCAGGTCAGGTCAGGGAAAGACTTTGGGGCTTCGTCTTGAAAATCAAGATCCCTCCACCCCAAAGACCCAAAGACTTTCATTGTTCATACAGACATAGAAAAGAAATTGTTTAGAATTGTTCACAAACCAACCAATATCATAAAAAATGGACTCTGGCCTAGTTATCTCATCCTTCATTATCCACTGGTTCCTCAACCTGGAAATCCTTAGCCACTTCAGCCTCCGTCACCTCAAGCTCCTTTGCTGCATCTTCAGGATCAACAGTAGGGGAAGATTCAACCTCTTTTCCACCCAAACTAAGGATCTTCTCTTGCCATGCTTTGACATCCCAATCCTCCGGCTTGAAGTTAGGATCCCTAGCCTGCAAAGCCATCCTCACCCTAGCTTGGAAAACAGAGATCATGGCAGATTGCATCAAACCCTACTTGTACTCCTCCATTTCCTTTTGATGATCTTGTGTGCTCTTGGCCTGAGCAGACTTCGCCAACTTCAGTTCAGTCTCAACTTTGGTCAATTTCTTCTCAAGCTGTTTACCTTTTTGAAGGGCAGATTTCTTCGCATCCTCAAGCTTGGCCTTAGTATCAGCAAACTCCTTGTTAACATCATCCAGAGATTTCAGAAGATATTCATGTCCCTACGGACATAAACAAGAACAGGTAAGTGTTTAACCCAATTATATGCTAAAAAATTATTATGAACATCCTCAGGATAGGAACATACCTGGAGGATAAACTGCGAGATCTTGCCCAAAATGGCATCACAGCTAAGACCTTCAAAAAGGGAAGTCTCTTGAGCAGAAGCGCTAGCTGCCTTCCTCTTCTTAGAAGGTGCTTTAGGCTTGCTTGTAGGAGGAGGGCTCGTCATCCTGGAACTGGAGGGTGAAGTGATCTGTGGAGATTTGACATCTAGACTGTCAATCTCGTCAAGATAAAAAAGGCAGGTTTCTTTGCTGAAAAAAGACAAAAGACACAGGTCAACACAGGAATCAAAACATGAACATCTTTGGGATGTAGTAAGTAAAACTAACCAGACATCTCAGTAGCTTGGCTGGTGGTAAAACCTTCTTCTATCTCAAAAGTCCTTGCCGAAGGAGGTAAGTCTATTATTTCCCTACGTCTTATAAAAGCAGAGTCTAAAGGTTGAACAAGTTTTGCAAAGAAAGCACCTGCAAGATAAAGTTCAGAATATTAATAACATCTTCAGGATGCTTCTACTATCTTCAAAAAAGTATTTACCACTTTTCAACCAGGATATAGGGATGTCATTCCCATAAGGAATGGAGTCTCTTCTCACAAAAAAGAACTTAGATTTCCAAGGCCTATCAGACTTTATAACATTATAAAAGAGAGAAGGTTGCTTACTGATAAGCTGAAGGACATAACGGCTTGACCCGTGTGTTTTCAACTTATAAATGTATGACAGGTCCCCAATCTCAAGTTAAATGCCATGGTTTTTAATGATCTTATTGCAGACCATTAAAATCCTCCAGATCTCAGGCATGGCCTGGCCAAAAGCCATTCCTGTCGCATCAAAGAATTCTTTGATAAAATCCGGGAATGGGTACCTAAGACCTAGTTGGAAGGGAAGATAGAAAAAGTAAACCCAAACCGAAGAGGCAAAGTCAGATTTCACACTTAAATCATAGGGACGAAAAACAGCCGAACTAGGGAAGGCCCCAGAATTCTTAAGGGCTTGAATATCCCTATCACTAAAAGTGCAAACCTCTTGGTCAGGTTCTTTAAGCAAATTCTAAGGTGTGAAATACTTAGGGATTCCAACACTCCCAGACGCTCTTGTTAATTTCTTACTCATTCTCAAAACGTTTGTTTTAGAAAAACTTTGCAGGATCAAAGAAAAGAAGAAAGCAAGAAGCAAGATGGATAATTACCTTTTTCAAAAATCTTGTGTGATTATAAGGAAAGAAGAATAGCCTATATATAGGCGATAGGATATGATGGGGTGTAACGGTCATCACGAAATTTAAGCCTAAAAAATAGCCGTTGCAACTTTCAAAGAAGTTAAAACATGCTTACCCGGGAAACTATTTAATTGAGAAAAATATTTCTACAGTTGAGATATTAACGGTAACATATTTTTGGGGACAATTGTTAGTGGTGAAAATCCTCAGGATGATTTTACCTAGCATCCTTGGTGTAGCATCCTCAGGATGCTGAAGGACATGACGAACTTCAGGATATAACTATATTCCAGCATATGCACATCCTGAAGATGGACTAACGAACTATCTTTATATGATATGATTGCAGGTACAACTAAGACATGTAACTGCTTTCCAACGTCTATATTATAATGACTCAGTCAAAACAAGTTATTGGTAGAAGAGTTACACTTGCAAGCCAAGGTCTAAGCTTGAAGAAAGAGTCAAGGATGTAACCGACATGCATTAAAAACATGCAAAGAAGGTGGAAACCGTTACTGCAACGTTTACCTGAGCAGAAACAGCCACAAACGGTCACAAAGAAGACTTCAAGGAACTTAACTAACAAGCTAATTACACGGAACTTGTTATTTACACTCATGTATTATAAATAGGGGAATGCTGGACAAGTATATGACACATTGCTATCACCTGAAACACACGAACACTCTACTACTCATAGAAAAACTACTACTCATAGAAAAACTCACACACACTTAGCACAATTCATTGTAATCTTAGCTCACTCATCCATCATTCATCCAAAGTTGTAACATTTTTACCCATTTTAATATTAACAAACAAGGCAGGGGCCTAGACTCCTCCCGAGGTTTTGTGCCGGCGATCATCAACTGATCAAGGGCTTTCCTCGTTCATCGAGTGTTGTTCTTTGTGTTTTAGCATTTACTTTACTTGTTACTAATAGTTGCATCCTCAGGATACAACTGTCCATCCTCAATTTTCTCATCATCATCCCGAGCATAGTTGTCAATTCATAGCTTATTTATATTAACCAATCACCATCCTGAGAATAACACTAAGTTTTTATCAAACTAGCACTCTACCTCACTTTAACTAATTTGGAAAACAAGATTATTTTTAGTAGATAATTTTTGACCAAAACACTTACCACGAAAATTAGTCGGTTAAGTTCGTAATTATACATAACACTAAACCGAGCTATTAAATTAGTATTTTCATCACCTGACGCATACGTTTAAATCGCGTTAACTAGATCGGTCGTTGTTTCAGTCATTTAAGCCATATGTTTCCTTTCGAAACTTAATAAATGAACTTATTTACAACAAATAATTATTCCAAAAGTTCGATAACAGTTAAAACCACGCATTTTGGCGTCCGATTCCCGCGTCAGTTACTTTTCGCGTTTCTAAAACGTTACTTTTTTGGCCGTTTTTTCGCGCCGATTTCACATTCGATCGCTTCAATAGAAAATACGTGTCATATTCACATAGAATGACCTTATGCTAGTCCAGTTTGACAAATTTTTACTGGTGTCGGTTCGCTAACGTTAAATACGCGAAGTCTTTCTTTAAAGGTATCAAGGCTTCTACGAACTTCGAGGAGGACATCGTAGGACTCGTAACGGCTCAATTAAAATAGTTAACCTTAAACCATGTTAATTACTTAAGAAACACAATTAAGATCACGTTAAACGTTGTAGAGAATTTGACGGTTGTCACATTTCATCTTCTAGATCCTTCAAAATCGCTTGCATCACTTGATATATCGGCGTAATCCCCGCCCCACCCACGAAATTGGTATTGCATCCGTCCGCGTAAACACGCGATTAACGATTAAACATACGAGTTTTGACCTTACTTTAAACCACTCCCGATTAAAACTTTGACATTTATGAAAAACCCAAACCATTGTGATCATTACACTTTTGATTCCCAAAAATTTTACATTTTTAACTATTAAAACTTGTACTAAGCCTTTGCGATTTAACGGGAGTTCTTGAAATTCTATTGCGGAAGCTTGATGAGTGTTCGGGTGTGTTCGCTCTTCTCACGACTTGATCCTTGATCCGGGATTCCACGAATGCGTACCTAGCACCATTACACAAATAATGATTAGTGGGGTTACAAAATGTATTTACTATAAAGGAATATCATCACGCATTGAGACGGAACGAACCAGGCCAAACAGCCCAATAAATTTTTTACGCAACATGACTTTAAAAGGCCTGAACGGCCGTTCACCCTAAGTGAATGGTCGTTCACATGGCCAACAATGTTTTCCTGTTGGTCAGTCTGGCCGAACGGCTGTTCACTCAGAGTGAACAGTCGTTCACCGGGCCACGAACAGTAGCAGCTGTTCTGTACAGCCTGAACGGATGCTCACTCTAAGCGAACGGTCGTTCACAGGCTTCTGCACCTTTTTGCTGATTTTAAATCATAGGAATCATGTCGCAAACGCATTTGACAAGTTCCCCAAGCATAAAAATCATATTTTTAACTAAATTAACATTTGTTTGACTGGAAACATCGCCCGGTCACTGACACTATGGTCCGGCTCTTAGTTTTGAATGATTTTGTCGATTCTTACCCAAATCGACCCATTAGGGCCTTGGACTTTTCAAAACACTACTTGATTGCTCAATGGGTATGATAATCATGTTGTCAACCCATTGGTTACTTGTTTAACTAAAATCATCGACCGGTTTGTGTCATTAAGACCCGATTACTAGATTTAACTTTCAATGAAAGTTTAGAATTCCCCAAAATGCCCTCATAAGCATTTACTTCAAATTAGCCATCCGTGGCGACACTACTTGATTTGATTTCATTGTTTTCGACTCAATGACTTGTTTAAAAACCTCTAAGTCCTCACGGACTTAGATTTCCACCATTTCTCAAGATTTCTCTCAATTAGTCAATTCTATGCTCACTAGCGCGCATTAGACATAGTTATGGAATTAACTTACTTAATTTGCACCCATGCTTTATGTGGGTGTTTTAGTACCCATGCTACTTCGCCAGAAGGCGTTTATTTGACTACGGACTTACCGGGCGGCTTTGACCCATATCCATACCTTGTACTCACCCCTCATGATTCGTGGCATCAAGTTCCCATTCTCAAATGCATTTTACCTGTATGCTTTCTAGATTGATAAACATTAGTTTATCGGAACTCAAATGGCAATACTTCGCCATTTGATCCATCTAACTTCATGAATCTAAATGCTTGTAACACAAGCATCAAGTGTTGGACTTAAATGATGAGGACATCACTATTTAACCCGTTTGGACTCATAGTTCGAGTTACTATGTTATCCAAGCTTTTACCTATGGTTCAAGTGACAACAACTTTACCTAATCAACAACATGCTTAACTACTTCATTCAAAAGATTTCATCGATTCATTTGAATTTAAAACATCATTTCCCACATATCATTATTAATTGACCCGTTTGATGAATTTCACCATTCGTTCACAAATCATTGTACCAATTAATGTCATGAACCTTGTTTTGTTATGAGTTCATTTAAAGTGACCCGCTTAATGGATTTCACCCCTTGGGGTTTACCTTTATTACATACTCAAGATTAAAACTAATGTATACAACACTTAAGCTATGTTATAGTCTAATGGTGTAAGTAAAACTTACCTCATATCCGTTCTTGCTTCCATACGCATTGAGCTTGCATTTGTTTGACCCGTTTGCATCCCTAGATCTTGTACCTAACTTAGAGACATGTCAAACCTTGTTTTTGTTAGAATACATAATATGGATTTCTTTCATTATCCATGGCATCATGTATTCATTTTACCTCCAGCTCAACATCACATTTCAAGTATTCATGTTCATACGTGATTTACACATTTACTTTCTCGTTCAAGCATTTTATCAAACACTTGGTGTGCACCCACCAATTTAATTGATTTTCCTGATTTTAAGTTAGCCAAAACATCCTCATTTGTCTAATCATCATCATAATATATTATTTAGACCATTTTGCCTAAATTTCTCATTATAACAACTTCACAATATTCCCAAGACTACTAGATGTATGTGGGTTCAACCTAGGGTTTAACCCTAATTTTCACAAGTTAACATATTCATATGAACATAATCAAGAACACATACTAAGTGTGATTTGTAACCAAATTAGGTATGATTGAGGCTCCCTAAAGCTAGAGAAACCTCCAACAACTTAGAATCTCACGGTTTTTTTTACAAAACCCTAGATTTTCACCATGATCAAAAACGAATATATCATCAATTTATACCAAATAAAAGGTACCTTGATGTTCATTAGGCCTTAGATGATCCGTTTCTTGCTAAAGCATTGAAGAACCCTTTCATTTGGCTTGGATTCAGGCATATTATTGACTTTAGGGTTTGGTTAGTGAAGGAGATTATTCTCCTGATGAAGAATCGACACACACACACACACACAAGTGTGTGTGTTCACACTCAATTTACCATTTACATATTTCTTGTTTGGCTAGTTGTCAACTACAACCCATCAAGTTTTTCCCCTAAGTCTTTTGTTATTAAAACTTATTAAACAAAGCGGGCTTCTAGTGTTATTCCCATAATAGGACATAACCCAAGTTCTTATTATTCGAGTCTTGTTTTATTATTAACTTGATAATCACGCCTAATGGAGTAATTAGGCGAGAAGGATGATTTTGGGGCGTTACATTAAATGCTCATTGTGTGGCGACGGTGAAGAGACTGTAGAGCACTTGTTTACTAGTTGCTTGTTTTCGGCACTTCTATGGAAACACATCGGTACGTGGTGTGGTGTTTTTCATATTTTCGCCTTTTCATTTCATGACTTGATGGAGACCTATGTGCATTTGGGACATAAAGATCTGGAAAAGAGCATTTTTCATGGGATTATTATAATCGGGTGTTGCTGTCTTTGGAAAGCCAGGAATGATAAGAGATTTTCGAATAAGTGACCTTGATTATGGACATTATTGGAAAGTTAAAGTCGGTGGGGGTATCTATGTTTCAAAGAATAGGTTAAATTTTAAAACTTCATCTTGGGAAAATTGGTGTAGTTTTGTATTCTTATTATTATATAGCCTTGTTGGTAGTGGCCTCCAGGTCTATGGGTTGGTTCCATTTCGAATAAATTTTACTTTTAATAGAAAAAAGATGTGTCATACCAATGTACCAAATGCATTTAATACTAACTATTCAAAGATAGAGCTTGAATTATTATAACTTTCTATTAGTAAGATCTTAGTTGAGCACATAGGTGACTAGAGATAGTAAGTATGTACATAGATGACTTTATTTTGAAAATCAAAATTTAACCCACTTCCAATATAATTACCAGCTTGGGCTTGATTCTAAACCCAGTTGTTTATGGCAAAATGAATCATGGGTCGTGGCCCACAAGCCAAAGCCAACATAACCCATCTTATCGTTACTTCAAGAACACCTAAAACACAAGCAAAGAGTCCTTGATATCATAACCCATCTTCTCAAAGTTAGGGTTTATGGCAAAATGAATCATGGGTCGTGGCCCACAAGCCAAAGCCAACATATCTTCAGAAGCTTCAGGAACATGTTCTCTTATAATATCCTCATCGATATACCCTTCACTATATTTCCATCCTTCTCTAGCAGATTTTCCAACAACATACCACACCTTTACCCTATCTTCATACTTTTGAGCCCATGCATCAAGCATTCAAGCTCATCCCTCAACAATATATCTTCCGTACGGTTTGCATGCACAACATACATCTTTGTTTCATCTTTTAGATCCTTCAAAATTGCTTACATCACTTGATATATCAGCGTAATCCCCGTCCCACCCACGAATATGGCTAATTTAGTAGCAAACTTTTGCTTACCATGCATCGAAAATGTCCCCTTACTTATGTACTCAATGTGACCTAACAGACCCTTGATGTCGAGTGGAGAACCAAGTGGCAATGACTCGTTGTACTACGACATGAACCCGCCTTTTGGGAACCTTGGTTCGACGTCTTTGAAGTAGATTTTGACTAATAACTCAAAGTATCCGACTTCATCAATGCTGCTAGTTGGTGTGTATGCTCTCATGCATAGCTTGTCATCACTGTAGGTAGAAAGAAAGATGTGTTTACATATAGGCAACCCGAGGCTTGATCCGGTTCGAGTAGGGCGGACCAGAACAGTCTCACGTCGTGTGAGACTAATGTTTTGGAGATTAGCTTGCATGGTATTTTTTGACGTGTAATTAAGGCTATGTTTGGTTTAGTTATGGGTGCAATTTCTTTAATGGTGTTTAAGTGTGTAGTTGTGTAGTTAGTGGCATCATGGACCAAGTTGTTTGGTGATGATGTAGCTGAGTCGGAATTGTAGCCTATGGTTATGAGTTCACCGACTCGGTACTCTTCCAAGAGCTTTTTGGTTTTGTCGGAATGGATTGCATCGAATTCTTTTGTCTAATCCATTCTGGCATTTATGAGAATGCTGTTAGTGAAACTAGGGTGGTCTTTGAGGAAGGTGATGCAATCGTAGATGTGACCGTGGACCACGATCCCGGCTGAGTTGGGTTTCTTTACTTCGGACATGGAGTAGGTTAATGAAGTTATGTTCATAAAAGTAGATAAAACACTCTTCTTAATGGTCGGGTTTGCAAACTCAGATGATATCTCGAGGTGCTTCTTGCGAGCCATCCATCCACCGGATTGGTTTCCTGGTTGAGTTGGGTGCTCAAACACAATCCCGATCTCACCTTTGTGCGGTTTGCACATGTTGGTTTTCACTCGGAACCAAAAGTTGTTCATCATGCCCTGTAATATCATATCATGTATAGTCAAATCACATAATTGAATAAATTAGGTGAATTGGATTTATATTTGTCTAATTGGCCCTAATAATTCACATTGATAATTTAACTAATTACTCTCATAATTTTGACTTTCGTGAGAAAAATTAGGTAGAAATCAAGTGTAAATATATGATAATTATGCGAGGGAGGTTGTCCCTGACAATTAGTATAGATAATTATAACCGACTAATAAGTCAGAGTTTGTTAAATAACACAACTTAATTTTTTTTGAACGGTCAATGGTACACAGTCATAACAAAGCCCCACACCCTTCAGGTCTGGTGCCCCCCAAGGTCCAGCCTCTCATTTCAAAATAACCCTACTCTGAGTGTGATTCGAACCTGTGATCTCCCAGGACAAGAACCCCACAAAATGAGTAAACCTTCCCAACTCCATTGCAACCACTAGGCTACACCATCATTGGCTAGGAGGTGATGGTCGAGACCCAATGATTACCTAGAAGTTGATGCGATATCATGCTTCCTAACTCGATGGCTTGACGCGGCTGAAGGAACTGGTATGGTTGTGATAACCAGCGTGGTTATGAGCTATTAGTGTGTCACTGCAGCAACTCGTATGCTCAGAGGCTTAGTCAGCTAAGAGTTTCAATTGAGAGAATAACTATATAGAGAGAGAGAGAGAGAGAGAGAGAGAGAGAGAGAGAGAGAGTTTTAGAGAGAGAGAGAGGGGGGGAGGGGTCTAATGAAGACCAATCTGATTTATTTTAAGGGTTTGCCCTTTATTTATAGAGGGGGAGTGTCAAACCCTGATGGGCTTTCTTATTTGGGTTTGGGTTTGGCCCAATATATTAATTAATTATTTTTGCTGCTTGGGCTATTGGACTTGGCCTAATGCCCTAATGCATACCCTACATCATTAGTTGCGAAATACACGTGCCTGGTAAGAGTAACAGGTTTAAACGGACCCTTCTTATATAAGTCAAAATGGGTAAGTCGAAACACTTATAGTCCAAAAAGATTTTTTTTTTTTTTAGTAAAGAAGTGTGCCAAATATGATTCTTAAAACTTTATTATTTACATAATTATTTAATTTATTTGGATAACATGATTTTAGAAGTTTTATGCCATACACATGCACTTTAAGCCACTTTTGATTTGTTTGGCCCATTTGACTTGTTTTGCAGCCATGGTTCACACATAATCTAGTTGGCTCAGGTCCTCCTCCTACACCTCTAGGAATGGTTATGCATCCCCAAATCCCGGGTTCACGCCATGCGGCCTCCTGCTGCACCACGAGAGCTACAAACGTCATTTCCAGTTGCACCACCTGGATTGCCAGTATCTCGGCTGTAATTTCTTGTTTTTGCTAGTAATGGCATGCCTTCTCAAACTTCAGCATATTCTGCTCCTACAAGTATTTGCTTAAGGTCTCCTTCATATTTGAAGAACACGATGGATCCCAATGCAATCACCAATATAAACATGCCAATGGGCTACAAGACAGGGTTGGACCTAGCCTTTGGCTAGGGGCCGCGCTCGTTGCCCCTCAGTTTTTCGCGTGTAATGAAAAAAAAATGTTTTTAAGATTTTTATAAAACGTTACCTCTAAAATAAATTTTACGTTACTACTAAAATTGATTTTACGTTATCCCAAAATAAATTATACGTTACTTGAAAAATATTTATCGAACTCGAATTAAATTAGACTAAACCCACACAGTAACCCAACTAAACTCACCAAATACACAAGAAAACTAACCCAGCTATTGAGATAAGTTAGAGTGGGTTGGAGTTTTTAACCCTAAAACCAGTAAGTTCTCAATTCGAACAGGTTTGAACCCAAGGTAAAAACAATCAGACTAGTTTACAACTTGAACCGGTTTAGGTCCAAATCGGGTTTTGCACACACCTCGAATCGGTTGTATAATCATCATTTTTGTAGTTTCATTGCAAGCTAGCTTGATAATAGTGATCATGACTTGCCGTGTTGGTCATTTAAAGGGAGATTATGATTATACATAAAACATTGATACGAGTTAGGATACAATAACACTCATATTGAATACATATTACATTGTTTAGGTCTCAAAATGTAATTAGTGCTTAATGAACATCATGCCATTGCTTTTGTTGTGTTGCCCATTGAAGCAACCACTACTGTATCAAGCTACTCTCCTCTTAACCTCAACAATATCCACGTCAGCATCACCATCAAAATGGACTCAATCTATCAAAAACGCATCTTCTCCCTTCAAATCTATACAAATATACAAACAAATGCACCATAAATCCATCCCTATAGACAGCTATACAATCCTTTACACACTTACAGCCTCTACCCATTTACACAACCTCCCTCTTCTCCGTCACCTTCATGCCAACATTATTAAACATGGGTTCACGTCAAATGTCTACATAATGTCCTCTCTTTTGAATGGTTACTCGAATGCTTGTTTCGGTGATGCACGCCAAATGTTTGATGAAATGCCTGAGAGAACTGTAGTCACTTGGAATACTATGATTACTGGGTTATCGAGATATGGGAATGTGGACAAGGCGAGATCGTTGTTTGATGATATGCCGTTGAGGAATATCGCTTCTTGGTCTGCGATGATCGCAGCTTATGTTAATATAGGATGCTGGAAACAAGGACTTGCATTGTTTTGGAAGATGTTAAGAGATGAAAAGGTGAAACCTGATGAGTTTACTTTGTGTGCTGTGTTAACAGCGTGTGGGCGTATGGGTACGATCGGGTTTGTGTTGGGAAGGTCCATTCACGGGTTTATTGTTAGGAACGAGTGGGAGCTTAATGTGGAACTTGGCACCGTGTTAGTTGACATGTATGCGAAAAGTGGGTCGTTAAAGGTTGCTACGTTGGTTTTTGACATGATGCGAGTGACGAATGTGGTTTCTTGGACTGCGTTGATTTGTGGGGCTGGACAACACGGTTACGTTAACGAAGCAAGAACTTTGTTCGATGGGATGCAAAAAGTTGGTGTTAAGCCCAACGAGTTGACTTTCACGGGCATTTTAAGTGCGTGTGTGCATGCAGGGTTGGTCGACGAGGGACGCAGGTACTTTAAACTGATGGAGGAGTATGGTTTGAAGCCGAATATTCATCATTACGGCTGTATGGTCGATTTGTTTGGAAAGGCAGGAGAGCTAGAAGATGCGTATGAAGTTATTATGAAAATGCAGCCAGAGGCTAATATAAATGTTTGGGGGTCTTTTCTTAATTCTTGTAAGGTACAGAATAACTTTAAGATGGCGGAAAGGGTGATTAATAGAGTCGTAGAAATGTTGAGGCCTGATAAGGATGGAGGCGTTTATACTCTCATCGCTGATTTGTTTGTTATGGGTGAGAAGTGGGATGATGCAGAGAGGATTAGAAGGTTAATGGTTACTCAGAATGTTAGGAAAGCAAGAGGAGCTAGCTTTATCAGCAACGGTGGACCATGAAAATGCATCTTAAAACAGCTTCAGGGACTGATCCTTCGTTGGGTTATTGATCATGAAAATATGTTACCAATCTAGATAAATGAATTATTAGGTCCAGTTATGTTTGATGTTCAGTTCATTTAAAGGCAATTAGCTGTAGTGCTATTCCGTCATAGCAATTTGAGATCCCAAAGGCTCGGAGGATGTAATGAGGCTGCAGGTCAAAGAGTAAGGCTATTATTCACCCGACTTCATACACCGGAGTATGAGATTAGAAGTATGAAATCACATCTCTCCATTATTAACATGAGGGCTACCAATTTTTTTTGTTTAAATTTAAGAATTTTACACACTTGATAATGCCTGCTGAGTTCTTTGATGGGAAAGTTTAGAGTTTTAGCGGTAGTTTCATCACCCGTAGGGATACCAGGTCCAGGATACCAAGCATACACTAGTCTAACATAGGTAGCAAGACGTTATCTAGAAAGAAGGCCGATCTGACTAAATCTGGCATGATGTATTTGCTGATTTTCTGTATGAACTCGGTGTTGTAATCGTCCATTTGCTGACATAGACCTGTCGACAAGTTGTTTTTGAATCAAAAAAGTATTCTGTATATTGATTTCTCTTAGAAAATTGTTTTATATTACAATGAGCAAAACTGGTTAAATAAGAAAAGAATACAAATCCTAAAAAGGAAATAGCAATCTCCTTTATTGTGGGTGTCAAATGGCTATATTGACCACAACTGTAATATTCTTCTTAAACAAGGAAATTATGGTGATTGATCCTTGATTGTCTAACACTCCCCCTCAAGTTGAGTAGTGGGGTTACCGATATTCAACTTGTGGAGACATTGATTAAAGATCTTCCCATTGACAGCTTTGGTTAATATATCTGCTAATTGGTGTTCTGAGCGGACAAATGAGAGTTCTATGATCCTGTTTTCAAGTTTCTCTTTGATGAAGTGTCTATCCACCTCTACATGTTTGGTACGGTCGTGTTGCACGGGGTTTTCTGAAATTTGTATTGCAGCTTCATTATCACACATAATAGTACTGGCTTCAGATTGAGGGAACCCGATTTCAGCTAAAAGCTTACGTATCCAAAGAACTTCTGCTAGACCTCGTGCAACTCCTCGGAATTCTGCCTCAGCACTTGACAGGGCTACAACCTTTTGTTTCTTACTCCTCCATGTGACTAAATTTCCACCAACCAATGTGAAGTACCCTGATGTGGATCTTCGGTCTCCTTTGTCTCCTGCCCAGTCAGCGTCTGTATATGCTTGTATTTTAAAATGTTCATTTGATTTGAAAAGTACCCCATGTCCCACAGTACCCTTGAGATACCGAATGATCCTCCATACTGCTTCCATGTGAGCAACTTGAGGAGAATGCATGAACTGGCTCACCACTCCAACTGCATATGCAATGTCAGGGCGAGTGTGTGAGAGATATATTAGCTTCCCTACCAGCCGTTGGTACCCTTCCTTGTCTGTTGATTCTGCTCCTTCCTCCATAAAGAGTTTTTGGTTTGTCATCATTGGAGTATCGGCTGGCTTGCAGTCAATCATCCCTGTCTCAGCAAGAAGGTCAAGAATATATTTCTTCTGGAAGATGAAGATCCCTTGTTTAGACCTTAGCACTTCAATTCCAAGGAAATACTTGAGGTTTCCTAAGTCTTTCATCTCGAATTCAGTGAATAAGTTAGTCTTTAGCTTCCTCATTTCTTCCTCATCGTTCCCTGTAATAATCATATCGTCAACATAGATAATTAAACAAGTCACAAGTTTACCTCTTTTTTTAAGGAACAATGTATGGTCTGAGTTGCTTTGTTTAAAACCGTATCCTTTCATTGCCAAGGTGAACCTACCAAACCAGGCTCGAGGAGATTGTTTAAGCCCATATAACGTTCTCCTTAAACGACAAACCTCCTTGTTTTTGAAGCTTCCCTGAAACCCAGGAGGAGGTTCCATGTAAACTTCTTCTCTTAGTTCTCCATGAAGGAAAGCATTTTTAACATCAAATTGATGAAGATGCCATCCTTTATTGGCAGCAATGGAGAAAAGAACACGGATCGTATCAATTTTGGCTACCGGTGAAAAAGTCTCTGAATAGTCAATCCCATAAGTTTGCGTATACCCCTTAGCCACTAAACGAGCTTTATATCTTTCGATTGTTCCATCAGGTTTATGTTTGATTGTAAAGATCCACCGACATCCCACTGGTTTTTTTCATGGGGGAAGAGTACATTTCTCCCATGTTTCATTCTTCATAAGTGCATCCATCTCTGTTTCCATTGCATCCTTCCATTCTTTTGTGCTTAAGGCTTGTTCCACCGAAGTTGGAAGTTGTTCATCGTATAGAGATGTGTTGAATGCCTTTGCCTCTTTTGATAAATTTCCGTATGCAATATTTGCAACCGGATACCTAGAGGACCTTGCTTCCTTTTCTGGAGAGTACCGTTTTGGGGGAACCCCTCTGTTAGTCCTTGGGGGTAAGACATATCTTTCAGTGGTTTCAGTCTGAACGCTTTGTTCTTCCACCTGCTCTGTCTGAACGTTTTGTTCTTCCACCTGCTCCTCCTGCATAGTCTTATTAGCTGTACTAGGAAAAACTTGGTTAGGTATGTTAATATTTTGAGTGTTCTCCTGATTGAGGCTAGCCTCATGTGTGGGAGAATCACGTGTTGGAGCATCTCCATGTGTATGAGTTTGACTAACCTCAGTGGTTGGACCGGGAGGATCTTGGTGAGTTGCACTGATGGTCGGATTGCTTGATGTAGGTGACTCATCATGGGTATTGTGACTAAACTCTTGTGATGAATTTTGGTTAGCAGTTTTGGACGATGTCTCCCATGTTAACCAACTCAGTGTGTCAATATGTACCTGCTCCCCCTGACCACTGTGTTGGGAAGTATAAAAGAATTCGGTCTCAAGGAAATCACAGTTCAGGGTGGTATACATGTGTCGTCTTTTGGGGCTATAGCATCGGTATCCCTTTTGGTCGATCCCGTAGCCCACAAAAACACACTTCTCTGCACATGGGCCGAGCTTCCCCCGATCATGTTTAGGTATGTGGACATAGACAGTGCATCCAAAGACCCGTGGTGTTAGTGTAAGAGGTGGGGGAATGTTGGTATAGATGGACAGGGTGTCAATAGGAGTTTTGGAATTAAGAGCTTTGGTGGGTAATCGATTTAGTAAGTAAGTGGCGGTGGCAACAGCTTCAGGCCAGAAAGACGTAGGTACGTGAGATTCGATTAAAAGGGCACGAATGATTTCTAAGAGAATCCGATTTTTCCGTTCAACGGTGCCATTTTGTTCAGGGGTATGAGGACAAGTTTTTTGATGAATAATCCCTTTGTTTTGACAGAATTGTTTCATGGAATCGTTTATGTATTCTCCTCCATTATCAGAGCGGAGGATTTGAATATTGATTTTAAATTGTGTTTGTATCATGTTATAAAAAATAGTGAATTTATCAAAGACCTCATGTTTATGTTTTAAAAAATAAATCCACGTCATACGAGTGCAATCGTCAATAAAAAGAACAAAATACTTAAAGTTTTGTCCTCCGATAACTTCGGCGGGACCCCAAACGTCTGAATGGATAAGTGAAAAGGGTGAATCCACTCTAGTGTTGTTAAGTTTATAGGTGTGCCTATGACTTTTGGCTAACACACAAGTCTCACAATTAAAAGTTTTATTAGAAGAAAAAAGTTTTGGAAATAAAAGATGTAAATAACCAGTGGAAGGGTGCCCTAATCTTCTATGCCACAACCATGCCTCCCTGTCTGCAGTGCCATGAGCAAGCATCACACTACCCTGTTGAATCACCTCTTCTACATAATATAATCCTTGACGCTCAGTGCCACGCCTAATGATCGTTCCCGTTTTGATATCCTGAATGATGCAAAAAGTTGGATGCATCAAGACAGTGCAGTTTAATTCCTTTGTTACATGACTAATAGACAGTAATTTATGTGACAAAGAAGGAACATATAGGCAATTTGAAAGCTTTAAGTGAGGAGATATTTCAATAGTCCCTCCTCCTTTAACAGGAACAACTCCCCCATTAGCGGTTTTAATATGGTTAATCCTTGGTTTGTTTTTTGAAACAAGATCTAATGGGTCAAATGTCATAGTATCAGTGGCCCCACAATCAAATATCCATGATTCTTGTGGATATTCACAATTGCGGACCACGTTAGCTTCGCTTTTTATCATATTTTTCCTTTTAAAAAATTTGGTGTATTTATTTTTATGTTTTTTAGACTTAAAAAATTTGGTGTTTTTATATTTATGTTTTTTAGACTTAAAAAACATCCTATTTACAAAAAAGTTTTTTGGTTTTAAAAAGAACCCCTTCGGTTCTTGGGGTCCTACATCACAATTTCCAAACACACCTTGGTCCTTGGGTTTTAAATCACACTTTTCAAAATCACTTTTGCAGTATTGGGGTTCGATACCCCATTTAATATTGCTAGTATATTTTTGCTTTTGGGTTTCTATATCCCTTTTAATACTAGCCATTCCATCTTGTTCTGTATCATAATAAAATTCAAGACTAGAAAATCTATTGTATAAGAAAGGGTTTGAGGGTATTTTTCCAAACCCGGTACCTCCTTCGGTGGTGTCTTCTGTGTTTCCGGCAAATGCGACCCCTCCAAATCCGCCAGATTTCTGCTGGTTGCCGCTGCTGCTTTTGTCATCATTTTCGCTGCTGGTGGCAGCCGCAGCCTTTGCTCCCTCCTTATTCCCTTTCTTATGTCCATCACCCCACCATTCGGGGTAGCCAACGATTTTGAAACACTGTTCTTTGGTATGTTTTGTCATACCACAGTGTTCACATTTGAGTTTTGACTTATCTACCCGGGATGATGAACCGTTGTTGGAGCCCTTCTGTCCGAATCGCCCTTTCGACAAGAAACCCAGACCATCAGTTTCGCGTGATCCGTTGGAAACCAATCCTGCCGCCACGCCGTTATCAGTGGTCGTTCCCAATATTCCTTGGTGTGCCATCTCTTTTCGGACAGCGGCGTAGGCACCCTCAGCCGAGGGTAGCGGATCCCATCTGAGGATCTCTCTTTTTATTGTATCATACTATCGGTCAAGGGCGTTGAGGAATTGAAAAAGCTTCTGTTCTGACCGGATTTTATTGTAGGCTGTAATATCAGTAGCACATTTCATAGGGTTTGGGTCTCTCCTGTCGATTTCACCCCATATACCTTGCATGGTAATCCAGAAATCTTCAAGAGGTGAACCGTTTTGTTTAATTCCGTTTGCTTTGACATGAAGATCAAACGTTTGAAGTTTGTCCTTCCCACTACTGTAAGTAATAACCAGGGCATCCCATAATGATTTTGCAGTCGGGAACTCGGTTAAATTACTTGCAAGAGCAGGTTCAATATTTTGGATTAACCATGAGAACACGATTAAGTCGTCTTGTTCCCATTGTTCGTATTTTTCGTCGGTGGGTTCTGGCGGTGCTGGATCTCCCGAAAGGTGGCTCAAAAGGGTTTTCGATTTGCCCCCAATCGCGGCCCGAATCATTCGTGCCCAAAGGGCATAATTTTGACTATTGAGTTTGAGGCTGATTTTCAGAGTATCCGAAAGGTTTTGTTTTGGGGTTTGAGTTTGGTTGGTGAGACTGGTTTTAAGAAGATTGGAGATTTGTAAGGCAAGATCACTTTCATTCGAATCTGCCATGGTTTTTGGTTAGGGTTTGATAAGGTAGATGATGAGCGGTTCGTCCCTGAGATTGTATCACCGCTCTGATACCATGTTTTTGAATCAAAAAAGTATTCTGTATATTGATTTCTCTTAGAAAATTGTTTTATATTACAATGAGCAAAACTGGTTAAATAAGAAAAGAATACAAATCCTAAAAAGGAAATAGCAATCTCCTTTATTGTGGGTGTCAAACGGCTATATTGACCACAACTGTAATATTCTTCTTAAACAAGGAAATTATGGTGATTGATCCTTGATTGTCTAACACAAGTAACTTCCAACTTGCCCAACTAACCCATCATCAATTCATTTTTCCCATAAACATGAGTGTAGATGAGAAAAATTGCATATACATGTAAATATGGATATATGAATTTGAATTAAAACACAGATAGAACCAAAATAAAACAATCTAAACTCGACATGAAACTAATTGGTTCCAAAATAGGTACACAAAAGTATTTGGGTCTGTCGGAACAAGAACCGTCAACCTAAATACGACTTAAGTTGTTACAGAGTGTCCTATATTTGGAAAAATCACCAAACAAAACTCAATGAGTAATCATAGGTTTGACTGTCATACTAAAAGCTTTAAGTGTAGTCAAAAGACAATAACCTTGGAGCTTGTCAAGGGCCAGCATGTTTCCGTCAAAGAAAACAATGTTATGATTGGCGCAACAGACAGACAGGTCAATACCCTCGTATCTCTGGAAATTGGGACAAAGCAAATTTGGTCGCGACCTCCATCCATAATGGAAAACATTCCTTCTTCATGGCTTGTAAGTTGTAAATGTAGTGATCACAGTCAAGACTGTGGATGAATGGCACATTTGACATGATTGCAGAGGCGTGAATCGCTTAACTCATGGCTCCTGGTTTATTGATTTGGCCATACCCAAGTTATTCATGGGATACATAAACAAGCATGGGAAGACGAGTGCCGACATCGTTAAACTCAGCATCATCTTCTGTGCCTTGTAATGGATATCATTTGGAGTTAGTCATGAGCACCTCAACTACAATTAAGTAATCATTGAGTTTCTTGATTAACAACACCCCTTTAGAGCTTGTAAATCACCTAATGATCTGTTTTTGAGTGTTCTCGTGTAGGAGTCAACAAGTTTCCAGGCCAATGAGCTAATTCTTAAAACTAGGGGTGCTAAACGGGTCCACTCAGGGGGTTGGCAGGTCCAACCCGATCGAACCCAAAAACGTTACACAAACCTAACACGATCCGAACCCGAAAATTGTGTCATACATATGAACCCGAACACGACCTGAATATTCACAGGTTGATCTGAGACCCGTTCAACCCTAATTTTTTATTTTATTTTTAAATTTTGTTCGTATATTAATATGTTATAATTAAAATTTTACTTAAAAACATTAAAAACACAATTTTAGTTAGAAAATCTTATTCCAATTTATCTTTTAAGTTATAATATGACATAAAATACCTAACAAATTTAATTTGTGACATATAACATATTGTAATATATATATATATATATATTATATATATATATATAGGGTGAGGTTATGGTACAAAAGATGTGTTTTGTGAGAAGGGTGAGATAAATTATGGCCTTTAGATCATGTTGATGAATGGTTGAGATTAAATAGATGGCAAAGTTGTAAATTGTATTATAATCTAACTAATAAATTGGGACTTGTGAGGGTATAGTTGTCAAAACACAAAAAAAATCATTAAACCAAATCCTAAATTTAAGCTCTCTCTCTCCTGGTTATTTACTTATTCTCATCTCTCTCTATATTTATCAATCAAAGCATAACAATAACCCACCATCTACATATTGTGCTTTAACTTCTCTCTCCTCCTCTCTTTCTTTCCCTCTCTTTGTCGATGGCGGATCTTAGGGCAGGTGGTGAGGAGGCTTTTGTTACTTTTAATTCTAACTCCAAGGCACATCCTTTGTCTACTTTTGTCAACAGTGTTTTTTTTATTGCTTTATATTTTATGAAATATAATAAGTTACTTTGTTATTGCAGGGGCCTACACAATGTTGAACACCTTTTGTTTTTACGGCTTCAAAGGGCAAGCCACTTATTTCAAAATCCAATATAGTAGCATAGTTCGTATTGAGATTTTGCTTTGTACATAATGCTTCCTTGTTTGTACCCTGTTTAAAAAAAAAAAGTTGAGAACATTTGGGTGTGTGTTTTATAGGAAAGTCATATTATTCTTTGTTGTGTGTTTTATATGTAAACGTCAATGTATATAACATTTGGGTGTGTTTTTATGTTTAAAAGTTTGTATTTTTAATAGAGAAATTTGATTGTTCTTGATTATGTGTTTTATATATAAGCGTTAGTGTATAATGTTTTTGCTTATGTGTTTTATGTCAATAGATTTCGATGTTAAAACACAAAGTGAATTTGAAAGTCTTAAAATTTAATTTAGACAACACTTGTCTGTGTGCTTAATGTTTAAATTGTATTGTTGATTATTAAAACACAAATATTAAAAAGGTGTGTTATACATTCAAACATTGTGGTATACCAGTAAAACACAAATATGATTCTTAAAATCTTGATATTAAAACGTGATATTATTTTGTAAGAATTGAAGATTTTTTTAAATGGTGATATTATTTGGTCCTTAAATCTCTTCTCATAAATGTTGATTATTTATAAAATTACCCTAATACCCTTTTTATTTAATTAGAACCATGTCACATGTCACTCTCACATGGCTTCTCACCCTTCTCACAAAAAGAGGCTTTTGTACCCGAACCTTTATCTATATATATATATATATATATATATAGGATCCGGTTATTTTGAAAACTCCTTTGAGTTGCGAGAACTTGAGAACTCCTCTAGACCAATCACCTAGTGACACATAATCTGCTTTATAATTTTTTGTATTTTTTTAATTAAGGGTAAAAATGTCTTTTGTACACCATTATTATGGGTATTTTAGTAATAACCCCCCACCCCACCCCACCCCACCCTATGTGACACCCTGCAACTTCCGATCTACACCGACGTGATTTTTATTATTAAAATTAAATATTTATTCTAAATATTGTTAATTATTAAGTTTCGGGAGTTTACTGGCCGTTTTTACAATCGGAACTGCGACCGATTTAATTAACGCGATTTAAACGCGTGTTCTGAAAACACGCATCGGACGTCGAAAATATTTATATTTTTGCTCGGTTTTGTATTTCGAACAAAACCGACTACTTTTTATAATTAATTATCAGGCCTAGAATGAAACCGAGACGTTTACGTTTAAAACGAGTTCGATACGCGGTAATAACCCACCTAACCCTAACCCTAACTATAAAAGGGGAGCTCTTCTCCTTCCCCTTCATCTTCCCGCAGCCAAACACCCCCCCCCCTCCTCAAATCTCTGCAACCTCTCTCTACTCTCTCTCTAAAACGCACACCTTCCCTCTCTCTACCCTCTCTCTCTTTCGTCTCTCTCCCTCCTGCCCTCCTCTCCCTCGCTCCTGTAACAAGAACCGCCGGCCACCACCAAGCTTGGGTGGTGGCGACGCAACTCCAACAAACAACAGCAGCAGCGGCGCGATGATTATCAAGGGGAGGGGTTGGTTATTGAAGACGGCGTGTCTCAGCAGCCCCGAAATGGGCAGACACAGGGGCGACGACCCCTAAACACAACAACACACATCACCAGAAGCGGGTTTGGTGGTGGTGAGCAGTCGAGATGATAGTGGTTTGGTTATTTGGGCCAGGTTATGGTTGTGGTTAAGGAAGGCGACGGCGGCGGGTTGAGGTGACAGCCGAGTAGGATGGTGGTTCGGGCTGCATGTTGTCCGATTATGGTGTTTAGGGCTGGATTGGTCGTGGTTGGTGTTGATTCAGAAGGATGACAGCGAGGCAGATGGTGTTCGGCTCTGGCTCGGGTCTGGCAGGGCTCGGGTTCAGGTCAGTTATGGTTATTTGGTCCGAATCCGGTAGCGATTGGGTCTGATTGGGGCTCGGGTCTGGGTCAGGTTAAGGTTATGGTTGTTGTTCTGTTGTGGTTCGGGTCTGGTTCCAACTCAGATTCGGACTCGTTTCAGATCTGGTCAAACCGAGTTAACTCGGTCAACAACTGGTCAACTCAGTCAAACCCGGGTCAGATCTGGTCAAACATACTGGTTCGGTCAAATGCGCAGTCAACGGGTCGGACTCGGCTTCTGTCTACACATCATCCGAGATAAAGTGGCGTGTCGGGTCTCACGTATGCGATTCGGTATAATTTAATTGTTATATTTTGAACTTGTATTTATAAAACATATTATAAATATAAACGAATAAGATGTGTTAACTCGTGACGAACCATTTACGAAGATAAACGAAAACTTGTATATTAAAACGTGACTTGTGTTTTGTCGTCGGACTAAAATTGTTGGATCATTTGCATACAAGTATATTTATATAAATATGAATACTTATGTAAATATGTATATTTACAAAAGTTGTCGTAGCGTATAAAGTCTTGTATTGGATATTGATTTTTGGGAAAATTGTAGGCGACTTGTGTTGCCTGGTTTGTACGAAAACAGAGGAAACTCTGCCGAAATTTTATAAAATTTATAAGCATAAACGAAGGCGATATTTCTTGTATATTTCATTATAAACAACCTTCAAGTATTTTGACAAATGTAGTTTTCTACAATATCGCAAAAGGTTTTCGACAAATGATTTCTTGCAACATTTAAAGAAAAACGTCGAACACTATTTTCAAAACAAATACATATTATTTACTGATCGTCAATTGTGTCAATATTTAAAGATTTTAGTGACTAAAACAATTCTATTTTAACGGTTTGAATTACAAAAAACGCTCGGCGTATTGGAGAAAAGAATTATACAAAAAGTTAATATTTTGAAACCTTTAAAGGCTTACGGATTTAGGAAAAGAAGCGACACTTGTTATGGATCGGTTTTAAATAACTTTACTTATATTTTTTTCAAAGAGTATTTTCCTAAAATATAATTATAAGACGAGCTACGGCTCGGGATAAGTTATACGTTTCATAATATAGTCTAGCATGGTGTGTACACGAATAGTGACAAGTGCGCAACTTGGGTACTATGTCGTGTGTTAACGCATAAGTAAGATAAGTCACGATCGGTTCGTCGGGTTAAAGCATATTAGTACTCGAGTTACACACGAGTCTAGATAGTTGGATAAACTATCTTTTAGCCGGATAATAGGCTAGGTTTATATGTGTTAGACTTTAAGGTGTCCTTTGTTGTAATAGGGCACGAGGAAGCCGGTCGAGGCTTGGACTTTATTTGCTAGCTTAGCATGGAAATTAAGGTGAGTTCATGACCCCACTTCTTACTGTTTTATAAATGTTTTCGGGGTGGAAGACATGCTTCTTTTATGAAAACCTGAGGAATTTCAAACGAACAAGTTTTTGAAAAATGAAAGGGGTGCGTGAGTGTCACGACCCTACTTTTACTGGTTTTACTTTCGGGGAAGAAACATGCTACATACTTACTTACTAAAGGTCATGTTATACTATGGTTACTTTACAAATACTATGCGGCTTTTATGGAAAGTCCCAGGGGGGAAACCATGAATGTGCGGGGATGCACAACGGGGGAAATGTGGATAGATCTATTGGGCCTCACAAACCCCACTCGACGGTTGGGCCGGGCGGGTGCATATTGTCTCTTATTACTGGCTCGCCGAGGCATCGGTTATAGCCAAAACAGCTGGGCAAGCTTCAACAACTTATAAACGTATAGTAATGGGTTCCCAACCGCAGTAGTAAACAAACACTTAACGTCTAGCTAACGTTCTTATAACCTAGTAGTAACAGATATGATCTTTTCAAACTTATTACAACTCTTTTATAAAACTTATGAACTCACCAGCATTATATGTTGACTTTTTAAGTATGTCTTTCAGGTTTAAATTTTGGTAACGGTACGGTTGGAGTAGGCGACGTCTTGGGATCGGGGATCCTAGAGGGTTAGAATTGGCGTTCAGGAAAATAAGAGTCATAGATGCAACTTTCCGCTGCGCTGGCAAAGGCACCAAACGTCGCAACCGACGAGGGAAAAGTCGGGGTGTGACACCCTACCCCCACCCCACTAACCCTTTTTAAATAATAATACTAATAATAACAATATTATTAATACATCAGATTTCTCTCTCCCTCTCACATACACACACTTCACTCTCTCTCTCTCTCTCTCTCTCTCTCTCTCTCTCTCTTTCTTTCTCTCCCCTCTCTCTAAAAAAGAGAACGATGGTCCAGGTTTTTCAATGGTTCGAAGGTGGTGGTGGACGGATCTGTTGTTTGCTGGTCGACCAGGGGGGAGGTGGTTTTTAGTGGAGGGGTGGTGGTGGTTTTTGGTGGTGGATCTGTACGGGGTGGAGGCGATGGTGAATGGTGGGGTTTTCGAGGGTGGGTTTCAGGTTTGGATGGGGTTGTGGGTGGAGGGGGTAGACTGATCTTGAAGATGAAGATGAAGGTTGGTGGTGGAGGGGCTGTGGTGGTTTTTGGTGGTGGATCGATGAAGGTTGGTGGTGGGTCGATGGGTGGTGGGTGACGATGGTCGGAGACGGTGGGAGTGGCAGGGGTTTTTGGATCTTGAAGATGAAGATGAATATGACGATGGTTGGGGCTCGGTGGTGGTGGATCTGTGGTGGTGGTGGATCTGTGACGAAGATGAAGTGAAGGTATGCTATTATTTTTTTTAATTATTATTATTATCATTAACTTTGTTATCATTATTATTATTTATGTTATTATTTATTAGTATTATTATTATTTTTCTGTTATTATTAATATTATTATTTATGTTATTATTATTAATATTTTTATTATTTCCTGTTATTATTATTATTATTTATGTTATTATTATTATTTCTGATATTATTTGTGCATCAGTGTAAAATTATTAATATTATTTTTTTGGGTTTTTGTTAGGAGATGATGTGAAGATAATGATGTAAAAATACCAGTGTAAAATATGAAATGTGTAGATGCTTGAGGTATAGATCTTTTGTAGTTTTGGTTTTTTTACACTCATGTATTTTCTGTAGAAGTTTGTGGTATATATGTTGTTTTTGGTGGATTTTTTTTACACTAGTGTAATACAATGTATAGATGTTGGTTTTTTGGTGGGCATTTACCGTGGTGTAATACAATGTATAGATGTTTTTTTGGTGGGCATTTACCGTGGTGTAATACATTTACCGTGGGCATGTACACTAGTGTAAAACAATGTATTTTTGTTTGTAATAGTTTGTGTATGGTAGATTTTACAATTTTTATACTGGTGTAAAAACGTTTTCGTACATGTGGAGAGATGACAAATTAGCTGATGTAAAATTGTTAGAATTTTGAAATTTTACACTGATGTTAAAACGTCTGAGTTGAATGGGTTACTAAATGTATTATTTTTTTAGAAAAATAAATGAATTAAAAAAATAAATTAAAGTTAAAAAATGTGGTTATTTTAATAATGGAATAAAAAAATAAATATGATATTATATATTTTTTTTCTCTCACATGCCATTTTACTTAAATACCTTTCATTCATTTTATTATATTAAAATATACTCAAAAAACATGTCAAGACAAAAAAGTCTAATCATTCGATCTCAACCATTGGATCATCAAGATCAATGGCTCAAAAGAGTTCCTATAGTTCTCACAACTCACATGAGTTTTCAAAGTATCCTAACCATATATATATATATATATATATATATATATATAATATAGATGGGTTAAACAGGTCAACCTGCCAACCCACCTGGGTTGACCCGAACCCTACCCATTTAGCTAAACGGGTTCAACCGGAAACAACCCCGAATCCATTTAGACCAAACCTAAACCCGTGCGCTAGGTTTGTGTCGTGTTCTCGGGTTGTGTTAGAAATTCACACCCCTAGCTAATTGCATAAGCCATCCGTGTAACTTTTTGAACTTTTAAACTCTTTTTTTGTTGTTGTTTCATAGCCTTAATTTCCACACGAGCATGCTATGCATCAAACCGCTGTTTATAATTTGATTAGATGTGATCAGTAATGGATTCAGATTTTCAAAAATTTATTTTTTATTGGAGCACAAATTGACCGGGTTAAAAGAAAGCAGATCAAAATAAGTCGTGTCAGAATGGGTTGGATAAAACTAATTCATACCTGGTTTTTGTACAAGTTTAGTTACGTCTAACAATGTTAAAGTGGAATTAGTCGTGACATTAATTGAATTTTTCATTTAATTCAAACGTACACGAGGATCATTTGAAAAGCAACTATGAAGACTACTCAAGATAGTGGCGAATCCAAAAATTATTTTAAGGTGGTGCAACAATGGGCATGGATCAAAATGAATCGGTTCAAAAAAAGTACCTTAAAAGAGCGTTGGGTATAAACAATTTATATTTATTTACCTGATAATGTATTTGAAAAAAAAAACACTTGTATACCATAAACAAGGGGAAAAAACAAATTATTATTTTTTTTTTTGAAAAATAACAATTATAAAACAACTTGTTACTTAAGGTCAACTGGGATCAAAACGCGTTTCGATTTTCCATCAGATTTTTCAATTTCACGTCATTGTCTCAATTTCAAATCACTAACAGGATTTCCATTTATTGTGGCAACAAGAAGACTGTCAGCTTGGAAGAGATGTGGGATCTCTTTATACCTCATTTATCCACGAAACGTAGTCCTAGTCCCTCAGTTTTGAGTATGATATCTTCCACATATATGTCTGTCGCTAAATCACCACATTCAAAAACATGCATCTCACACTTGAGCTCAACTTCGTTGGTTAACAATATGGTATCGACTTGTATGCATAAATCCTTGATTTCTTTGGTCAATTCATTATGTGTAGCGATAGGCAAGTAGGCGGTTTCATCCCCATCATATAGTTTGGTTGCTTTTTCCGTAGGTTTCTCAACAGTCATCCTCGTCAGATTTAAATATGTATATAGAAGCCTGTGAAGGCTGCTTTGAGTTGAATACAACCAATCATGTTGCCTCCCACTTGGGGCAAACAGCATAGCAACAACAGCGAGGTTTGAGTCCACAAGAGGAAGCCACGAGTCAACCACAGATATCATGATGTCCTTGTGTTACGTGTCAAAATACTAAAGGGGTTAATTGTAATTGTTGAATAGAATAGGGGGCCTTTGTAATAACTAGTTGTTAATCAAACGTACGTAAGGAGAACTCAATGAATGAGAAGAGCATCGACGAATTGATTTGGGTTAATACTTATTTTGTCCCATTCCTTTTTACTTTTTCTTGAATCACCCCCCAAATTTGTATTTATTTCATCTATAAATTTTCTAGCATACTCCTGTAACCTGTTAAACAAACCTGTTCTATTATTAGGCTGATTATAGCCAACCTTAGGACTAGAAACAAGAACATTGCCTGCCATACCCAATTGTTGACTCGAATCATCCAAAACTTCTTTTACTTTTTCCACTTCTATGCCGTTATCATGAATTAAAGAACTCCTTTTATGTTCATTTTCTGATTCTATAACATCATCATCATCATTTGCATTTACTAATTCTTGAAAATCATTCTTTGTTGCATTCATTATATCTTTAGGCATTTTATCAAACAACTAAGGGCGTACTTACCATCACATGAATCTAGATCAATGATTTCTTGAATCGCAAACCCATTTTCAAATTCATCAACGGGTCGAATATCAATTTCACTAATTTCTTCTTCAGAATGTATACTATCCAACTGACCAACTACCTTCTTGAATCTTTTATCACTACTGAAATGGGTAAGAAAATTATTTGGGTTTTTTGCCATTTCATAAGGACTCAAGAACTTAGCCAACCATTTAAATTTTAGATTTAAGCCCCCCCCCCAAACAAACTTGTGACGTAATCGTCACTTAGAATTACTTTAGTAAGAAGAAACTCAAATAAACTACAATAGTCTTGAAATAAACATGTTTGCTTGCTGAAGGTAATCGTCACTTATGTGACACCCGGCATGTTTGGCTTAAACATATTAGTGACATCTAAGTCTACCTTAGCGAGAAACATTTATAAACGAACTTAACTGGGTTAGTTGAGTCGGGTCAAGTTAGGATTGTCCAGGGTACAATGATCTGGAGGATCATTGGGAGTCGTTTTGGTAATACACTAGTACCGGGATCCGTTGTTGGTGACATTACATGAACTAATTAAGTATATGTATAGATTATGGGTCGTGTGGTGAATTATATACATAGATGTGTTTAAATGATGTGTAAATGATTATCTATGCTTAAATATGTCAAATATAGATTAAGGATGCATGCTTATGTGTTAAGATGTGTTAGAATGCGTTAAACACGACAAACTGGAAAACTAGTTAAAAAGGAGTTCTGGTTCGACCACTTCGAGTGGTCGAAGGAGAACAATTGCCTGGTTCGACCCTTTGTAAATGGGCGAACCTGGGAAGTGGAATTGAAAGAATTCCCTTCGACAAGGACATGGCTCATTCGACCCTGTGTAAGGGTCGAAGGAGGCCACCTTCGACCATTGAAATGGGGCGAAGGAGAAGTAGTATAAATACAAAACTTTGTCATTTTTCATCATTTCACAAACCCTAACCGTCCCAAAACGCTCTCAAACAATCTTAATCACTAAGGAAGGAGTTTTTGCTCTTCTTTTTCATAATCTAACCTATCTACAACATCTAAACAAGAATCCAAGGTGTGTTCTTAATCCTAAACCTTTTTAAAAGCATTTTAATTCGTTTTCATCTAACCCTAATTGTCCGGATCTGTTCTAAGGGTGTTTTTATGATTAAAAACCTTTTAAACATCTTTCTAAATCAAAACATTATCATTTAACATAGGTTTTCATGGTGAATAACATATGTAAATTGTGTATTATGTGGTGTTATGTGTTGTTCAATGATTTGCTGCTATGTCTATGATAGAAACCTGATATAGGATTGTTATTGATGTTAGATTATTGTTGTTTAGGGTTAGGATTGGATATGATGATATTATGGGTATTTGGGGGTTTTAACGAATCTAGACTTAATGCATGATATTTATGATCAATAGAATTGATAAGAAAAGATCGAACACTCGACAAACTGGGCATTTCAAGTTGAATAAGAATCGATTTCAAAATTTTCCAAATTGGGTAAATTATTCATGCATGAAAGTGATGTTTCCATAATCTTTACCATTTTGGGAAAGGGCTGAAACGGACGTATTATCGGGGGAAATCGGTGGGGTTTTGTAGGGATAAGTTATCCATGCTTGACTGCTGTGTTTGATGATGTTTCGAGTCGTTTTGAATGTGTTTGAAGCGTTTTTAGGAAAATTTGCACAACAGGGGCGAACCTGGCCTCCTTCGTCCGATCGAAGGTGCGAAGGAGGGAATCCAGGGTCGAACCTGGGTTTTTGTTGGGCGAACGTGGTAAAACGAGCGAAGGAGGCATCAAACGGTCGAACGAAATGTAAAACGGGTGAAGGAGACTGAAAACGGGCGAAGGAGACTGAAAACTGACTGGTTCGACCGTTCTGATGCAGAAATGAGATTTTTGATACAAACTAAGTGTTTTATGCTTGAACCTTGTGTGTAATCTATGTGTACTTGATTAGTTAGGGCAATGGGTCACCAACGGGATGTCGGGTCGGTCTAGTGTGTCGGTTAAGCATTCAAACACGTTTTAAAACATACTTGGTTACGATCTGGACAATCGGGGACTAGATAACCTTATGGTTATTAGTCGGAACACTTATGTGAACATTTTGATAGATCTTCGGTAGAGGGATTATCAAGGGCTAAACATCTTTACTTGTAATCGAAGAACGCTAATTAAGGTGAGTTCACGGCCCCACTTTTACTGCTTTTAACTTTTGGGGGAGAAAACATGCGCTAAACTATTTTGGTAACACATGTCATACTATGGTTTTAACTTTGTATTGCTATACGATCTTTGGAAGTCCCGGGGGAAACCATGAATGTGCGGGGATGCACAACGGGGGAAATGTGGATAGATCTATTGGGCGTGACCTGCCCCACTCGTCGGCTTGGAGGGCCGGGCGGGTGCATCTTGTCTCGAACAGGAACATTATCATGCTGAACATACGGGCTGCTTAAACATGCTAAACATTGCTAAACGTGTCTAGTAATGGTTTCCAATCGTAGTAGTAATAAAACATACTCCTAGCTAGCGTACTTGGTAACGTTGATATAGTATGGACATGGTAACGTTTTGGTAACATATTGAACAAACCTGTGAACTCACCAGCATTATATGTTGACATCTTTTTGGCATGTTTTTCTCAGGTCGCTAAGGTAACAACAAATGGAACTAGGCGCACGGGTCTGCATTGGCGTCTAGGCATAGTTGCACGTTTTGTAATAAAAAGTGTTTTGAATACTTTGGATCATAGCATAGCTGTTTAAATACTTCTTAATGCTTCCGCTTATAAAATCGTTGTTTATGGTTTTACACTTTTCATATAGAGTTGTTTATTGTGACCGTTGACTTGGATCCTGGTTTGTCATGCGCCTCGCGGTAAAACCCCGCCAGTGGTAATTTGAGGGTGTGACAACTTAGAATTACTTTAGTAAGAAGAAACTAAAATAAACTACAATAGTCTTGAAATAAACCTGTTTGCTTGCTGAAGGTTCTTGATTTCCTCCATGGATGATGTAGAATTTAAAATGCTTGTCTAAATTAAGGCAAACGCGAATTTATACCGTGAGTTGAAGTAAAACGTCGATAAACTCAAGTTTATACCGAGAAAGATATAACTTATAGAAAAAAAAAAGCAAAACTTGAAAGGCCAAAAGTGAAACATACAAACTTGAGGTACTTAAAATTTAACCCACCTTTACTACAAGACAAAAACGGTTAAAAACAAAAGAAATTTCACTAAATACAAGCCACATTGTACTTGCCATCTCCTAAAAAAAAGCATACTTGAAAGGCCAAAAGTGAAACAAACAAACTTGAGGTACTTAAAATTTAATCCACATTTACTACAAGACAAACAATTAAAAACAAAAAGAAAATTCACGCATTTTATAACATGTTTAAATAAGTAGCTGCTTTAAAAATGACGTTACAAAAATTCAAAATTTTATAGAACATCATAGTTTAAATAATCATGCCCCCCAATGAAGGGTTCGTAGGTGCAACAACCAAGAGTTTGTGGTACGTTGTCCGGAGTCGGTTTGGAATTGACAAGACGATGCATTGTCAAAACTCTCCGGTTATTGCAACTATGAACCCTCCATTTGCGGCATGGTTATATAAACTATGGTGTTCTATCTATATTCAAAATTTGTGATGTCATTTTTAAAGCGACTGGTCAATTTCGACATGTTTTAACCTATCGGTTTCTCATCTTAAAATACAACATTGAGAAATGTTTTTTTATCTATGTGTAAACTGAGTTGTTGTTATGTGCTTATTTTTATCAAAGTTTCAGTGTAAGTTTTGTTCAAATAACTTTTAAAAGAAATAACTTGATCACTCCAATGGTTTATGTAAAAATGGCAGTTAACTCTAAATAAATTATGCAAATATATTTTTATAAAAAATATGTAATTAATGAACTAAGAAAATTTTAAAGTAATTGATAGATAATAGTGATAAAAATAATAAAACTAAAAGAAAGAAAATAAAAAAAAATAGAGAAAAGAACTTGAATAAATTACAGATTATGTTCTTTATAGACAAATTTCAGATTATATCATTTGGTTAAAATGGTTATTGTGTCTTAAAGTTAACTAAAAAGTTACCATCAGTTAGGTTAAAGGATAAAGGGAGTGCAAAATAAATTTATAAATGACATTTTGCGTACTTTTTAAAACAAATGATAAAGATTGCAATTTTGTATATAAATAAAGAACAATTTGTGTAATTTTGTCATTATTATATCTATAACTTATAATAAAAGAATTGAATTTATATGAGGTGACATTCAATGGAGGCCTCAACCCCCATTGAATGTGCCATGTGGCACTTTGAGGTAATAGTATTGAATTTATTATTTTAAATAAAAGATAAATTGTTTAAATTTTTTTTTCTTTTTTTAAATAAAATCTATATTATCTTAAAATTTCAAATATGTTAATTAATATCTTTTCCTTATTTTCCTCTCACATTTTTAAATGTTAATTATTATTTTAAAATTTCAAATATTTTAATTAATATTTTTATCTCTATTTTTTCCTCATTTTCCACTCACAATTTTTAAACGTTAATAACTTTTATGTATGACATTTTTTTTGAAATTTTTTTTACACCCAATTAACGATCACTTTATTATCTTTCCAACGAGCACCCTAGTGCTATACAAAAAATGAAAAAAATGTTTTTTTAGTGAGTTTTTGTTCATGCAGAAAAAAAAACACACATGTGTTTAGGTGATTTATTAATCATATATAGGCAAGTACTAATCGTGTTATGATAGTATATATGTTTTTAAACCTACTATTACATATATGAATTGTCCATGTTCATGTGCTATAACGATATGCTAAGCATTAAACGAGGTTGAGATTTTTTTAATCTGCTGGGAACGCAGCATGAGAGCCCCTTTTCGTAGTATAAACATTAGAACAACTTTCTTTAGTATTAAAAGTGGTTGAGACTGTTTACTTCTTTTATCCTTTTTTTATTAAGTCATATTAGATTTTTTAACCCCGGGACACTCCCGAGGTAATCAGCTAGTATAGATATAATCGATTTAGTTACTTAACTCAATCAAATAAAATAAGGAGGTCTAACTACTGATTTTAATAGGATAATAAGGATTAATATGTTTTTAAAAATATCGATATGGTGAGTGAAGGGATATGGTATTAAAACACTACAAATACCATACCATCGCCCACTTAGAACAGGCTTCGCCAGACGCTCATCCGTCCGTTCTACGTCAGCGGATCGTCTAGCGCCTATCCGCCCGTTTTACGTCAGCGGAACGTCTGGCGTCCACAAACCCGTTCTACGTCAGCGAGCCGTCCGACGCGAGCATTAGTATTCTCGTTCTACGTCGACGGAACACCTGGCGTCCACCCGCCCGTTTTACGTCAGCGGTATATCCAACGCCAGGCGCATAAACGCCCGCCTCTTTCACATAGGCGGGCCAAACATACACTAAGGCTTCCTTGGCAAGCTCCACTACAAGTGGAAGATACCTTTTTGGGCAGCTTTGGGACTCACCCCTGCCCCTACCAAATATCTCTGACATGACAGGCGGCCCGTCAGGGCTCCCCTCCAATCAGAGACTGTTGCCAGTCTGACGAGCAGAAAGGACGATGATGTGGCAGCCTCCTAGCCAAGATATCTTCCTGACGAAGCAGACTTTCTCTGCCCACCTCGAGATCCTGCAAAGCATAAAATATCCACCGACTGGATCCGCCAATGGGCAAGCACCACGTGTCCACCGCCCATCAGCATCCACTTACCGGGCGCCACGTGTACATGCGTCAGGACGGTAACATCCCCCTAGCATTCTACTTTTTCCTACTTTACTAAAACCCACTTGCACCAAATAGGCTCAAAGGCTTGGGCCGGATTATGGAGACTCCTCTACCTGGGCCGGGCCCCATTAAGGGTAGAGGATGGGCTGAGAAAGTAGGAGATCTTGGTACTATAAAAGGAGGACGCCCTTCTCCTTTTATCGGCATCTGATATCCAACACACTTTCACTCAAGAAGAATACGAACTCTCGTACCTTCTTCAACCCCTCGTTTTTTATACTAACGATTAGAGGCTCGGCTCTTCTAATTGGTAGTCTCGCAAATCCTTGGTCTTGCTTTTAGACCCACACGTATTTTATAAATCACACTCTCTTTATAAAATTCAGTAGAATCACCGTACGGATTGTTCTTTGTTAGACTATCACCGGATACGTGTTTCTTCATTGGCGCCATCCGTGGCCTTACCACAACTACTCTAAACCCAATAAGCTTTTACAGCCAAAATCATAAAAATGACCTCACCTCCACCAGTGTACACTCCGTCCGGGGTCGTCGAAGACATCACTGACGCCACCCCAGGATCCCACCCAATATCAGGGGACCACAATGACCAACAACCTCCCCTTATAACCCCCAGAAATCTGGAGGCACAACTCACAGACCCAACTCCTCCAACTGAGGAGGAAATCGAGGCACTAAACAATGACTGGTATGAACGCCAGAGACAAATCCTCGACGCACAGCTGGAACGACGCCGACGCACTGGCAAAGCACTCATGGGCTCCTCCTCAAGGCAGCCCGCAAGAACACCGGCACCCGCCCGTCACGGGGAAGGTCCAGGGGAAACCCCTAAGGACCAGGCCCGTGCAGAGCGCAACCGGTTTGACGCCGAAGACTACGACGAAAGTTCGTGGGAGGACGATGCCTCCAGGGACTATCGTCATAGCCCATACTACAGGCGGGAACGACTCAACCGATACAACGACGATGCCACCACCAACCTTTCGCTCCCTTACAGACCAACCGCATTTGCGGACAAGTCTAAATTTACTCGGCGCATCTCTCAGGCACCAATCCCACCAAGACAACGCTTACCGACCAACGTTAAAATCTACGACGGTCTGTCCGACCCAGATGACCACCTTGGCATATTCAACCAAGCCGGGGCCGTCATCGGTTGGACTCTACCCGTTTGGTGCCACATGTTCGCCCAGACACTCACCGGAGCCGCCAGGGTCTGGTTTGACAACCTCCCCATCGGAAGCATCGACAGCTACGAACAGCTGATCGAAAAATTTTCACTCCATTTCAGCCAACAGCGTCGCCACAAGCGCGACAAAAGCCAAATCTCTCTCTGCAAACGCAGAGACACAGAACCTCTCGAGGACTTCATCGTGCGGTTCAACAAAGAGGCCCTCCAGTTGGGAACCGGGAACGAGGCAACCCGAACCTCCTTCTTATCCAACGTCAACGATGACGGCCTACAACACACCCTACAAGGGAAAGACGGCGTCCTGGGAAGAAGTGGTCCGCATCTCAAAACTCTATGCGGGCAACCAGAAAACGATGCGCCAAAACCAGAGAGGGAGTTCCAGCAACAACCGCAGCCGTGGCAACAACCGCGCATCTGTCTGGAACCGCATCTCTGGTTCCACCGATGAAGGACGATACTCAACTTCCGGTGACGCCAGAAACATCATCGGCAACAAACAAAGTCGTGACCAACGCAACAGCGGACGCCGGAACCAGGATTGGACCACTCTCACCAAAACACCATCCCAAGTACTATCACAAGTCCTCTCCACTGGCGAAGTAACCTTCAAAACCCCAAAACCTATGGGGACAAAACGAAAGAATGTCGACACCGCCAGGTTTTGCGACTTCCACAAAGACGTGGGCCACGATACCGACAACTGCTACAGCCTCAAAATGGAAATCGAGGCGGCCCTACGCTCCGGGAAACTTGCCAACCTGGTCAAAAATGTCCGCGCAGGCGGACGCAGGAAAGACGAGCTCGATAAACCCATCAAAGACATTAGAACACACTACATCCGCGACGCACACAGTAGGCAGTGCAACATGACGCGCAGCACCAAGCGGAAAACAAACTTCCCCAACATAGCAACCACATCTGAAACAACAAGCTGGCGGGAGGCCCAAGTCCTCCTCCCTATAATCCCAGGGGGCGCTCAGTCAACGACCCCCTCACTATCACAGCACTGTTCGGACACTACCGAACTTACAAAATGATGTGCGACGGCGGCAGCAGCTTCGACATCATGTACCAACAGTGCTTCGATCAGCTAGACGAAGAGGACAAGGCACGCCTACAACCAGATACACCTATTGCTGGCTTCTTCAACGAGGTAATTCATCCCATCGGCAAGTTTGACTTTACAGTCACACTTGATGACGGCACACACAGCCGCTCAGAAGTATCCACCTTCCACGTCATTCCAGCCGTTTCCTCCTATGATATATTACTAGGAAGACAAGGTTTGGCAAACTTCAACTCCACCGCATCAACTCCTCATCAAACCATGGGTTTCCCAACACCCACCGGGATCGCATACATCCGAGGCAATCAAGAATGCCTCATGACAACTCACCCGGCGGACGACACGGCAGCGCTCCCACCAAACCCACCAACTGACGAAAACTGGATCCTCAACCCAGTTTTCCCCGAACAAACCATCACTTTGGGCCGGACCCTGTCCCCCCAAACAAAGACACATCTAAAACAACTACTGGTGGCGAACAAAGACATCTTCGCATGGCAATCATCAGACATGATCGGCGTCCCAAGACACATCGCCGAGCACCGCCTCAACACATACAAAGACGCGCGCCCAGTGGCCCAGAAAAAGCGGCCACTCGGCTCCGACAGAGTCAAAGCCATGAATGAAGAGGTCGACGATCTACTAGACGCGGGCATTATCAGAAAATGTAATCACCAAACCTGGGTGGCCAACCCAGTAATGGTACTAAAAAAGAATGGGTCCTGGCGCATGTGCGTCGACTACAAGGACCTAAACAAAGCATGCCCCAAAGATCACTACCCTCTCCCAGAGATCGACTTGAAGGTTGACTCACTAGCGCCATTCAAGTACAAGTGCTTCCTCGACGCATATCGAGGATATCATCAAATCCAAATGGCCTACGAAGATGAGGATCGAACGGCGTTCAGAACAGACCGAGGGGTGTACTACTACACCAAAATGCCCTTCGGGCTCAAAAACGCCGACGCAACCTATCAACGCCTCATGGACCAGGCGTTCATTAACCAGATAGGCGTCAACCTTGAAGTCTATGTTGACGACCTAGTCATTAAAAGCACTCAAGAGGATACAATGCTTATGGACATCCAGCGCACCTTCGAACAGTTGCGCAGCATCAACATGAAACTAAATTCGGGCAAATGCTCCTTCGGAGCAGAGGAAGGGAAATTTTTAGGCGTCATTGTCACCAATGGCGGCTTCAAACCAAACCCGGAAAAAGTCCAAGCAATCCAGCGCATGCCATCACCAAACTCGATAAAAGACGTACAGACACTGATGGGACGTCTGGTTGCTCTCAACCGCTTCCTGTCAAACTACGCCTCTAAGTCTTTTCCTTTTGTTCATACTTTACGGAATGTACTAAAAAAACACAATTCCGCTGGACACCAGAAGCGGAGGTAGCCTTCCGTGAAATGAAGCAATGTTTAACCTACTTGCCAACTTTAACAGCACCTTTTCCGAAGGAGCCCCTTACATTATATCTATCTGCGTCAGAAACGGCAATCGGCGCCGTCCTATTAGTAGAACGCAACAAAGTATAAACACCGATCTACTATATCAGCCGCACTCTAGCAGACGCAGAAACTAGATACTCAACAATGGAAAAACTCGTCCTAGCATTATTCCACGCGTCAAGACGCCTGCGAAGATACTTCCAAGGACATCCAATCAACGTCCTTACAGACTACAGGATAAACACCGTGCTGTCCAAACCAGAACTCTCCGGCCGCTTGGCCAAATGGGCGATTGAGTTGGGCGCACACACTATTGTTTACAAACCAAGGCCCGCGATAAAAGGACAGGTCCTGGCAGACTTCATCGCCGAAATCCCGATTGACAAAATCCAAGACTGCAAAGACGAACAAGACCCCAAGCCCATTCCAGACGATAGAGTAACTAGGTCATTATACACTGACGGAGCTTCCAATGACCAAGGCTCAGGCGCCGGACTTCGCCTCGTCAGCCCCGACAAAACAGAATTCACATACGCCGTGCGCCTTGAGTTCCCAAGCACAAACAACGAGGCAGAATACGAAGCATTCTTGGCTGGCCTACGCCTGGCACACAAAATGGGCGCAAGGCACCTCAACGCCCATGTAGACTCCATGCTAATCGCAGGCCACATGAACGGCGTTTACGACGCCAAAGACCCCGTCATGACCCAATACGTCGACCAGGCCAAGCTCCTCACCAAGAAATTCGTTACCTGCACCATCCTCCACATAAACCGCAGCGGCAACAAGGAAGCTGACGCACTCAGCAAAATAGCCTCCACCGCTTGGCCGCATATGGCCAAAGAGGTACGCATTGAAACCCTACCTCAACCTTCAGTGCCACTTAGACAGGTCAATATAACACAGACAGGCGCCGGGTCATGGATGACCCCTATTCAAGCCTATCTAGCAACAGGCACCTTGCCACCTCAAAAAGCGGAGGCTCGAAAAATCCAATACAAATCCCAACATTACCAACTAATGAATGGGGTCCTGTACCGACGCTCATACTTGGGGCCATTACTAAAATGCATAGACGCCGCGACAGCCACCTTACTCATAAGAGAAATTCACGAAGGCATATGCGGGATCCATGCGGGGCCAAGAATGGTCGTCGCCAAAATCATGAACGCAGGATATTATTGGCCGGGTATGCATCAAGACGCCGTCAAAATCCTACGCACCTGCTTCAACTGTCAACAACATGCGCCAAATACCCTGAGCCCCAAAAACAACTTGGTACCAGTCACAGCCGCCTGGACATTTCAAAAGTGGGCTATGGACCTGGTCGGCCCATTCCCAATGGCCCCCGGAAAGATACAATACCTCATCGTCGCCGTCGACTACTTCACAAAATGGGTAGAGGCCAAGCCACTCGCCTCAATAAGCGCTGAACAAATAAAAAAAATTCATCTGGGAATTCATCATTTGCCGCTTTGGCTTACCCATGGAAATCGTCACCAACAACGGCACACAATTCACCGACAAAAAACTCCAAACATGGCTAACACAACTAGGCGTTGGCCAAATTTTCTCATCCGTCGCTCACCCTCAAGGTAATGGCCAAGTAGAACGCATCAACAGATCCTTGGTCGAAGGCATAAAGACTCGCCTAGGGTCAAAACGCACGGGCTGGGTAAACGAGCTCCCACACGTGCTATGGGCACACCGCGCCCTCACAAAGACCAATACCGGCGAAACTCCGTTCAGCCTAACCTATGGCTCCGAAGCCGTAATACCCGCGGAGATCACATTTCCATCACCACGGGTCCTCAACACGGCCAACACAGACAATGACAACGAACTGCGCCTCAACCTAGACCTCCTAGACGAAAGGCGTGACGTCGCCGCCATACGCGAAGCAAACTACAAAAAGCAATTGGAGCGCTACTATAACTCCAAAGTCAAAACTTGCGAATTCGACATCGGCGACTACGTCCTTAGAGCAACTACGCCTCCCACGCAGAACGCCCGGGAAAGCTCGCACCAAACTGGGAAGGCCCTTACAAAGTCCAGCAAGTACTAGGAAAGGGGGCATATGCGCTAGAAAAACTCGATGGAACACCCATACCTAGATCATGGAATGTAGCGCAACTGCGCAAATGCTACTTGTAAAAATACTTTGGTTTTACACTTATTCTTCTCACTTATGAAGTTAATTTACTCTTCATAACTGATTCGGCGCACTACTCACTTATGAAGTTAATTTACTCTTCATAACTAATTCGGCGCACTATTCACTTATCAAACTAATTTAGTCTTCATAACTGATTCGGCGCACTACTCACTTATGAAGTTAATTTACTCTTCATAACTGATTCGGCGCACTACTCACTTATGAAGTTAATTTACTCTTCATAACCGATTCGGCACACTATTCACTTATGAAGTTAATTCAAGCTTCAAAACTGATTCGGCGCACTCCTCACTTATGAAGTTAATCTACTCATCAACAGACGACGCGCAAACACATCAGACGAATCAAACAAGATAAAACAAAAATGATTCATTTCATACCATCAAAAATATTTACAAGGAAAGGAAATTACAAAGCAACCTATTGGGGAGGCTCATGGGCCGTCCCCGAACTACCCGCACCAGACCGCTCCTTCTCCGCCCGTTCCTTCTCCGCCCGCTCCTGCCCAATACGGTCGGACTCCTCCACCCAACGCTTAAACTTCGCGATAGGGTCAGGATCGGCCAGACATTGCCGCACGACCTGCAGCACGGGAAAGTCAATCGCCTCCAGCTTCCGAAGCTGCTCCATCAGCAGCTCATCAGTGTTCAGATCACCGAAGGGCTGCTCTTCGACAGGCGCGCCGTCCTTGCAGGCCAGATACCCCTCCAGCCAGCCGCTGTGAACGCCCGTCGTACGAGCAGTGTCAACAACCTCGGCGATCTGCTCACCCATCTTGGGCGCATTCCAGCAGTGCTCAAAAACCTGCACATCAAACAAAAGTTAAACCAAACAAGAAACAAAGGACGAAGGAAAAAGATAGCAAAACCAAAAAGAAAAATACTTACCGCCGAGATCCCATCAGACATCACCCAGAGTGATCTCTCACAGTAGCCCCTCTACGCGTCCAACAGAAGCGCTTTCTCCAACTCCCACGCTTCCCGCTCTTTGGCAAGCGTCTCCATTTGACCCTCCAGCTCGGACACCCGACTGGTCATCTGGACCACGTCGGCGTCCTTTGCCTTCAGATCACCAACCACAGTCGCATAGTTGGAGGAAAGCTCCTCCAACTCCCTTGCCTTCGCTGCCGATAGCTTTTTCTCTTCGGCCAAAGCAAGCTCGGCTTTCTGGACAAGCTGACGACGGCGTTCCAACTCGGTATTCACCACCGCCGTCGACTTAGCCCAGGACTTCTGCTTCTCTGCAACATCAGAGTCCTTCTGGCGCAGCTCGGACTCCAATTTCCGAACCTGCTCCAGCAAACGCATACGAGCCATCTCATACACTTCCTTCTCCCTCGCCAACCGCTCAGTCTCAGCAGCAACCGACGCCCGCTCATCCAAAAAATCACCCTCTCCTCTGTGTAGGGCATAAAGGTTGCCCAGGGTCTGCGTCAGGTTCATGCACATGTCGGAGAAGAGGGTGCTACGACTTTGAGCCCGATGATACGCGCGCTCGGCCGGCGGCAACGCGTAACTTACAAATTCCTCAGCCACAAAGGGATTGAGAAACCTGCAACTTTCGGTTATACGCCACCCAGGCGTATACACCGGAGCGTCCAGGCGGAAAGCCGGGCCGCTCGAAGACACAACCGCGCCTTCAGCCCTTTGAGACTGTTGGGCTTCAGGCCCACCGCCAGGAAAGGACGCCTCCGCACCGTCCTTCTCGCTTAGGCCTGGCTGCCTGATTAGACATAAAGCTTCAGATTCCTCTGAAAACGATTATTTCAGGCGCCTCGCTTAGGCCTAAGCGAGGTGGCTGAGAGTTTGATTAACCCTGATTAAACGTAAAGCCTGATACTCTCTCGAATTAATTACCCAGGCGCCTCGCTTTGGCCTAAGCGAGGCGCCTGGTCCCATCAGATTTTGGCTATAAATTCATTCGATCTCATTATAAACTCGTTCGATTTCAATTCTTTGTCCACAACATATATAACATGTCGTATTACGACTTTATTTTCGGTGATTCTTACGACTCTAATAATAATAATAATAATGTCGAGGAGGGGTTGTCATATAATGTCGAGCAGGGTCCGTCATATAATGTCGGGCAGGGTCGGTCTAGTAGTGTCGAGGAGGGTCAGTCTGGCATTCGTTACCGTGACAATGCGGTACAACTGGACTTGAATACACAGTGGAAGGACCCGTATGAATTTGAAGACGAGCCTAGTCAACCTGCCTACGGTTATACTTACGACGCTAACGGTGGTGATGACACATTTGAAGAACAAGACTGTACGCACTATGAAGACAGCGTTGTCGATGAGAAGCGGATAGAAGATCAGGAGGAAGGACCTAACCCGATCAACCTTTGGTTCGAGACTAACCGGACATTTTCGACACGCGTTGAGTTGGTCGATTGGGTGCATGATACGGGAATGGCAAATGGTGACGTCATAGTTATAAAAAGATCGAAGAAAAGAGGAGAACAGTTCGTGAAGGTATATATTTCAGTCACTATTGTTTTTAAGATATTAACAAATGCGTATTTTATAAATTGTTATTTAAAAAGCAACAATAAACTTAGCTTATAAATTAGTTACTAAAAACACGTGTTTTATCGTTGGTCAAGGTTAATTCCCTACGGGTGCACCAGTGGTTTTCGGGTCACACACCTTTAGGATTACGTTTCTCCTTTGCTAAGAGTATTGTTAATTAATAAGCTTTCTTATAATTATTTATTTAAAAAAATTATAAAAAAAACTTATTTTCTAATAAACTTATTTTTGTTAAGGTTGTATTTCAATGCACTCTTGGGGGGAGCATAAGAGTGTGGCTTTGGTGAAAAAGACGGGTAGCAAAAAAATTGGCTGCCCGTTTAAGTTGACAGGGGTGTTTGAAACTCGGACACGGGTTTGGAGGTTAAAGGTGAAAAACCCGACGCACAACCACACTCCCTTTGAACACTTAGAGGGTCACCCGTATGCCAGAAGGCTTTCTGTGGATGACAGACAACTGGTCGGGGAGATGACAGAGAATGATGTTCCCAAGCGTAGCATCTGGAGAATGATCGTTTCAAAGAACCCGGAGAAAAAGACTACCCTGAAAAATATACACAATGCGGCTCAGATGATGAATGCTGGAAAGGGAGTCATTCCCAAAGGTTCAATGGAGCACCTCGAATACTTTCTGACAGAGAGAGGATTCACCTACTACACGCGTGCGGATGAAACCACGAAGGCTCTCACGGATATTTTCTTCGTTCACAAACATTCACATACTATGTGGTGCGCATTCCCGCATGTGCTAATGATTGACGCCACCTACAATACAAACATGTACAATATGGCGTTTGTTCAGGTAGTGGGTATGGCGTCGACAAACCAGTCGTTTTCGATTGCCCATGCGTTTATTTCTTGTGAGAGGATTGATAACTACATTTGGCTGTTGGAGAGGATAAAGTCTATGTTGGACAAATGTATGGAGCCGCGAGTGATTGTGACAGACAGGGACCTTACGCTGATGAACGTGTGTGATGTGGTTTTCCCAAAGGCGTACAAGTATCTATGCCGGTTTCATATCTCGCAGAATATCAACAGGAACAGCAAGAAGGAGTTCACGGATAAGGAGTGGAAGGAATTTGTTCGAATGTTTTGGTGGCTGTGTGACTCTGCGACGGAAACCCTATACGAATACAATTTGGGACAATTTCAGTCATATCTGGAAAAGATGGATCGGCTAGGTAAGTAGTTTTACATAATTACATACGTACTTGTTTACATACACACGCCTGACAAGTTTTGGTTATATTTTTCAGACATTTTTTCCTACACGAAAAATAACTGGTTGGACCGGTTCCGTCAAAAGTTTGTGTCTGCGTGGACTAACCAAACGCTGAACTTCCGCCAGACCACTACCAACAGAGTTGAGGGCATGCATGCCAAAATTAAAAGTTACCTTCCAAGCAATCGCAACTCGTTGTCGACAATTGTGAAGTCCGTTGATCAAATGGTGATAAGCAATATAGAGCCATTAAAAAAGGTTTTGAAGAAAGCCTAAGAAAAACAATGAACCACCACAAGAAGCAGCCATTGCTTGAAAAGTTACTTCGGAAGGTTAGCAAACATGCTCTTCAGTTGATATACGAAGAGATCGACCGTCTTCAAACGTCCATGCGCCGTTACAATAACACTTGTGGATGCCAACTTTATAATAGTTATGCTTTGCCATGTGCCTGTCGTCTCGAGCAGTTACAACTTAATGGTAATTAGCACTAGTGTCCATATGATTTTACTAGATAATTTATTACATGATTTAACTTTATAACATATGTTATTTTTTCAGATCAGGAAATCCATTTGTTCTCGATAGACGTGTTCTGGAGGAAGCTTGACTTCAAACCTGCGAAGACTGGTTGCGAAGATATAAATGTAGATAAGGTGTGGGCAGAATTAAAGGAAACGATTGATACAAAACCAGTTTTTGCCCAATTAAACTACCTGGACAAATTTGCACAAATCGTCACAGGCAACTACTCCCCCAATAAACCGCCTGTTGTGCAAAAGAAAACCCGTGGTCGTCCAACCAAGAAGCAGCAAGAACACAAGAGAGAACAATCTGCAAGAAAGAGCTTGCATATGTCGGTTGAAGAAAGTGGGTCCGACGAGGAGTTTGAATTTCCCCGGCACAGCTCATTCGTACCATCACAGGAGGACCTCGTACGACCTTCCCAGTCCCAGCCATGCCCTCCTTACGAGCTTCACCGTCACAGCTCTTACATACCGTCATCGTCCCAGGGGGGCAGCATTTGGGATAAATTCAATTTCCCAAAGCTTCCGCGGACAAAAAAGTCAGAGAACTTAGTAAGGACATATGGGGATAGAATTCCATCTGTGTTTCACCCATATATATCTAAAATAACGGATGTGAGACCTGATGGTCATTGCGGTTTTCGAGCGGTAGCTGTGGGGTTAGGGATAGGTAAAAATGAACATCTGGTTGTCCGATCCCAAATGCTACTCGAGTTGCGCAATAACGAAGGCTTGTGGAGGTCAATATTTGATCCGAATAACGAAGGGCATTATCAGAGTCTCTGCGATAGCATTTCTTTTAGAGGGGTGGGAAATGCCCTAGAAGAGCATTGGATGACGACGCCGGAAGCGGGGTTTCTCATTGCACAGAGATATGGAGTTGTTTTTCATACACTCGACATTAGAAGTTCTGATACAGTTTTCCCTCTATTTTTAGGCCCAAGTTGTTCTATGCCGCCTATTCAGACGGTAGCAGTTTGCTTCGTGGATCGACATTACATCAACATAAAGCTTGAAGGATCATATCCAATGCCTCCCCTGAATACAGTTTGGACTACTTTTAGAAGGGAGCGTGGTGCGGAATGGGAAACAATGTTTGAAGATCAAATCAATATGTACAAAGAATTAGTTTTCCCGAAACAGAACACCAATCAAAGTCCTGAAGTACAAGATTTAAGTTAGATATGTGAAATTTGTAAAAATATTTAAACACTGTTTACGTTCTTAAAAATCGTATTGGTTATGTTTATGTCTTTTAACAGGCTTGTCGGGTCGGATTGTTTCGGTTCGTTTAAATAATATTAGTAATAATAATAATAATAAATAAATTAATAATAATAATAATAATAAATACAATAATAATAATAATAGTAATAATAATAATAATAATAAATACAATAATAATAATAATAATAATAATAATAATAATAATAATATTAGTAATAATAATAATAATAATAAATACAATAATAATAATAACAGTAATAATAATAATAATAAATACAATAATAATAATAATAATAATAATAATAATAATACTGTGCCGGTCGGGTCGGAACAGTCCGGTGCGTTCACGTGCCGGTCGGGTCGGAACAGTCCGGTGCGTTCACGTGCCGGTCGGGTCGGAACAGTCCGGTGCGTTCACGTGCCGCTCGGGTCGGAACAGTCCGGTTCGTTCACGTGCCGGTCGGGTCGGAACAGTCCGGTGCGTTCACGTGCTGGTCGGGTCGAGTACTTTAAGTGCTGCCACATGCGCTAGGCTCGCGCACATCTCCATGGCGGGGCGTTCATCACTTACATCACGCGTTATCTGGGGATCTCGCCAGATACCGACCATCAGTTGCTGCCCTCGATCCCATCGGTAGAGCTCGGTGACGCCAATGCCCGGAGCATGGGGATCCTTTTCGAGGTCTCGAAGGGTGTGCATCGGTTTCGAGCTATCGGAACCAGGAGGGCTTTTGAGCCGGCCCCCCTTCCTACTTTCGATGATATACCGCTCTACGTTGAGGTGCGTCCGGGAGAGCCTCTCCTGGTAAAGATGGCGGGTCAGGACGACGAGGCTGACGACGATGACGCCCCCCACCTCCTCCGCCGCCACCACAGCAGCAGTACCCCCGTCATATATATGATGACCTCACTCCTGCTGCGCGTTTCGTGGCAGAGGACATCGATTGCCGCATCGGTGAGCTCCGGGAGGTTCAGGAGTGGACGGTCGACTCGATGCAGGCGATGGCCGCGCATTGGCAGGTACAGTTACGCCCACCACCACACCGTGGACCAGCACAGGGGGCCCCACCACCACCGCCGCAGTAGACTTTTTTTACTTGTATTTTTTTTTTGTATGGACAAATTTATTATTATTATTATTATTATTATTATTATTATTATTATTATTATTATTATTATTATTATTATGCATTTGATCTTTTGTTTATATATATGTTGTCTGTTTTGAATGTTTAATTGTCTAATAAATATTAAACCCATAAATAATAAACGAACTAAAACCAAATTATAAATTGCAAGCCAGTAAAACCAATGAGATCCAAACAGTAAACATTCGATTATAAACGTTAAAAGATCACTTAACCCTTTCAATCCCAAACGAAATAAAAGTTACATGTTATGAACCAAAACGACGCCACGTTGACCATCAACCACCATATTCGTATCAAAATTCGCGAATTTGTTCAATCTTTCTTCGACGAGGTATTCTCCGTGAATAATTTATCCAGTCACAGTGACAATCGAACACTTTATTAATAGGTTAAAGTTGGGATTACTTGATTAATTATAGTTTGATTAGGGTTATTACGTTGTTTTTTAAATTTTAAAAAATTACAATAGATAAAGACCCTAAATCAATAAAAAAGTTAAAAAAAAAAAAACACGGGCTATTACGGTGTTTTTAAAATTTTTAAATTTAAAAAAATTACAATAGATAAAGACTCTAAATAGATAAAAAAAAGTTAAAAACAAAAAAAAAACACTTCAAGTTAAAAACAAAAAAAAACACTTCAAAGCAAACAAAAAAAAAACAAAAAAAAATCCAAAAACCAAAACCTTCCCAACATCAAAATGTCGAGATTCATCCCTCCTGTTGCCAAGCGCCTCGCTTTGACCAAAGCGAGCCGCTTGGCCCCTTTTTTTCAAACTCCCATGCAAACCTCGTACTGATTTGACGGCCATGTGACTGAAGCGCCTCGCTTTGGCCTAAGCGAGGCGCTTCAAAGGGGAGTTGAAATAGAAGCGAGGGGGGGTGCCAATAGACGGACCCATAAAAAAATAAAAAATCTACTGTTGTAACGAGTATTAGGGGGTGGGCTGGAATTGGATGGTGGGGCGACTTATAAGGCCAAGCAATAGCTTAGGGCCTTGAAAAATAAAGGCCCGCTTTTTAACCTTGTTTTATATAAGTTGTTGGGTTTAGGATTTTGTACAAGCCCAGAAGTTAAAGTATCTTAACTCTTAAAGAATCAAGCACAAAAGGAAGAAAAAGTTACACCCAAACAAACATAAGGCCTTAAATAAATCTGAGGCCCAACTTAGAACGTAATTGTTATCTATATTATATTAAGTGGGATGCCCGCGTGTTGCCGCGGGTATGTATTTTTATTCACATTTTAAATTGCCAAAACTTTATACACCATACTGTCATTTATCCAATCCGATCCGTGCTTGATTTTATTTGCAACATTTAGTTACACACATGAACCAAAGAGCCTTTAGCCTACTGGTTACAAAGTGTTAAATAAGGCTTAGCCTTTTCTTGTGGTGATAATTCAAATTCCATTGGTTAAAAAAAGTTAATCCATTAAAAAAAAGTTACATGAATTAATCTATTACTTGGTAATGGTTTTAGGTAACAAAAAGTTAATACATGAATTAAATGTATTGAATGGTGCAATTGATTTGTATTAGTGACTTGTACATAAGGGCATAGATGAAAGAAAATGGTAAAACTTAGAGATTTATGCATGAGACCTTTTGTATGCCATCTTAAAATGATGGTGAAATTACCTTCTTATCTGTAACGACCCGAAAATTAGCGAGTCATTACGGATTGGTAATCACGACACGTTTTATTAATTACCAATTTATTTAATTCTAACAATTCTTTTTATTTAACAAACACTTCATTTATTTATTTCACATTGGGCCGAGCCCATAACAACACTAGTGGGCTGAACCCATTAACATAGTTCCGATTGGGCCAAGCCCATTACATCACCTTTACCATTTCCGAGTTTTTAGACCGTTGGGCCGAAGCCCATTAAGACTAAACCACAAACTTTGGACATATCCTTTTATTACACACTTGGGCCGAAGCCCGTTTATTTAATAGGCCGGCCCAAAAGCCGGTTTCTTAACTACTCTTATTAACTTGGACTTGCACATTATCGAGCTCGGGTTCCCCATTATCTAATCAACCTGAAATGCATGTTAAAAATACGTTAGCCACAAAGCTAGTGAGTGATGCCAGATTTAGACTCGTTTATAAATAATAACAACAATTCTCATATGGTTCGGTCATTCTAAGGTGGAACATATTTAACGATGGAGCACCATACAAATGCTTAATGTGGTTCCAAACCTCTACTTGGTTTAGAAAAATACATCCCGGTGATACCGAATGGATCCATTCTACGTGATTTCTATTCGACCGATTCTATTAACTCTTTCATGATCATGAACCAATATTTTATCAAATCATACGTAAAAACTAACATGCATTCACCCCGAAATCATTTAAACATATGGGGTACATGCACTCACGTTGGTTAATTCCGAGTCTATGTTTTCACTAGAAGCGAGATTTCTATGTTCCACGAGTTCCTGTTACAACACAAATCAAGTTATTGTACACATATATAAATAATTATACGTATAGCTGGCCGTTACAGCTTAGGCGTAAAATCTAAACTAAAAGCTGGCCATTACAGCTTGGCACACGACCTTAAGGGACTCTAGACTCTACTTACTCAAGAAAACAATTCAATCCACAATGCTTGCTTATGGGTGCCGATTGTTTTGGGTTTGATTAGGATAGGTTTTCTTTAGGATATAGGTTATTTCAAGCTTGGATAATTGATTTAAGATAATTGATATGGTGGTTTAAGGGTAGCAAGGCATCGGCCGATTATTATCAAGGTTGAGAAGAATGGTTTGCATGTTGAGAACTAGTGGTATTGTAAGTGAGAAATGGTTGTAAGAAAAGCCTCATCTTGGCCGATGGTTTTGATTATATAGACTAAGTTCATGCATGATAAGACTATGTAGGTTGTAGGATAGTGAGGTGGAAGTGTGCATGTGCTTGGAGTGTTAATATAGGAGAACTTTGTCATAGATTCCTTCTCCTCTTCCAAAGTGGCGGCATCCCTTCAAAGTGAGAGTGGGCCGAAGGCCCATTAGAAAGGCTTGGGCTTAATCACACTACTATAGGCCTAGTCCCCTTATTTATGAAGGAGGTTGGGCCAAAGGTCTAAACTTCCTACGGCCCACTAGGGTACGATTCCATAATCATTATCGGGCTTAGAATTAGGCCCAACACTTACTTGGGTAGGCCCAATCGTTTAATCGGGTTATTAACTTATTCGGCCCACATAAATTCATTATCGGGCCAAGTGCTATTTCTTATTGGGCCTTGGTTTGTAATCCGGATATGGTTATTGGGCTACACCGCAGGTGGCCCAATCATAATTCTAATTAACTATTAATTAATTATTATTAACTAGTCTAATTTTCGTTAATTATGACGTCATAAATTTCCGGATGTTACACTCTCCCCCCCTTAGGAAATTTCATCCCCGAAATTTTTATTTATAATACCTGATTCTCAAATAGGTGGGGGTATTTGGCTTTCATTACGTCTTCTCTTTCGAAAGTAATTCAGGCCCCAATCTAGCATTCCATTTTACTTGTACAATTGGAATTTTTCCTCTTCTCATTTTTCTTTCTTGTCGCGCCATAATCTCTATTGGTTCCTCTGTAAAATGGAGTTGAGGACTAACTTTCACATTATCTAATGGAATGATAGTTTGGGTTTCTATTATACATTTTCTTAGATTCGAGACGTGGAACACATCATGAATTTCACTCAACTCGGGAGGTAGTTCTAAACGATAGGCTACCGGTCCCACCTTATCCTTAATTTGATAAGGTCCTATGAAACGTGGATTCAATTTACCTCTTCTTTGGAATCTTATCACTCCTTTCCAGGGTGATACTTTCGATAGGACATAATCTCCTATTTGAAATTCCAGTGGTCGCCTTCGTTTATCCGCATAGCTTTTCTGCCTGCTTCTCGCTTCTTCCAATCTTTTCTTGATTTGCACGATCTTGTCCGTTGTTTCTTGGATGATTTCTGGGCCCGTGAGTTGGTTTTCTCCGATTTCATTCCAGCAGATCGGAGATCTACACCTTCTACCGTATAACGCCTCAAAGGGTGCATCTTGAATGGAAGCGTGGTAACTATTGTTATATGAAAATTCTATTAACGGCAGGTGTGTATCCCAACTCCCACTAAATTCCAGGACACATGCTCTCAGCATATCTTCTAGTGTCTGAATTGTTCTTTCACTTTGCCCGTCTGTCTGAGGGTGATAGGCGGTGCTGAGCTTAATCTGGGAACCTAACGCCTCTTGGAACGTTTTCCAAAATCGGGAAGTAAAATGACTATCCCTATCTGATATAATCGAAAGAGGTATCCCATGACGGGACACAATTTCTTTTATATAGATTCTTGCCAATTTTTCTGTTCCAAAGGTTTCTTGTATTGGTAGGAAATGGGCAGACTTGGTTAATCTATCTACGATAACCCAGATGGTATCGTTACCACTTTGGGTTCTTGGTAATTTGGTTACAAAGTCCATAGTGATTTGATCCCATTTCCAAACTGGAATCTCTGGTTGGATCAATAACCCACTGGGCTTTTGGTGTTCGGCTTTCACTTTCGAGCAAGTCACACACTGAGCTATAAATTCTCCCACACTCTTTTTCATACCAGGCCACCAGAAGTTTTTCCTCAAATCTTTATACATCTTATGGTTTCCTGGGTGAATGGAATACTTAGAGTTATGGGTTTCACTCAAAACTATCCCTCTTTGTTCACCATATCTGGGTATCCAGATTCTTCGGTTGTACCTAAAGATTCCATCCGTTCCTTCCTCCAATCTTGCTTCTTCTCCATTCAAAAGTTCTCCACTTAACTGGGTAGGTTCTAAGGCTTTCCTTTGACGTTCCCGGAGTTGATTTAGAAATTCGTTAATCAAAGTGACCTTAAAGGCTCTATCTCTTAGGGGTCTTTCCTTTCGACTCAAGGCATCTGCTACAATATTGGCCTTTCCCGGGTGATATTTAATATCACAGTCGTAATCACTTAGAACTTCTATCCATCTCCTTTGACGCATGTTTAGAAGCTTTTGATCAAAAATATGTTGAAGACCCTTATGGTCAGTGTAGACGGTACACTTGGTTCCATATAAATAGTGTCTCCAAATTTTTAAAGCAAATATAATAGCTCCTAACTCTAAATCATGCGTAACATAGTTCTGTTCATGTCTTTTCAACTGTCGGGAAGCGTATGCTATAACCTGATCTTCCTGCATTAGTACACATCCTAACCCTTGTTGAGATGCGTCACAATACACAGTAAAAGCTTTTCCTTCTACCGGTAATGTCAATACTGGGGCTTTACATAATCTTTCCTTAAGCTCTTGAAAGGCTTTTTCTTGTTTTTCTTTCCACTCATACTTAGAATTTTTCCTGGTCAAAGTGGTGAGTGGTAAGGCTAGTCTAGCAAAGTTTTCTATAAATCGCCTATAATATCCAGCTAGCCCTAAAAATTGTCGGATCTCACTTGGGTTTTTAGGAGCTTCCCACATCTGTATTGCTTCTATCTTGGTTGGGTCTACTTGAATTCCTTGATCGTTGATCACATGTCCTAAAAACTTAATTTCTCTTACCCAAAATTCACATTTTGAAAATTTGGCATACAGTTTTTCGTTTCTTAAAGTTTCTAGAATTTCTCTTAAGTGCTTTTCATGCTCACTTTCGGTTTTTGAGTAAATCAGGATATCATCTAAAAATACAATCACACACTTATCCAAATAAGGTCGACAAATCCTATTCATTAAATCCATAAAAACAGCAGGAGCATTGGTTAAACCAAATGGCATAACTAGGAATTCATAATGTCCATACCTAGTTCTAAAAGCGGTTTTTGGAACATCCTCATCTCTTATCTTCAATTGATGATATCCAGACCTAAGATCGATTTTTGAAAAATATTTCGCTCCGTTTAATTGATCAAAAAGGTCGTCTATTCTAGGTAACGGGTACCTATTTTTGATTGTCAACTTATTCAATTCCCTGTAATCTATACACATCCTCATAAAACCATCTTTATTTTTGACAAACAGTACTGGTGCTCCCCAAGGGGAGGTACTTGGCCTTATAAAACCTCTTTCTATCAATTCTTCTAACTGGTTTGTGAGTTCTTTCATTTCTGTGGTGGCTAACCTATATGGGGCTCTAGCAACGGGTGCGGCTCCAGGAACTAAGTTAATTTCAAATTCCACCTGTCGGGATGGTGGTAAACCTGGGAGTTCGTTTGGAAATACATCTTTGTATTCCGATACTACCTTAATTTTATTAATCTCTGCTTCTTTTTCTTCATTTCCTAAATTCACGTGGATTAAAAAGAGTTGATGTCCCTTTCTTAAATACTTCATCATTTTTGCGCTAGAGATTAAACTTAAGGTACCCTTTGGTTTTTCCCCATGAACTACCAAGGTTTCTCGATTGGTTAAGGGAATTCTTACAAGTTTTTCCTTACAGACTATCTCTGCTTGATTTGTAGCTAACCAATCCATCCCTATAATCACATCAAATTCTCCTAGACTCATAGGTATTAAATTTATTTTAAACTCTTGTTCTTCCATGATTAAAATCAGATTTTTAAAAACTTCATTAGCTTGCAAAATCTTACCATCAGCTATCTCTATTTCGTAGGTTTGTGTCATAGGTTCGGGAAGGACGTTTATCTTTTCGACTAACCTTTTAGAGATAAAGCTAAGGTTTGCACCTGTATCGAACAAAACATAAACAGGTAATTGATTGATATAGAACATACCCGTGACTAAATCAGGTTCGTCACGTGCTTCCGCTGCATTGATTACAAACGCTCTTCCCCTTGCTTGGTCTCCCTTGGGCTGATTTTTGAGTTTTGGGCATTCATTCTTGTAATGCCCCGGTTCCTTGCACTCATAACAGACTCGAGGACGGTCTGGATTGTATCGACATTCTGCCGTGGAGTGTCCTACCTTCTTGCATTTTTGACAATGGGATCCCCTACACTCACCAAAATGGTACCGACCACAAGTATTACATTTCTGCTTGCACTCCCCAACATGATAGTACTTACACGTGGAACAATAGGGATTATTTCCTCGGTAGGGTCTCTTTTCCAGGGTTTCCCTGTTCCCTAGGGTTTTCTTGGCTCTTTCCTGAGGTATTATAATTTGTAGACCTAAAGATTGCATTCCATCCCCTTTTACTGCCTACCGACACTTTATCCATTTCCCTGTGTCTGACTATATCATCTGTCAAGCTTAAAGCTAATTCACAAGCAGTATCATACCTGGTCGGTTTAGCTCCCCTAACTATTCCTTGAATTTGAGGGATTAATCCCCAAATAAACCTCCTAATTCTTTTTGGTTCGGGGGGTAACCTAGTGGGGTACTAATCGAGCAAGTTGGTTAAAACGGTTTATGTAGCCTACACAATCTAAACTCCTCATTTCGAGTCCTAGAAATTCCATTTCAATCTTTTCGATTTCGTTCATAGGACAGTATTTTTCGGTCATGAGGGTTCGGAATTCTATCCAAGTCATAGTGGCTACTACTTCTCTACCTCTTACTTGTCGAATCATATTCCACCAGTTTAGCGCCTCAGCTCGTAAAGAGTGAGTAGCAAACTTCACCTGGTCTCTAGGGGCACAGTTGCTTATTTCTAAGATAGCCTCCATTTCTTCTAGCCAACGGGTGGCTCCGGCGGCTCCCGTGCTACCGTCAAAGGGTTCTGGCTTACAAGCCATAAAGGTTTTGTAATCACAGCATCGAGGCCTTGACTGTTCATCCTCGACATTTACTACGACATTTTCCGGGTTTTTCTCTAAAGTTCTTGAACTGGGTGACTTTTCTATCATACTTATGAGGGTAGGAATTGAATCTTGCAAACTTTCTAGAACTAACTTTCTCATTTTCTCTTCTAGTTCACTAGTTTCCGGGGTTACCGGGGTTTCTTCGGTCAAGGGTTCCTCGGCCGTGGGTTGTTTGGACGAAGAAGCGTTATTTCTTTTTGGGGTCACCGGTTCTTTTTCTTTGCCTCTCTCAGATCTTCGCGGCATTTTCTATAATAATACATTTTACTTAGGTTAGTATTATTATTATAACAAATTGCTACACTTTATTAGATCACATCTTTTACAATTATCGCTTATTATCTCATATATATATATATATATATTTAGTTCGTCACTTTATCGTCAAAATTTTTATAGTCATGTCCTCTATTATTTCATGATTTTTACACCAATCTTATTTTTGATTAAGCACACAATTTCTTCATCCAAATATAACTATTTCATACCAAAACTTTTGGATGTTACATGTTATCATACCAATCACCACATCAAACATACTACCATCACAACCACATACTTAAATTACCATACATACTACTACCACAAAGACTTAAGTTAACACATTCACACATACACGCCTAACCCATTTATTTAACTCCCGCCACTTCTCTTGCCCCACCCCTACCATACCACCCTTCGACCCCTTCTAAGGAAGTGGATACTTCGACTCGTCGATCAATTGTCGGGATTGATATCCGAATCGTTTGATCAATCTCCTTAAATCCTCCGCCGTGTTTAGTGCTTGGTCTCTTTGCGTTTTCATACGATAATAATTTTCCACAAGCTCTAAATAGTCTTTCCATGGCACAAATTCGTTGGGTGGAAATGGAATATTATTGTGGTTAAACATGGCGGCTTCATAATAGGGGTCTACCACGGGTGTAGGTTGAGCCATTGGATATGGGGCCGTGGGATATGGGCCTTGTTGGGCCGTGGGATATGGACCCACAAATGGCGAGAGGTATGGGCTCAAATTACTCGACCCTTCCATAGATAAATTACTCGATGCACTCGTAAAGTCTTGAAATGGCGAGTTCGAGTAGTAGTAAGGAGATGGCCCGTAAAATGGCATCTCGGGTATAAATGGATTGGGTTCGGAGTTGGTGAGGATAGGCTCGGGGAGAGGACCGATTACGCCTACCTCCCCTAGATTTAGCTCCACCCCATTGTTTCCCCATGCTAAACCCGGGATCTCATTTACGAGCGCTTCTATGTCGGGGAAGCGTAAGTTTTCGTTGTCTTCCACTACTTCTTCACTTCTTATTTCTCCCTCCTCGTACTCCATTGGGGCCTTTCCCCGGGCATCTTGTCCTTCTTGATTTCGTTCTTCCCCACGAGTCATTCTATTACAAATAATCACAACAAATATTATCAAGTTAGTTCTATAAACTCCCCACTATACCCGAACCCGAGCTCTGATACCAACCTGTAACGACCCGAAAATTAGCGAGTCATTACGGATTGGTAATCACGACAAGTTTTATTAATTACCAATTTATTTAATTCTAACAATTCTTTTTATTTAACAAACACTTCATTTATTTATTTCACATTGGGCCGAGCCCATAACAACACTAGTGGGCTGAACCCATTAACATAGTTCCGATTGGGCCAAGCCCATTACATCACCTTTACCATTTCCGAGTTTTTAGACCGTTGGGCCGAAGCCCATTAAGACTAAACCACAAACTTTGGACATATCCTTTTATTACACACTTGGGCCGAAGCCTGTTTATTTAATAGGCCGGCCCAAAAGCCGGTTTCTTAACTACTCTTATTAACTTGGACTTGCACATTATCGAGCTCGGGTTCCCCATTATCTAATCAACCTGAAATGCATGTTAAAAATACGTTAGCCACAAAGCTAGTGAGTGATGCCAGATTTAGACTCGTTTATAAATAATAACAACAATTCTCATATGGTTCGGTCATTCTAAGGTGGAACATATTTAACGATGGAGCACCATACAAATGCTTAATGTGGTTCCAAACCTCTACTTGGTTTAGAAAAATACATCCCGGTGATACCGAATGGATCCATTCTACGTGATTTCTATTCGACCGATTCTATTAACTCTTTCATGATCATGAACCAATATTTTATCAAATCATACGTAAAAACTAACATGCATTCACCCCGAAATCATTTAAACATATGGGGTACATGCACTCACGTTGGTTAATTCCGAGTCTATGTTTTCACTAGAAGCGAGATTTCTATGTTCCACGAGTTCCTGTTACAACACAAATCAAGTTATTGTACACATATATAAATAATTATACGTATAGCTGGCCGTTACAGCTTAGGCGTAAAATCTAAACTAAAAGCTGGCCATTACAGCTTGGCACACGACCTTAAGGGACTCTAGACTCTACTTACTCAAGAAAACAATTCAATCCACAATGCTTGCTTATGGGTGCCGATTGTTTTGGGTTTGATTAGGATAGGTTTTCTTTAGGATATAGGTTATTTCAAGCTTGGATAATTGATTTAAGATAATTGATATGGTGGTTTAAGGGTAGCAAGGCATCGGCCGATTATTATCAAGGTTGAGAAGAATGGTTTGCATGTTGAGAACTAGTGGTATTGTAAGTGAGAAATGGTTGTAAGAAAAGCCTCATCTTGGCCGATGGTTTTGATTATATAGACTAAGTTCATGCATGATAAGACTATGTAGGTTGTAGGATAGTGAGGTGGAAGTGTGCATGTGCTTGGAGTGTTAATATAGGAGAACTTTGTCATAGATTTCTTCTCCTCTTCCAAAGTGGCGGCATCCCTTCAAAGTGAGAGTGGGCCGATGGCCCATTAGAAAGGCTTGGGCTTAATCACACTACTATAGGCCTAGTCCCCTTATTTATGAAGGAGGTTGGGCCAAAGGTCTAAACTTCCTACGGCCCACTAGGGTACGATTCCATAATCATTATCGGGCTTAGAATTAGGCCCAACACTTACTTGGGTAGGCCCAATCGTTTAATCGGGTTATTAACTTATTCGGCCCACATAAATTCATTATCGGGCCAAGTGCTATTTCTTATTGGGCCTTGGTTTGTAATCCGGATATGGTTATTGGGCTACACCGCAGGTGGCCCAATCATAATTCTAATTAACTACTAATTAATTATTATTAACTAGTCTAATTTTCGTTAATTATGACGTCATAAATTTCTGGATGTTACATTATCCATCCCTCCTCCTTAATAAGGTAGTAGAGATAAAGACTAAATTACAATTTTTGTCTTTTATTTTTACCATAATTATGGACTAAGTCTTTTAAAAAATGACTTTCACTTTTTATCCTTTATTTCAGTAGTTTGTTACAGCTTTTGTCCTTTCCACTAACTGAGTTAGAAATTCTCAGTTAACTCATGTTATGTAAGTAACACAGGAGGACATTTCAGTCTTTTTGTCTCTAAAGGACAATTCTTGAACTATAAATAGATTTTTTGAATAAGTTTGTTAATAAAATCTTGTTACAAATAATATTATATATATATATATAAACGTATATGCTGACGTGTCGTGCAATGGAGGCCTCAACCTCCCCTTGAGAGTGCCACGTGACATCATAACTGAAAGATTTTAGTGTTTTTGAACTATTTCCTTTTTTAATTAAAAAAAATAAACATAAAACCCTAAATTAAATTGAGTTATTTTAGGAAAAGAAGAATTTAAAAATAAATTTAAAATTTTATCTCTCATGTTTCCTCCCATAATTTTTAAACGTTTATATCTTTTATATACGGGATTTTTTAAAGAAAAAAATTACACCAAATTAACGAGCGTTTTAATATCTTTCCAACGAGTACCATAGTCCTATATAAAAAACAGAGAAAAATCGACTATTTTTTGTGGGGTTTCGTTCATACAGGAAAAAACACACAAAGTGTTCATGTTATTCATTAATCATGTTTTTTCTTTTAAACCAGGTTCTTATCTACGATGTTGAAAATCAGCCCAATCGCCATGTTATCATTGGAATTTTACTAGGTATACTTCATCAAGAGAAGTTAGGAGAAAGAATCGCGCAACACTGCAACACATGGTGTCACCTTATAGCAAGGTTATTTTTTTATTTATTTAATTACAAGAGTAATAATTATTACTATTAGTATTAGTATTATTAGAATGGTTATATTTTTCAACCCAAGGACGCTCCCGGAAAGAATTGATAGTTGCTGACGTGGCGTTCAATGATGGCATCAACCATCTCTTGATTATGCCACGTGGCATAATGAGATGCAATGATTACAACTTTCAACTTAAGTGTTTGTTTAGTTGATTAGGTTAGGAATTATAAGAGCCATTAGTATGTGAGAAATTAGAGAGATGTGATGAGTTTTTTAATAGTTGCAGCTGACATAAGTGATTATTTAGATGATTACTGATTAGGTTATAGATTAGGGAAAATGAGTTATTACTAATTAGAATACTATGAACATGCAATGATTGAGAGATTTTGTGGTTAGTTAACTTGAGCCATTTGCAATAGGTTATCACGTAAAATTAGATTTTTCAACCCCGGGACCCTCCCGAGGTAATCAGCTAGTATATATATATATATATATATATATACACACACACACACACATATGTATTAAATCAAGGTTGCAGAAGGCGCTAGGCCTAGGCACTAGGCGGGCGGTGAGGTCCAGCCTAGGGACTAGGCGAAATTAGGCGTTTTAGTATTTTTTTTTTATTAGTATTTTATATATATACACAAATTTAGGTGTTTTTTAAAAATATATTTAGATATATACACATAATACAATACTAATTTAGTAATTTTACACTTTTTTTTTTGATAAAAACTTATAAGTTTAGACACTAAAGTAAAGTATTAAAAGTTAGAGGGTTAAATATTAAAATTCAAACCTATTATTATTGCCCTAAAAGTCTAAAACACAGTCGTCAAACAAAAACCCTAAAAACACTAATACATCTTCCTTCTTCCCCCATCTTCCTTCTTCCCCCTAAAAAACACAGACACACGAAGTTGTTATTCTCAATTTATGGAGCTGCTAACCACCAAGTTGCAAGGTAAGTCCTATGCATAATACTTAGAAATTAAAAATAAAAATAAAAAAGCCAACCGCCTAGCCCACAGCCTAGACCGCCTAGTCCCGCCTATACGCGCCCAGACTCCGCCTAATCTTCATATCGCCTAATTCATCGCCTAGGGTGATTTTCTGATAATGTTCCCCGCCTAGAGCCTAAGCGTCCGCCTAAAACGATTTCTGCAACCTTATTTTAAATTATATGTATAATATTAAATTTAATATAAAATTAATCTTTTTGTGGCTTTTATGAATTGTTCTTTTTAAATAACATTGAATTTAATCTCCTTATGAATTTTATATATATATATATATATATATATAGTATTAAATTCTATAATAAATTATTTTGTTTATGAATTATTCTCTATATATAATATAAAATTCAATATTAAGTTGTTTTTAATAGATTTTGTGAGTTATTCTTTAACAAAGATATTGAATTTAATCAAATTATGAGTTATTCTTTTATAAGATGACTTGACTCCTGAGTTGTCTAACAAAAAGAAAATATTGTTTAAAAGCCAAAATAGTCAGATGTGGGAAGGTTTATGCACTTGTGTGGTTCTCGCCTGTGAGGTCTCAGGTTTGATTCCTTCTATCATCAAAAAAATATAGCGATCACATTGAAAGGGTTGGGCATGTGAGAGGGAATCAAACGTAAGACTTCCAGGGCGAGAACAGAGAGAATAAAAAAAATATACGGAAAACATGGCCGACCCTTTCAACGTCATCGGTATATTTTTTTGGTGACAGAGGAAGTCGAACCTGAGACCTCCCGGGTGAGAACCACGCAAGCGTGTAAACCCTCCCACCTTCGACTATTTTGGCTTTTAAACGTTATGTTGTTTCTGTTGGACCATTCAGGAGTAAATTAAGTCATCTTATAGCTTCCGGAATAAACTTAAAATATGTTTATATAGAAATATAAAATGATACAATTGTGTTTATATTTATATAAATATAATGTGTATATAACTTTTTATATATATTTTGAAAATTTTAATATTGATATTATATAAAATGATACATAATCAGATTAAATTCAATATCATTTTTTTAAAATAACTTATAAAATCTATTAAAAAATAATTTAATATTGAATTTCGTATTATATATACAGAGAATAATTCATAAACAAAACATAAATATTAAGAAATTTAATATTATATATATATATATAATATATATATATATATATAATTCATAAAGAGATTAAATTCAATATTATTTTAAAAGAACAATTCATAAAAGCCTTAAAAAATAATTTAGTATTTAATTTAATATTATATATAATTGAATATGGGTGCATATATAATATTATTTGTAACAAATTTTTATTTACAAAGCAATTCAAAAAAATCTATTTAAATTACAAGATTTGTCCTTTAGAGACAAAAAGACTGATATGTCCTCATGTGTTAGTTATAATAAGACATGAGTTAACTGAGAATTTCTAACTCAGTTAGTGAAAGGGACAAAAGTTGTAACAAACTACTGAAATAAAGGATAAAGAGTGAAAGTCATTTTTTAAAGGACCTAGTCCATAGTTTTGACATAAATAAAGAACAAAAATTGTAATTTAGTCTATTATAAAACACTAGTAGGAATGCCCGCGCGTTGCTACAGGTTATTAATTTTTTTTGTTGTCGCACATGGCGCTACGATTTTCACATATGTCATTTATACAATTTACATGTTATTTTTTAGTTGACCCATTTGACATAGTTGACCATTTTCCTTTTTGCTAATTTTTTAGTTTGATAGTTTGAGACTAAAGAGATCCCAAAACAACTAATTAAAATACTAAACGACTATAAGATGGCATCTTGTATTTAGATGGTTAAAAAGTCTTGAGGAAAAGAAAAGCGTTCTCTCACTACATTAAAAATTGGTCAAACACTTGATGCATGTTTTAAAATGTGTATACTGTTTGTACCAACTATGTTTATATGACACATGAATTTGTCTATTGGTAATGTATGTAGTTTACTTGAAACATAAATCTGTCTAATGAAGATCTATGATCACAACACATTAGTTAATAACAATCATTGAATCGTTTCTAGAGATCCCAAACATGTAATAAAACGAGCACGAGGCACACCCGTCTTGCACCAACCGCAAATTCTGCATAATGTATATATATATGTGAAAGTACAGGGCGTCAAAGCATAAACAAAGACAATAACAGAAAACCATGCAAAAAAAACTGACCTGAGTATGCTGCCAGATGATGCACTGGAATGCGCAGTATGGTCATTATCACCACAAAATATAGAGAAAATGTAATGAAATTATTATATCTGTAAAAGTTGAAGGCTGCGGTTGAAGTTCTAAGGTGATTTAGTGTCTGTGCTTACAACGCTAGAAAGCTTCACCTTGGGAGTCTGTTCAAGAAAAGCAGGTGTTCTTTGGTATACAATTGATGCAGCTCGAATTAAAATTCCAGCCGTAAGACCCCAAATCATGTACTTTTTACCACCCGTTTCGTAGTCGAAATAATGAATAAGAAGATTTTTTCCCAACTAATCTATTTCTTCTGATTTATGATTTTCATCCTGAACCAGTAAAGGTTGGTGTTGGTTAAAATGAGTTTGAATCAACTTTAATATAAGGGTTGACCAAAAAAGTCAACTCCTCAAGCGTGAGCTACGTGAATACCTTGAGAAACAATTCTAATGGAGCATCAAAGAGTTCATCGACTTCACCGGCATTGGGAGTTGGAATGAATGCATTTCTATCAGAAAACATGACGATAACAGGCACTACTCTGAGAAGGTGCTGCAAAACATCGCAAACATGAGCCAGACCAATGTGCGATATAGATATGCTATATATTGAATCAGTGTTGTAAAAGGCGGGCTAGGCGGTCGCCTAGTCGCCGGTCAGCCTTGTATATCGGAATAAGGGGCTAGTCAGTGATCTAGGTGTTAAAAAAAACAAAACAAACTTCCAAACTTCAAATGTTGTCAGTTTGTAAAACAAGGTCTCGGAGGCCGAGTACTCCCCGAGTAATCGCTACAAGGTAGGTTGCCGAGGCCCGAGTACTCCCGACTCTGACTAGGGAGCGCCTAGCGACTTTTGCAACATTGGTTGTCACCAGTGTCATACTCTTCCAATGAAAAAAAAAACAAAGAAGACACCTACGGCTCAAATGAAGAACCAAACAATATAGTAACAGTTCTGGTCGATCCGAACTTTGAAGCCATTTTGTATTGGAAAAGAACGGAATCAAATCAGAATAATACCAAAACAACCATACGAAGAATCATATATTCGTGTACTATGAACAGAGAACCAAATCGCCGGCCCTGATTCCGTCGCCATCACCTATAGATCCATGTGTAAGGCCTCTTTTACGTCTGGGTTTTGAAACAATATATTACAAAATATACCCATGAATTGGTTTTCTACCAGACATTTGATGTCAAATGCACCTATATTCAAACCCACATAAACAAAATGCATAACTTATTTAGTAGGTGGTCAAAACTTAGATCTTATTTGTAAACAAAAAGGTTTACAAAGTAGGGTTAGGATCAAATATACAGTCAAAGAAAAATAGGAAGTCGTAGGAAGGGTATCAAACGGACTCCGATTGAACTCATTCAAGCGGCATTGAAATCGTCTTATCGAACCCTACGACGTTAGTTTTTAGGTCTTCGTTTTTTAGGGTTTTAGCTTGTAGTTTTTAGAATATGCGTCATATCATTGTGTCTTTTATGTACCATTGTGTCTTTTTCTTATTTTCATCATTGTGTCATTTTTTCAATTCATTGTGTCTTTTTTCTTAGCATTGTGTTATATTTTTTATACTGTGTTATATTTTGTGGTTCATTGTGTCATATTTAATGATCTATTGTGTTTTTTTATCCTTCTCACCCTTCTCATTTTTTCTTACTATGTATGTACCGTAACCACCATCATGATCTTCATCACTATTGTACATACTCCGCTTCCTTTTCTTTTCTGGCATTACTCCATTACTTCGACCGGCGTGTCCACCTGTCAATTCACAAATGATTAACGTCAGGTTCCAATTGATATGTCTAGCGAATTTGTTATTCAGAAAGAGAACAATTGTTTGAAGATGTGCCTATCTGTGTTCTCCACCCGACTAATTCAGCTGCTTATTTTTTTTATGTAGTTTTAGCCATTCGTGGAAGATAGCAGTGACAATGTTGGAGGCCCAGTTTACCGGTTAGTCGGTTAGAGATAAGACATAGAATTATGAACATAAAAAGATAGCTATAAGCCAAACGTTTAAACAAGAGCCTTTAATCATTAGTATTTAACACCACAAAACTTTTATTTGAGACTGTCATGACATAGGCACTTGAAAAGAAGTCTTGAGTATGTCTTCCTATCTTAGTAAAACCCAATAAAATTTAACTTTTAAGTACACATTAATACTTTTGAGACCACATTGCTTACCATGTGGTTCTAAATTTTAGCCCACCACCCAAATATATCCATGAGGAAAGGAAAATAAAAGGGTAGGTAGATGTACTTACAACTAAGTTTAACTTGGAAATATGTAATGTTGCATAACTGCATTTGTAGGTAAGCAAGAGAACACTCAAGAACACAACTGAGGATAAGATTTCTTTGAACAAATGGACAAACTTTTTAATCGAAAAAGAACCTTTATCAACAAAATGGAAAAGACTATCATGAAACATTTAGTCTCGTTACTAAACCTGTTACCATTCGCACTGTTCTATCTATTGCTCTTTCAAAAGGATGGTCTTTACGTCAACTAGACGTTAATAATGCGTTTCTTCATGGGACTCTTCACAAAGATGTCTTTATGGTGCAACCTCCCGGGTTCACCAATACGGAATTCCCACGTCACATTTGCAAACTCAAAAAATCCCTCTATGGGCTTAAGCAAGCACCGCGTGCTTGGTACATCGAACTAACCAACTTTCTCACTCGTTTTGGCTTTAAAAAAAATGCATTTCTGTCCCTTCTCTCTTTGTATACAATCTCAACCACATCACTTGCTACCTCCTTGTGTACGTTGACGACATTGTCCTCACCAGCAATCACATTCCATTTATGGATTCCTTTGTTCAAGCCCTAAGCAACCAATTCTCTATTAAAGACTTAGGCCCTCTCCATCATTTTCTAGGAATCGAAGTCATTCCTACGCCTCATGGTCTATTTCTTTCCTAGCATCGCCACATTCAATATATTCTTACCACCTTTAAAATGGATGGTGCAAAAGAGGTTCTCACTCCTCTAAGCACTTCCGACTCTCTTTCTTCCTTTGACTCCACTCCCCCAGCCGATCCCACTCCCTACCCCATATGTTCAATTGTTGTACAGGGTTGGTTGGCCTCTCTCTTTTTTGGTTTATGTAATCAGACTCTCATTGTTCTAACCCTCAACAACGTACTTTATAAAACCAAATTAGTCATTAGCTCTACTTGTTTTTGGTTGAAACATCATCATTGTGGCTTTCTTGATTTGGAGTTTCGACGTCGTTTAATAATGTTTTCACTACACGTAACATAAAAACGCAATGGGAAACCAAATGAAAACAAAGTTACCGTAACAAGATGAGTGTGTGGAACTGGTGGTGATTCAACAAAAAGCTGGGAAATTGTGCTTAGTGATTCAACAAAGAGCTGGGAAATTTCGGTTAGTGATATAGCAATGATTTGAGGTTCAAGAATCATATTTATGGGTATAATTGGAAACCGCAGTATTCAGGTTGTCTGATGAAAAAGGGGGATTCAATGGGGTTACGAATTGAATGATTACTGTAATGAAAGAATGTAATGAAAGAATTGAATGGGGTAACCGTTGTGTGATGGTTAAGGGCTGATGTCGATTCAGAGAATGCGGGTAACGGTTATGTGCTGAAAGGTTGGTTTATGGCTTGTAATGAAAGAATTCAAGAATTTAATGGAGGTAATGGGTCGATTAACTTCAATTCTTTCATCACCAGGAAGCTGAATTGGTAGGGGTTAGAAGAGAGTACATTATAGGGGCATTAAGGGAAACAAATTTATACTTTTAACTAAGAGGGTGTTTGGGATTGTGTTTCAAAACAACTTATTGACTTATTGGCTTTTCCAAAAAGCCAATAAGTCAATAAGTTGTTTGTGTAACCTAAAAGCACTTTCTATTTTGACTTTTGGCTTTTGGCTTTTAAGGGTGGAAAAGCTGTTTTTGAAAAGTTAGAAATCCTAGCTTTTGGCTTTTGGCTTTTGACTTTTGGAAAAAAATTACAAATATACCACATATACAACCAATATTCACAATAAGTTAAGCGAAACACTTAAAAAAACAATAATTTATTGACTTTTTGACATTTCTCATCCCAAAAGCTAATCCAAACACTTTTTTTAAAACTCCTTTTAAAAAAGTCATAAGCCAATAAGCACTTTTGACCAAAAGCACTTTTGCATCTCCAAACTCAATCCCAAACACCCTCTAAAACAACATTACAAATTTACTAATATACCCTTCTAAGTGTCTTAAATGTCCACAAAGTTTCAATTATACCCTCATTATGTAAGCATAAATCACTTGTGCATGTTGCTTCTTAAGTTGTACGGAATTGAAAATTACTATCCTAACCGTCACTCTTCCTTAATAAGATAATATAGATATAGATTTATTAAGGATACCAACCAAATTTAAGTAAATACTATATTTTATGCATATAGTACAATTTTTTAATGAGGTTAGTAAAAGGGTAAAGTTGTCATTTTACATCAACATTAAATTGATTAATGAATTAATAAAATACAATTAATTAATTAAAAGATATAATAATATCTAATAAATGATAAATGCATTGCAAGGCCTCCTCATAACTCCATCTTGTTCAATACCACCTACAAGAAACGACGGGGTGTATTTTATAGGTAAACATTTATATGTTTAATGCAAGTTACTATAAGTGATGATCTCATTATGTAGCTTTTGATTGTTTTTAGAGCAATATGTCTTGCTAAACCTTTTTCAGGAGCCCACAACCAACATTGATGAAGATTTGTACTAAGTCAGTAAATTTGTACCTCAATCAAACTTTAGGTAATAGAGTATTTTCTTGTTTTACTGATGATGAAGTTAATATGTCTACTAGCTGCTATATATAACACTGATTATATATTTTACCGGTTTATTGTAATTCTCCTTTTGGGGTGCGAATCATCTGCCCATCAGATTTCATAGAATTTGTTCATGATTATATGAGAATAGTTAATTGGTTTCTTGGGTATCTTATCATCGAAACTCTTTTTAACTACTATTTTGATTCATTTGATCTCAAGTTAGCCTTTCATGCTTGGAGTTTTACATAATTCATTTTTCAATTATGTGAACATCTATATGTAATTTGATTGTAGATTGTAACTAATGACATTCATGTGAAAATTTGTTTTACTCATAAGATATTTTACATTAATTGAATGTTTTATTTACAAGTATGCAAATGTAAGTTTTAGTGAGATTGTAGGTATACTACATAGTTCATGAGGTCTTAAAAATAAATTATGGCCCAGAACTTGATGTATGTAGTGCTGAAGTAATCCAATACATATTTCTTTGTGGTGTCCCGCCGTTCTGTGCAGGTTGCTTCTTATTGCTTAAATTAATTTACTGGTTGAATAATGAGTAGAGGGTAACATGTTGAAATTGGTTCGGGTCAAACAAGTAACTGTAAATACAGATCAAAACAGACCTGGTTGGGTTAAGCCATATTTTGCCCCCCCCCCCCTTTTTTAATAATATGTTAATATACTAATGTAATCACGAACTTTATGCTTTTAGAAAACTAATATTATTTTTAATACTAAAATACTTTTGACTTCACTTACACATTCCAGTTTGTAAGCAAGTTTTTCTAAGTTTCTTCACTTGACCTTTTGAGAACCAAAATCTATTTGTAATCAAGAAGTTTAATCTTTGCTGCTTTATAATAGGAAGCCAAAGCCAGTGGGTAGAAACAAGAGACCAAATTTAAATTGTATAGGAATACAAGCGTAGGTCTTCTTTATTGTAGCCTTATTTTATTGCTTAATGCTCGTATTATTTCCTTGGTTCATCCAACTGCATTTAATTATGACGGAAAGCTTTCTCAAAAGAATGCACCATAAAAGCAAAGATGGACTCGCATATTTGAAGAGTAAAGGAGGCATCACAGTTGCGCCATCTTTATTTATAGCAAGAGTTAAAACACAATATACAAGCTCAACGTGCGTAAATACAAGGAACTTATGATAATACCATTTTTTGTGTTAGAAATTGGCTTCAGTTTGGATGAAATATTATAAGAGGACAATTTAAAAGTGGAAACCAACAATATGTTTGTATAAAACTTGTATTCAGTAGATACCAATGTGGTAATGTGTATAAGCAACAAAATGCACCGATGTATACACCATGAAAACTAATATGTGATCCAAAAAGAAAATGGTACTGTACCTTTTGTATATTCAAAATATCCCAAACCAATCAATGTGTATCCTATAAAATAGTCAACAACTCTTCATGTGAAACAAAAAACAAATGATATATGAATTTATCAACTAAAAAATACTTTTGTAAATAAATCAAAGAATAATGGGTACAAATCAAAACCTAACTCAGCCAATGCTCATAAACTTTTAACGAAACCGAAATAATCAAAATTGATCGGTTGAAATTTCTTAACCAAAGATTTTGTTTACTTTATGTTTATGGCTCAAAACCAACACGAACTGAACCACCCTAGGCATACCCCTAAAATGACTAACTTAAGTGTTATGTTTTCCTGCTGCATCGTGCGGGCACCCCACTAGTAACTGAAAAAAATAAACCTTAGATATCGCAATTAGTAATATACTAACACACTAGTGACGAAATCTAGGTTGTATTTACTGTAAACATTTATATGAAATACTAGCTTATATCCCGAAAGCTTTTCAGGATAGGCAAATCTAATATGAAGTGATAAAATGTGTTTTATGATGTAACATATCCCGGAAGCTTTCCGGGATAGACAAATCTACCTATATAACAAAAGAGTAGCTAGGGGGTGCGGTGGCCCCTTTCTAGGGTGTCCACATCATCCTCCAACTTAATACCCAAAGCCATGGAGCTCAAACTTGACTCGTGTATCAATAATCTGAACACTGTATATATATCGCTAATATCATATTCTCTTCCATCTATATGCCGCCCCATTTCTTTCATTTTACCCGACTTATGTAAACCGTACCAATGTGTGTTTACATTCAAAACCCACCATTCTGATAAGTTATAACCCTAACATTTTATCAGACTTCACATCGCGTACATCGTTCTCTCCATCCCTGCTTCATTTGTCCTTAACCATAATCATTAAGTTGTTGTGTCGAAAATCTTAAGTGTCAAAATTTAGCTGCCGTGTTCAATGATCTCGAGTTGACTGTTGAATAGGGTTTAAAACAACAAAGGTGTTGTTTGTTTTTGAAGAGGTAAAAGGTCTGCAGTCTGCGGACCACACCTGCATACATCTGCAAGAGAAGAGGTGGACCAAAGGTCTGCGGTCTGCAAGAGGAAGACTGCTTGTTTGTTAATGTCTACAGCGTAACATAAAATCACAACCCACCATAACCAACCACAACCCACCATGAACCAACACAACCCACCATGAACCATCACAACCCACCATAACCAAAACCTACCACAACCCATCATCGAATTCTCAAAGACATAAACATCCATACTCCTTAAATCTATAAATTTATATTCATATCAATCAATTAACAAACAGTTAATTGACATCGTATCTACCTATACCCAAATGAATATGAATAGGCATGTTAATAGCCCAACTTAACAAACTATTAGGTTTAAGCAAAAATCAATTTGTACAGCAAATTCTCTAGGGAGGACGGTGCACTCCTGTGATGGAGCCTTAGGTCCGTTAGACTGGTCCAACTAGAACACCGCCGCAACCCTGTTCATCATTGGCAACTGGCATTCACGGGTTCATGAGCCCGTTCGCGATGGAGGAAAAAGGTGGGGGAAGAAGACCGAAGAGGGAGGAGGGGACAGCGGCGGGGAGGAAGAGGGAGGAGAAGGTGGCGGCAGAGGGGGAGGAGAAGGCGGCGGAGGGGGAAGAGGAGGGGAGGAGAAGGCGACCGAGGAAGGGGAGGTGAGGAGAAGGCGGTGGCGGAAGGTGTAGGGAGGGAGGATGATGATAATGATGTCTAGTGAAGAAGAAATGGAGAAGAAAGAATAGAGAAAGAAGAAAGAAAGAAGAAGAAAAAAGAAAGAAGGTGAGAAGTGGTAGGAAGACTTTGGTCTATGTCTGCACCAAGAAGATGTCAGAAAGACCTTTTTTAGTGAAAGGTCTTCTGAAAAACAAACAATCTGCAGACTCGAAAGGTCTACATGCGTCTGCGCGGCGCAGACAAAAGAGGTCAGAAGTGCTTTTGGGGAAAAACAAACACCACCAAAATCTGTGCTGAAAAACGATTCTGGGCCTAGGAAATTGATTTGGGCCACGCCCAAGGCAGCTGGGCTGCTACTTGGTACCCCTTTATGGTGGTGGGCCTGCTCTCATTTAATATTTTTACTTTTCTCATGTGGATTATTTGATAAATGGTTTCATCATTTATTTTTTTCTTATGCTTCACGAGACAATATGTATCTTTATTTCTTTGAGATCGATGTGTTTTGTAACACGTCAACCAGCTTACATTCTCGGACACGAGAGGGTTTGAGTTGGGCATGAGAGTCAGATGAGACTTTTAGTGTTGAATCGGTCAAGAAACTGTTGGCTAATGGGGCGGATACCAATAATCACTTCATGTTAAAATGGTGTAAGTGGCTTCCTATCAAGTGCATCATTTTCGTATGGAAAGTGAGATTAGGGAGATTTCCTACGTCATTGGCGTTAAGACATAAAAACGTTATAGTGGATGAAGTTAACTGCTCATTGTGTGGTGATGGTGAAGAGATTGTAGAGCACTTGTTTACTAGTTGCTTGTTTTCAGCGGTTTTATGGTAGCACATCAGTAAGTGGTTTCGTGTTCATCATATTTTCGATTTTTCATTTCATGACTTAACGGAGACCTATGAGCATTTGGGACTTAAAGATCCAAAAAAGAGCATTTTTCATGGGATTATTATAATTGGGTTGTTGGTGTCTTTGGAAAACCAGGAATAATAAGAGATTTTCGAATAAGTGACCTTGTATTATGGACATTATTGGAGAGTTAAAGTCGGTGGAGGTATCTATGGCTCAAGAATAGGTTAAAATTTAAAACTTCATCATCAAAAATTGGTGTAGTTTTGTATTCTTGTAATTATGTAGCCTCCAGGTCCATGGGTTGCTTTCGTTTCGAATGAAGCTTACTTTTCAAAGAAAAAAAGATGTGTCATGCCAATGTACCAAACGCACTTACCACTGACTATTCAAAGATAGTCTCTTATAAAATTATTAAGAGACTACCACACAATCGTTATTGGTTCTTATTCCATTTAATTGTAAATAAGCTTGAACTATTATAACTTTCTATTAGTAAGATCTTGGTTGAGCACATAGGTGACTAGAGATGGTAAGTATGTACATAGATGACTTTATTTTGAAAATCAAATTTTAACCCACTTCCAATATAATTACCAACTTGGGCTTGATTCTAAACCCGGTTGTTTTCATCACTCAAACCCGTAACATCACATTCACATAACAACCACCTTATCGTTGATTTAAGAACACCTAAAACACAAGCAAAGAGTCCTTGATATCATAACCCATCTTCTCCAAGTTAGGGCTTATAGCAAACTGAATCATGGGTGGTGGCCCACAGCCAAAGCCAATGTATCTTCAGAAGCTTCAGGAACATGTGCTCTCATAATATCCTCATTGATATACCCTTCACTATATTTCCATCCTTCTCTAACAGATTTTCCAACAACATACCACACCTTCACCCTATCTTCATACTTTTGAGCCCATGCATCAAGCTCATTCCTCAACAATATATCATCTTCCGTACGGTTTGCATACACAACATACATCTTTGTTTCATCTTCTGGATCCTTCAAAATTGCTTGCATCACTTGATATATTGGCGTAATCCCTGTCCCACCCGCGAACATTGCTAATTTAGTAGCAAACTTTTGCTTACCATGCACCGAAAATGTCCCCTTACCCGCGTACTCAATGTGACCTAATGGACCCTTGATGTCGAGTGAAGAACCGAGTGGCAATGACTCGAGGTACTGCGACATGAGCCCGCCTTGTGGGAACCTTGGTTCGACGTCTTTGAAGTAGATTTTGACTAATAACTCGAAGTATCCGACTTCATCAATGGTGCTAGTTGGTGTGTATGCTCTCATGCACAGCTTGTCATCAATGCATGCAGAAAGAAAGATGTGTTTACCTACGGGTAACCCAAGGGCTTGATCTGGTTCGGGTAAGGCGAACCGGAACAGTCTCACGTCGTGTGAGACTGATGTTTTGGAGATGAGTTTGCATGGGATCTTTTGACGTGGAATTAAGGCTATGTTTGGTTTAGTTGTGGGTGCAATTTCTTTGATGGTGGTTAAGTGTGTAGTGGTGTAGTTAGTGGCATCATGGACCGAGTTGTTTGGTGAAGATGTAGCCGAGTCGGAATTGTAGCCTACGGCTATGAGTTCACCGACTCGGTACTCTTCCAAGAGTTTTTTCGCCTTGTCGGAATGGATTGCATCGAATTCTTCTGTGCAATCCGTTCCGGCATTGATGAGGATGCTGTCAGTGCCACCAGGGTGGTCTTTGAGGAAGGTGGTGCAATCGTAGATATGGCCGTGGACAACAATCCAGGCGGAGTCGGCTGAGTTGTGTTTCTTGACTTCGGACATTGAGTAGGTTAATGAAGTTGTGTTCATGAAAGGAGATGAAACACTCTTCTTGATGGTTGGGTTGGTTAACTCGGATGATATCTCGAGGTGCTTCTCGCGAGCCATCCATCCGCCCGACTGGTTTCCTGGTTGAGTTGGGTGCTCAAACACAATCCCGATCTCACCTTTGTGCGGTTTGCACATGTTTGTTTTCACTCGGAACCAACAGTTGTTCATCATGCCCTGTCATATCATATCATATATAGTCAAAATCACATAATTGAATAAACAATGTGAATTGGATTTATATTTATCTCATTGGCCCTAATAATTCACATTGATAATTTAACTATTTACATTCATAATTTTCACTTTCGTTACCAAAAGAATCTACTCTCATAATAACCATAGATTTAATTTTGACTCGATGTACACTTGATTTTTATCCAATTTTGCTCACAAGAAATGTATGTTTCCCCTTTTTGCTTATAATCGTCATTGCGAGCGAAATCAAGTAAAAATCAAGCGTAAATCTATGATAATTATGCGAGGGAGATTGTCCCTGACGATGAAAGTGAATTTACAAGTGCGAGGTGGTTAAACTATCAGTATAGATAATTATAACCAATCAATAAGTCAGAGTTTGTGTTATTAAAATCCAATAGCGCAATACAATACTTTGTTATAAAAATGATTTATGTTACCATGAGATTCCAAATGAGCTTCTCGGGTTGGGTGTTGAGGGTCTCATCCCAGGCTCGAACTGCAATCTCTTTTGCACCAAGAAGGTCCAGAACCTCAACCTCCAATGACCAAAAGCACCAGCACCAGTATTTGCCATACTTGTTTGGTTTCTCCTTGTGGTCCAGGTTACATACGCTCCACGTGTCTCCTCCATCCATTGTTACCTCTACACGTGTCACTTTATTTCCACACCCTACACCATTTAATATTTAACATTAAAATATTAATTGATTTATCCTTAACAAATAATTACATCACACATGTGTTTCAATAAGTATCTCAACGTTTAGCATTTACCATCAACCCTTCAATTCTAAAATTATATTCTCTAGTTTTAAAATAGATGATTAAATAATATTTTTTTTTATTTTTATACTTTACTAAAATTAATTATTAAAATATAATACTAATTATCTAAGAATACAACACGCGGTCGGTTCTGATATGATTATTAATATACTCTTATCCTAGTGATATCATGTGTTTATCTTCACCAAAATGATACAGGCTCAAGTTACAAAGTGAACGATAATTCGATTTCAAAATTTCATAAGTAAGATTTTAGAAATATGTGTTTGCAATTAAAATAAATATGCGTTAAGAAGTATGGTAGCCAACAATTATGTTCATGTCGCAAAAGAAATTAAAAAAATGGTCAAAAGCGATGGTTAAAGGTCGTACATCGAATCTTAAACACCAATACACCCACCACACCATCAAATATATTTTATTTACCTTTTAGACCATTTTATATATTAGAGAAGGACGATCAATATTAATTCTCCAAATATCACTACCCACGGTGATTAATTAATTAAGTCAAAAGTATTCTTTAAGTATTTCATAATGAGGCTTGACTTCTAAAACAGCGACCGAACGCTATAATATTCTCTCTACCTCTTTTGTTCCAAAACAATTTGCAACTTAAATAAAATAATAATTGACAAACCAAGATATTTTCTTAGTAAAACAAATAAATTCTAACCTGTTTAAATGCGTTAAGTAAAAATTAATTATTAATTAAAAACTAATAATGCTAAAAAAACAATTTAGAGAACAAGTTTAATACATTAATCATGATTAGATTGGTGAGACTAAATGAGTTGTTATTTATATAAATGTAATATTATTATAATATAATTACATAATAAGTATTATCATATGTACACTTATAGTGAATTTTTTAAAATATATCATATCATACAAGATACAACATTTGTATCAAAATAAAAATACATTTGGAAATTAAGGATCATTAAATTAATAATGATCTTTGTACTTAGTAAATTTTTATCTAACTTATCTTTGCTTGACTCGTTTTAAATCCTAAAAAGCTAAAAAGTTTATATCATCATGAAGTGAAGATATCTAAAAATTAATATGTAGATTTTGACAAAAATGAATAAATTTAAACCGAAAAAAAAAATAGTAAATGATTATTAAAGAAAAAAGTAAATAGAAAGCGAATTAAAACCTGAATAAGCATAGCCCCTCAAGGTGTATGGTCTCTGAGTTGTCCATGAATTAATGGGCAATATCTCCTGATGGCAAGGTGTTGTAATCACAGAATTTATGTTGAGCTCGTTGATCATGTACTCTGGCTTATACCACCAACCTACACATATATGGATAATTATTTATAAAACAAAATAAATGCACCAAATTTTACTGGATACGTTTGTTTGTTAATCGCTCGTGTTAGCTACTAGAAACAAAAAGTATCACCAACGGATTACCTTCAGAGTTTGCTAGCTCTGCATCCACATGAGATGGAAACACACGATTATCTTTGTAGTGGTAATAACTCTCCGACTCTACCGTAGTTACTATAATACGCTTCAACCACTTAACCATCCTACCACCGATGAATCCCGGTATGATCATCCTTACCGGATATCCATGATCCGGTAACAACTTTTCTCCGTTTTGCATGTATGCCAATATAATATCTCTAGCTGGATCCATTGCTACCTCAATGCTTATGCTGGTTCCGTATTTTGAACCACCGCCTCCTGGGAGATCCTCGGCTCCCTCAAAGCACACCTTCATTGCGCCTTTCTTGCGGCTATAAATCCCACATCTTTTTAAAATATGGACCAACGGTACACCTCTCCAAACTGAGGTAGATACCCCTCCCGCACCCCAGTTAAACCCTATGGTTTTTTTTGTTAGGTTCTGTTCTTTACGCCTGTTCCCAGCGCAAACCAGTGTCGCTGGTAACTCTCTACTGGGAAACTCTGTGACAAGCTGGGCCATGGTGAAACGTGCTGGATGTTTCACCAAGCCACATATCTCCACTGTCCAGGTTTCCCAGGTGGCATTGGGAACAGTACCATGGTTACGGACATAGTGGAGTGAGGCAGGGGTGATAAACCCATGCTGCATGAGTTTAGTCAAAGGTGGTTCGGAGTTGAATGGGTGCTTACCCGTTAGCCGAACCATCGACGGGTTCCGCTCGATCCATTGATCGGCCGTAGCCGCATCTCGTGGGTCGAAAACCGAGCTTTCAAGTTCGGAGTTGGACTTTTTAATAGCGTCACTATAGTCAAACACGTCTTCCTCATCATCACTGGTATCGTGATTATACATGTCCAACACAACCTTTTTACGTGTGATAACTTCTCGCCTAGCGACACGCTGGTGGTTAGGACTGTAGGAACGAACGACTGCGGTTGCGGATAGACCGGGTTCATGAAGGAATTGGCGGTTTTCAACGGAGGTCGCCATTTGTTAAAATTTTGTTAGGAAATAAAAATTCCTTTGATGTAGTGTCTCTGTTGGTTGGTTTGATTGTATTCGATGTGCTGAAAAAACTGACACACGGTTTGCAATAAATAACATACACCTATATATACACATATAGATGGTGGAAGCTAGAGAGTCAATTGACCCCACAACCTTTTTCATTTTTTTTTATATTTCACATGTATTTTGTTTTTTTTACCATTGACTTCACAATCAATCAATGCATTTATCAAATTCAAAATGGATTCCACTCCGGAAATTCTCGGATGTGGTCAATCTTTATCAACTATCATCTATCTCAGAGATTTCTCTTGAAACATTTTTTAAATACAAAAGTTCAATATCTTCACACGAATTAGTAAATTAGACAGGATTCCTTTGCACGATCGTGAGTCATTCAAATAGGGATTCCTTGCTCAAAGATGCTCATTTGTACATGTATCATATATGTCACATGTGACATGTGATACATTAAGAGTAGTAAATGAGAAAGATAAGTACTTTTAAACCGCTAACAAAAAAAGTATAAAATAAATAAAAAGGATACAATAAATAATTAGGGAGTCAAATTAGGGATAGAGGGACGTATATGTATATATATATATATATATATATATATATATATATATATATATATATATATATATATATATATAGGGGAGGGATATTATGAAAACCCACTCTTAGAGTGGAAACCATGAAAACTATATCCTATCCATCCATTAGAGTTGATCAATGGCTAAGATTAATTGGGGAGACTTTTTATTGAAGATAATATTATTATAATAGAGATAGTACAAATAAGGGTATTTTGGTAAAGTTGCAAGACAACATCTCTCCTTCTTTCTTGTCATATTTCACTTCCCAAAGACAACCTCTCTCCTCTCTTCTTCTTCTTCTTCTTCAAAGAAACCTGCAACACCATATTTCTTCCTCCTCCTCCTCCTCCTTCTTCTTCTTCTTCTTCAAAGAAACCTGCAACACCATATTTCTTCCTCCTCCTCCTTCTTCTTCTTCAAAGAAACCTGCAACACCTCCTTCTTCTTTTCAAAGAAACCTGCAACACCTCCTCCTTCTTCTTCTTCAAAGAAACCCGCAACACCCATTACATTACATCACACCCCAACACCCATTATATCCTCTTCTTTGACTGGGCCTGGTGGTGGTGACGGGTACTGGGAAAGAAAAAGATCCGGCGAACAGGATGACTAGAAATGGGTATTGAAATGGTTGGTTTCTGGGTGGTTGGAGGTGTGGCCGGAGAAGATAGATGTGCCGTAGAAGATGACAGGTTTGATCCCCCTCTCTCTCTTCACCTAACTATCTCTCTCTCTAAAGTCTCTTACTTTCTCTGTGTTTCTCTCCTATTGTAAGTTCATGTGGGTTTTTTCTTTCATTTATTCAGCTTTGTGTGGGTTTGTTTGCTGAAAAAGAAATGGATTGTGTATGTTTGTTTGTCATGTTAAACATTTTTGGGGATAGTTTTGCTTGCATACCAAGTGTTTGATCAAATGCTTGAATGAAAAAAAAAACCTTATGTTAATCTTTTTGATTTTTTTTATTATTATTTTGTTTATGTTAGAATGTTATTGGATTGAGGACTTGAGCTTGACAGAACACATGTGATTGAGGAATAAACGTGTAGTCTTTTACTCAACACATATGCATGTTAACAGTGAAGAAGCCAAGTACCAAATATTAACACGTGTTAACAGATTAATAAATTTCGATGACCCGAATTTAGTATTCTAACACTTAAGAAGCCAATTGCATTGGGAAAAACTAGACTCAAATCCACAAGCAAGGACACAGGTACACTCGCTATGGTTTTTATGTTTTTTGGATATCAGCTTGCAGCCTTTTGTTTACTCTTTTTGACTACCTATAATAACTTGTGTTATAGAAAAACGTATAATAACTTGTGTTATACAAGATTGTAAGTTGGTTAATAAAGTGCATTTTTATTCAACACGTGTTGCTATTTTTCTGATTAACAAGTGTTAGTTACTGGTTATCATTTGTTAACTTCTTCCTAACATGTGTTAATTTATTTACCTGAAGGATATGCTAGTGAAGTATCTACGTGAAGTCAAGCACCCGAAGGCTGATATATTCAATGGCTTAAGGATATAAAAGGAGAGGATTGATTGGGCAACACGTAACAACGTTGACGACTGTGGGGTGTTCTTGATGCGACATATGGAAAAGTTCATGGGCAAGGAGGAAAGTTTCAACGCCGGCTTCAGCACAAATGGCGCAAAGAAGCTGGCGGAGTTGAGGAGGCTGAGAAAGAGGTTCGCCACACATATCTTATGGTCGCTAGTTAATCTTTTGAAAGACAACGTTGAATCAGCAGCGCTAAGGAAGTAGGGATTGCAATTATGGTGGTATGGTGTTTTTTGTGCGGCGGGTTGCATGATCGCTTGTATGGGATGTTTGATAAAAAATTATATTGTCTAGACTTTATAAGTATGGTAATTGGGCGCGGGCTATGTACCTGCCGTCTATTAAACTTTTACTCTTTTGTGACACATGTTTCAACAAGAATGTCAAAAACTAACAAAAAAGAAGAAGGTTAACATGTGTTAGTTAGGCATAAAAAGGTAACATGTGTTATTTCATCTGATAAAGTTGACTAAGTAGCACTGTAAAAAAAAGATATACCTACGCATAACATTCAAATAACAGTATGCAACAAAAAAGTTTCAATGGGGACCCCTTAAAGGTTACATAGTTAGTTATCATGCATATTACCCTTTGCATAAATAGGGTAACATGTGTTATCTGACCAAGTCTGCGTGCTTGGTAGCAAAGTCAAGATGAACAAGAGAAAAACATACCCAGGACAATCAAATGAACTGCATGAAAGGGTAACATGTGTTAATGTTGCATAAGAGGTTAACATGTGTTATTTGGTAACATATGTTAAATTTGTATTTATTGTCAGCCTTTTTTGTCTTGCTTACTACTATAGTTTTCACTTCATAAGTTTATTGAGAAATAAAACATACAAACTATTAACACACGTTATTACAAAAGTATCATTACAAACTATTGAATAAGAGAAAAAAACATACCCAGGACATTCAAATGAACTGCTTTGAAGGGTAACATGTGTTAATGTTGCATGAGAGGTTAACATGTGTTATTTGGTAACATATGTTAAACTTGTATTTATTGTCAGGCTTTTTTTTTGTCTTACTTAACACTATAGTTTTCACTTCATAAGTTTACTGAGAAAATAAAAGCATACAAACTATTAACACACGTTATTACAAAGTATGATTACAAACTATTGACCACTTTAACAAAATAAATATAGTAATTCTATACATTGACTACCAAAAAGAAAACGTTATTCAAAAGTTTTTCTACATATTTTTCTCGACTTCCTTGGAATTCGTATGTTAACATAGTTTTCACTTCATAAGTTTACTAAGAAGTAAAGCATACAAACTATTAACACACATTATTACAAAAAAGTGTCATTACAAACTATTGAACAAGAGATAAACCTACACAGGACATTCAAATGAACTGTATGGAAGGGTAACATGTGTTAGTTGTTCATAAAAGGGTAACATGTGTTATCTGATTTGATAAAGTTAAATGGTTGCCCCAATATACCCATGAGAAGATCTAATATTTGTTAGTATGGGTGGTGTGGTAACATATGTTAACACTCATTATTACAAAGTATCATAACAAACTATTAATCACTTTAACAAAATAAATATAGTAAATCTATACATTGAGTACTAAAAAATAAAATGATATTCAGAAGCTTCAACAATGACCTAATAAAGGTCACTTGTTTTTTTTCAGTGACACGTGTTTCAACAAGAATGTCAAACACTAGAAAAAAAAGGGTAACATGTGTTAGTGAGGTAACATTTGTTAAAGTTGTATTACAAAGTATACTGAGAAATAAAACATACAAACAATTAACACACGTTATTACAAAGTATGATTACAAACTATTGACCACTTTAACAAAATAAATCTAGTAATTCTATACATTGACTACCAAAAAGAAAACGTTATTCAAAAGTTTTTCTACATATTTTTCTCGGCTTCTTTGGCTTCGTATCTTAACATATGTTAACCGTGGGGGGTCTTCGTTATCCACTGCAAAACAATAGATAAGATGTTAAACGGTGTGACCAACTCATCATCTAACATGCTAACAGAAGTAACACATGTTAACCTACTCAAACATTTCATCAAACACATGGAGGGCATATATCCAAAACACAAAAGACATTATAATTACATTCCATACATTCATCATTAACTTTAAATAGACATCCATATATCCAAAACACAAAAGACCTTATAACTATCTTCCATACATTCACTATTAACTTCTAACATACTAACAGAATAACACATGTTAACCTAGTCAAGCATTTCATCAAACACATGGAGTTCATATATTCAAAACACAAAAGACATTATAATTACCTTCCATACATTCACAATCTAACATAAACAAAAAAAAAATGAAAAAGGTTAACATAAGTTTTTTTTTTTTTTTTTTTTTTTTTTCATTCAAGCATTAGATCAAACACTTGGGGTGCAAACAAAACTATCTCCAGATCTAAAATTGAAGTTTCACTAGCACAACAGATCCCAAAAGTTGGATATTAATAAGGTTACTTGAACGAATGATAGAATCATACCAAGCCTATGTTTTTATTTTTATAAAACCCAAAATGTTTACAACTTTAAATCGTACCTCCGAGTCAACTCAACAGCTACACCCTCTTTCCTTCATTCTTTCCTTCCTTTTCTTCCCACACCAAACCCTCTGTTTTTATTTTTATAAAACCTAAAAGCAGCAATCACGAAATAGAGCATAAAGCAGCTCATGAGAAAAGGAGATGAAATATGGATCTGGGATTTCTCATGATCCACGAACAAAAAGGCATAAACATGACTTGAATCAGTCACTTACAGCCATGGATCTGGAATTTCTCATGATGTGGCTTTCAGGGTAAGAAAGGGGATGAAGATGGAACTCCGTGTTGTTGGCTAGAGAGATAAAGAAATTGAAGATGGTGGCCAGATTTGGTGGTGATGGAAGGAGGATGATGTGGTAGTGTTAATAGTGTGAGAAAGAAGATGAATTTTTGAGATATCTGATGAAAGGGAGAGAGAGATATTTGAAATCCATTTAAGGATGAGAAAGAAGATGAATTTTTTATATCTTGATGAAAATGGGGGATGGGAGAGTGTGTGTGATGATTGACTTTTGTACTAGGGAAGAAAAGGAGGTGAGGTGACATAAGGGGCATTTTACTATAATACCCTTCAATGTAATATAAAATGATTTTTTCTTTGGGTGATGTGGCTAATCCTAAACCACAAGATGGGTGTTCATGGTTTTCACTATAAAATGGGTTTTCTTCATATACTTACACTATATATATATTCTTTATTTTTTTAGTTTTTTCTTTCTAAAATGCAACATGTGTTGATTTAATCGAATTCAATAATTCCATTAAATCAACCTATATACACCTTTTCTTTTAAAAAAAATGAACAATGGAATACCTTTTTACAGTCATAACAACCTCGAAAACCTTGTTATAGCTAAAACTTTTGCCGGTTGTAATGGCAGGATATCATTATTTAGTGATTCAGACCCAGACCAAAATTCGGACGTCAAGTTAAGAGATATATATATCCGAACACTGAAAAAACCTATTCACATGAAAAAAAAAATCAGACTTAATGAAAAGGATGTGAAATGTATAGTAGTTTAATCAATTAATATTAATTAACACATTTATCGTTTATACTTTAAAATAACATACGTTTTGCACTCATATAATTTTCATTAATTAATTTGGTTTTTCTCTAATTTATTGCATTCACTAACTGTTTAAAAAAAAAAAACTTACTACACAATGGTATTCCGATATAAATTATATATAAATTTTATAAGAAATGGAGTTGTATTTAAATTTCGTATCGTAAAATATATCAAGTACTAGTTCTAAACAAAACTGAGAAAAATCAAAACCCCGTCACATAGCACAGGAAGTGTCACTACTATGTATTAATTAAATTAAAAGAAAGTAATAAATAGGACGGGTAGAAGATCTGGCGATATGTTTATATTAAACCGATAGTGACGTAGGAGAAGCCAGTTATTATTAGAATACATATATAGAAGGAAATAAAGAGGAGAGACGTGGGATGTTGGGAGTTTGGGGTTAGCAGCTCTTGGGAGAAAAAGGAGGTAAGCAAAAAGGGGCTGCTACGCTCTTTCGACGACACCCCTCATAGTCGGTATGCATGCATGTGTAGGTATTGTTGAGAAAATCAAGAAATTTAGTAGTATTAGCCTATACGAAATCATTTATACTTATTTAAAATGTAAAGGATACGACGTATGACTCGTTTGTATGAAGTGATTACAAACTAAAAAGCATCAAAGCAAATTTGAAAATCATGTCGTGTGTGAAATAACACTCCCGTGTGACTGGCAATATTGTCTGCTTTGCCTACGTGGAGCTTACGAATTTGTATTTATTTCCCTAGGTAAAGACTGCCAATTAGGTCACTCATCCTTATACTATAGTTACACTTAAGCACGCGCTTATTGTAGAGTTTTCTTCTCATCTACCACCATTAAACCTAAAACGAATTGGTGATATTTGAGGCGAGATATTCATTATGACCAAGTATATCATCTAATGCGGATAAATAGAACAAAATAACATGAGACTTGTCTAAGGTGTTACAAACACCTAGAGGTGAGCAAAAAAACAGGTTCGGGAACCGAAACCGGTAAAACCGACCCGAACCGAAACCGGTCAAAACCGGTTTCACGTGAAACCGGTACTAAAAAAATCTCAAACCGAACCGAACTAAAAACCGGCCTAAAACCGACGAAAAAACCGGTCAAAAGAAACCGAAACCGAACCAAAACCGGTACACAAACCGGAACCGAACCGAAACCGGTAAAAAACCGAAACCGAGCCAAAACCGGTTTAAGAAAAATACATTTTTTTGGCCATAAACACAAATAAAACATTGTTTTTTTTATTAATATTCAATTTCCTTCTTTAAAAAACCCTAAAAGTTAATAAAATTTAAATTTTATGTAATTTATATGATTTTAAAAAGTGCGCGAAAAAACCGATTAAGAACCGAAACTGAAACAAACCGAAACTGAAACCGAATCGAAACCGGTCTTACGAATCGACCAAACCGGTCCAAAACCGAACCGGTTTGGAACCGAAACCGGTTCGGCCAGAAACCGGTACTGTAGCGAACCGGTTTGGAACCGAAATCGGTTCGGCAAAAAAAACCGATTTGCTCACCTCTACAAACACCCCCTTTGGGACACATCGTTTTTTATAAGGTTTGCACTAGCATCATTAACAAAACATGAATGCCTCTAACTAGGGCTGTAAACGAACCAAACGAACACGAACAAGGTTTTGTTCGTGTTTGTTTGTTAAGGTTTCTTGGACAAACGAACCGTTCACGAACACACTAACGAACATAATTCTGTGTTTGTGTTTGTTTGTTAAGAAATTCAGTTGTTTGCGAACTGTTCGTGAGCACGGGTTTTGAACACATACAAACAAAAACAAACATTTAATATGCAACTAACTAAAAAACATTGTTAATATTAACCGTTAGACAAAGTATATCTAGTAAACGATGTCGATAAGTCAAATTGTACTAACTTAGACATAATTATCTAAAATTACTTAGGCATAGGCATAAATACATCATATTCCTAATTCAAAAGTTCATAATTATCCTAAGTTTTAACTAGTGATCGAACATAAACAAACATACACGAATGGGTATAAATAAACGAACGTAAACAAACTCATTGCCGAACGTTCACGAACGCAATCGAACGAACGAGACATTTGTTCGTGTTTGTTTGTTTAGTTAATCAAACAGAATTTTTTGTTTGTGTTCGTTCATTTATTAAACAAACGGACACAAACAAACTTCCCGCCAAACGGTTTACGAACTGTTCACCGAACGTTTGGTTTGTTTACAGCCCTACCTCTAACACCATATGTAACATGTGTCTCTCGTACAACTAATATTGTTTGCTTCACCCACATAGAGCTCATGGATTTGTTTTAGTTGCCTATGTGGAGACTTCTCGGAGGTCACCAATTGGGTTACTACTCCTATTTGAGTACACTTAACTATTGAGTTCTGATCTCATCCGCTACCATTAAGCCTAAAATGTGCTGGTGATATTTGAAGTATGACATTTCTTATAGCCATGTATCTCTTATGTGGCCATAAAAATATATATCGATGTGAAATTTACCTAATGTGTTACACCCTCAAACCTTGTTGTAAGTCGATAAAGGTTAAAATGTGTTTTAATTTTTTAATTAAATTTAGTGATGTCAATCAAACTTAAACTTATAATGCAACATCCAATGTTTTCAATTTGGAATTACATCTATACTACTATATAATGCATTCTAGATGGGCAAAAATGTAATTTAACTTCATTAGAGGAGGGCATCATTGTAATTACCTCGAATCTTAATACACATTAATACATTTTTTAATATAAACTTCTAATTAATTAATACTTTATTAAATAAACTTTTAATTAAATGCATTTTGTCAATAATAAATTTTATACTTATATAAAATAAAAAAAACTAGGTAGAAATACATATATAATTAGAACAAAAAAAATTAAAGAAATTTATAAAAACAAAATAAGTAATAGTATTATGTTATTATATATAACTAAGGAGCAAATAAATAGACTTAACGTTATCTATTTCTAAATATCATACCGTTGACACGACATGTAAAATTGAAAATATTATTTTCTTTAAATTAAAATAACATTATTAATTATATGTAATAAGAGTAATTTATTTAACAATTTATCAAATGCATTATATTCTTTAAATTAAAATAATATTAATAAGATATGTAATAATATTAAGTTATTTAACTATTTATCAAATGTTTAAAAATTATAACTTGTCGACTAAATCCAATTATAAAGTATACTTCTTTTTGTACTGACAGTCCTAAAAAGTATTGTATTACTTATTAGGAACATTGTATAAAAAATTACCCTTGCACATAATATGATTTAAAGGTATGTGAGGAGATGGGCTTGTTGCAATTATTACTGGATATTCATATTGGTTCAAGTTCTCAGTTCGTGCTTCCGAATAGATGAAATTGTTGAGATTAAATGGGTGTTGAAGTGATGTTTTAAGAAACTTATATTCCAACTTCTTTGACAACAAAATAGAAAAAATTGGCCTGAAAAGTCCATTACATTAAATTTGCCTAGAGATAACCCCCCTTTTTTTTTCTCAAACCAATTCGGGTTGAACAAGTTTGAGTTAAGTTCTTTGGCCAAATGAGTATGAGCTAGAAACAAGGATGAGCCAAAAATAAACCAACCCTCCTAGAACCGACTGGTGTTGGACTGAAGCATTTTTTATTTTTACAATATTTTAGTTTTGGTTTTTTTATTAGTGTTATTATTACTATTTTATCTAAATTTCCATTTAACTTTCATCCAAAATTGGTTTGTCCCTGCTGCATAGCGCGGGGTCACTTCTAGTTTTTTTTTTTTTTTTTTTTTTTCAATAGAGAGATAATGCGTTTGGGAAGAATATTGTTATTCGTCACTTTAGTGCAAGTTTATAAATTGTAAAAAATAGACTAACATATTGCAAGTACCTAGTGTTGGATGTATGCCTGATAGTTAATTAAAAGTCAACATTAACTAACTCGGTACGATCTGAAGAGTTACATGTTGTTACACGGATCAGATAAGTTCACGTTTAGGTGTGTTATTATTTGTGAAATAATAAATGTTTTTAACTTGAGGGACTTAATGTTAATAAGATTATTCTTAAGAGGATTATATTTGTATAATAACAAGGGGACTTAATGTAAGATTATGTTTTACAAAAAGGGGATTAAGGTGCAAACCCTAATCCACCTTTTAATAAAACAATAACCTCTCCCTTCTCCTCCAAGTTTTGGTCGGCCCTAAACCGCCGTTGCCCCCCTCTGTCGTCGATCAACCACTCGCCGCCGCCACCCTCATGGTCGCTGCTGCCCCGTGTGTGGTTCATGCTCGGTTGCGAACTTCCTGCTAGCAAGGATTTGTTGTAACCCGCGTGTTACAATTCAGGTGTAGTCATCAAAGGTTGATTACTAAACCCCCTATGGTTGTTTATATTATTTATTTGTTTATATGCGTTCAACCTTGATCCTGATTGGGAATATTTATTAATTGGATTAATAAATCAAACATATATTTTATATAAATAAATAAGCCATTATAGACATTATGCAAGTATGAACCGACTCCCGATTTTTCCCTGAATCATCGAACCGACTCAACTAACCCAGTTAAGTACGTTATATAAAATGTTTCACTAAGGTAGGCTTATATGTTTGTAAAAAGTATTAACCTGAGTTTGTCGGGTGTCACATTGTACCACCATCATCCCCACCTAAACCACTAAACCACCGTAACGCCGACATATGTTAACGGGTTAGACGGAACTGAAGTTTTCAGATCTGCTTGCCGAAGTGCATTTGCAGGTTTGAGATGTGCTTCGTCCCTTCACGTACTGAATTGTAGGTTTCAGATGTGCTTTGTCGGAGGAATGTGATTTGTTGACCGGTGATGGGGAAAGTTTTTTCTTTAATTCGAACGGGGATGGTAAAGTTCCGGTTGAATTCATTTTATGGTGGTGGGTGGTGGTAGTAGTGGCGGCGGGTGGTGGTTGTAGCAAAGGTGGTGGTGGGACTAAATAAATAATTAAATATAGTTAAAAAAAAGCCACATCATTGTCCAAGTCAACTACCACGTCACTATGTACTAACTAGGTTAGACCCCAATTAGAAAAACTTGGTGAAGGAAAATAGTTTACAAGTTGGGGCTGTCGGAGGGAATTTCTAAGTTCGGATTAATGTCGGCCAATTTCTCAAAGTTTTGATTATTTAAATCCAATGTCCCAATGTTTTATTCGATTTGTATAATATACTGATTTTTTCAACCATGAAATGCATATGTTTTCTTAAAGATAACTTTTTTTATTAGTTATATAATATTACATTTTATCAACCCCATAATACACGAGATTATAACTCTGTCAACTTAAAATCGAAAAGCCAATGATCTTCAGCCCATCTGGTTTGAGCTAGAAGGGTTTACCTATTCAGAGGGTTCCCGTTTGGGGTTGGTCACAGATTCGATTCTCGTCCATCGAAAAATTATACCCATTAAGGTTGAAAGGGCCCGGCGTGTGAGAGGACTCGAACTTATGACCCGAAGGTTGTTAGGACAACAATTTCACAATTAAACTACGCCTTTAAAAAAAACTTAAAACAGAAAAAGACAAACTTCAATGAAAAGTGTGTAGTATTTGGGGAAGGTTGTTGGAAGCATATGTGAAGTTACCATGCATGACACAATAGAAGAGACAAGACGCGGAAACATCAAACCTATGGTGACTCCTGATTCACTAAAAGGCCAACTACACCTTTTATCTCGTCTCATCTCATAACCCTAACCCTCATAACCCCACACTTCTGTTAGCCGCCTTTTTTTTTTTTTAAATAAAAAAATAAAAAATTCTTTTGGTTTTACGACCCTTTGGATGAAACCAACCCACCGAACCATAATCTAAAGAAAAAGACAAAAAAAAAAAAAAAAAAACACCAGATGTAAGGAGCACAGCCATTTTATTTGATGGCGCCTCATGTTTGCAACGATTAGACGACCGTTGGGTTCTCCATGCGCCACTTCTCATATTTACCCCCATAGGTTCAGGAACCAATGCATGTTTATTTTAAGGATTCGAATCCAATTTAAGTATTCATATCTTCTAGCTATCTTACTATCATCAATCGTAATCTTTGTTATTATAATTTGGATGGTAGTGAAGTTTGTTAAAAAGGTATATTGTCATCATTGTAGTTTAGGAAAAAGATTTTTTTTTTTTGAAAGGTGACTTTCTATGTAGTGATCGAATTGGTCACCGGGTTTCGTCAAAGACGATTATCCGTCAGCTCCGCCCACGAATGCGATGTTCTATTGGGCCCCGTCCGCCGCGCAAACTGACCTTCATCCGGAAACCATACTACCCCCACACGAGAAACTCGCTGGGGTAATAGCTGGGTAAAACCGGGTTGCCCTCAGGATCGAACCATGCCTCGGTAGGAACTATCCATCATTTGGTCGTCCGCCAAATGAAGCTTGTGGGGATCGAACCCAAAGTCTCCAAGGAAACAAAGGGGCCGCCAATCTACGAAATTATTATCGATCATATTTCCAATCTACGAAATTATTTTATTTTATTAATTTTTTTTAATCTTGAAATGTGGATTACGACTGCAAGAAAGATTGGAGTTGAATCGAGCTCGTGATGGAGATCAGGAGATGGAAAATTCAAGATCACTATCATGTGATCATCTCATACCTTAAAACCTAGTTATGAGAGTTGAGACACCAATGGGACATAAAGGGTTTATCTTTTCCAATGGGACACCAATCTCATTACTATGATCTTATATAATTGAGAATTGATCTATATATTGGTTAATGAACGCCAATATATAATAAATGTGTCGTGCTTTTAAGTTTTAAGGGGTTTTTTATTAGTTGATAATAATTACTCTTGTCAACGTGACTAGGGTCTTACTTCTAACTTTCATGTTCATTATAAAAAATAATCAAACTTTAACCTAAAAGTAAATTCCTGTGTCATTAAAAACAACTGACTGATTTGTGTCCTGATTAGAAACACTACAAGAAATTTGACCTTTAGCGGCGACGCCTTTAGCGGCTACGGCCAGGCGGGTCGCCGCTAAAGGTGTAATCTCAATCTTGACCCTTGATTTTTGATCCAACGGCTACATAATAAGACCATTAGCGGCGACAGTGTCGCCGCTAAAAGTCTAAAACATTCAGCCTTTATACCGAGCGCCAAACATTTCCCTCTCATTTGTCTAAAACCATTCACCCTTCATCACCTCTGCTCCCAACCCTACCCCCGCCGCCGCCCAACCACCTAACCCCGCCGCCGCCCAACCACCTAACCCCGCCGGCCACCTCTCTTCTCCCTCCACCAAGAACTCCGGCCTCCCTCCACCTCTCGCAGCCCACCTCCGGCCTCCCTCCACCTCTCGCAGCCCACCTCCGGCCACCCTCCACCTCGCAGCCCACCTCCGGCCACCCTCCACCTCGCAGCCCACCTCCGGCCACCCTCCACCTCGCAGCCCAACCTCCGACCACCCTCACCTCCGGCCACCTGTAAGGTTAACAGTTTTTTTCAGTTTTTTTTTTTTTCTGTTTTTATTTTTATTTTATACTTTTAGTTAATTTTTTTCTTTTTTTCTGTTTTTAGGGTTTTTTTTTTATTTTTTGATAATTTATTTTTTTTTAGGAAAGAACCGATCCGGGTTACCCGCCGCCGCTAAAAGGTTACTCGTCGCCGCTAAAAGGTTATTCGCCGCCGCTAAAGGTATGTATTCAGTTTTTTTTTTGTTTTTTTCTGTTATTTTTTTATTTTTTTCTGATTTTTTTATTTTTTTTTCTGTTTTTTTAAATATTTTTCTGTTTTTTTATTTTTTTCTGATTTTTTTATATATTTCTGTTTTTTTTAAGATTAGATTATAGTGATTAATTTTTTGATTTGTTGAATGTGCACATGTTCGATTGACATGAATTTGTTGATATTTTTGCTTGATTTAGTCATGCTCGCCACATGTTTGATGAAATGTCTTTGTGAGATGTTTGTGACCCATTGTTTGTAAGTATATAAATGAATATAGGTCATTGTTGAGAAGTAGATACAAACTTTCGTACATATGTATGAGTATGTATGAGTATGCGTGTATGTATGTATATGTATGTATGTATGTATGTATGAGTATATGTATGTATGAGTTTATGTATGTATGTATGAGTATGTATGTATTAGTATGTATAAGTATGCGTGTATGTATGAGTATGTATGTATGCATGTATGTATGAGTATGTATGTATGTATGAGTATATGTATGTATGAGTATGTATGAGTATGCGTGTATGTATGTATGAGTATGTATGTATGTATGTATGTATGTATGTATGTATGTATGTATGTATGTATGTATGTATGAGTATATGTATGTATGAGTTTATGTACGTATGTATGAGTATGTATGAGTATGCGTGTATGTATGTATGAGTATATGTATGTATGAGTTTATGTATGTATGTATGAGTATGTATGTATGAGTATGTATGTATGAGTATGTATGAGTATGTATAAGTATGCGTGTATGTATGTATGTGTTATTACATATTGAGACTAGAAAGACATGCCCGAAAATGAATCCCCATTTAAAACATAGTGAGCTTAGAAATACCCGCCCGAAATTGATTTAGTAATTAATTTCGGGTAGTCCCCATTTTGGGACTGCTTTTTGAATACCTTATCTCATTTAGGATGTGAATGTGTACTACATGATTGTTTGTTTTTGAAAGATTCGGTTGGCGTTTCCTCTTTGCTCCTCGGGTATATATTTATATTATATACTTGGGGGCTAAGGGGAAATGTTGCCGAATTTTTCTCAAACAAACAATCATGTAATACACATTCATATATGAGATAAGGTATTCAAAAAGTGGGTTTAGCAGCCTACCCTTTAGGTGTCAATAATACGTTTCATTTAAATTATCGTGCCTCAAACCCAAATTATGTTTCAGTCACATCATCATGTCGATCGATAAAAGCTGGATGTTTATAAAGAACCGTTTGGATGTTGAGTACCAAAAAGGAATTGACAATTTCATTGAGTATGCCAAACCATTCGTCAACTCAGATGGAACGATTAGATGTCCGTGTAAAAAGTGTAATAATTCTATCTTCATAGGCTTCTTAACAATGACATATCATATTCGTATAAATGGTTTCGATGAATATTACACGCCGTGGATCTATCACGGTGAAAACCCAATTACGCCGTCTCCTGTAGTCGTAAATGAGGTTAGGGGAAGAAGCGATATGAATGACGTTATCGCAGACCTTATAGCGGAGCGTGTGGTAGTGGAAGAGGATCGTATGGAAGAGTATACTGACCTTAATGAAGGGGGCTCGAATACAGAGAGTAGTGATGTTCGTGATGAGTTTGAAGCCCTGATAGATGAAGTCGAATCAGAGCTATATCCTGGGTGTGCTGATTATTCCTCCCTTGACTTTATATCAAAGCTTATGAATATGAAGGTAAGGCACAAATGGACTAATAATTCGATTGATGAGCTTCTCGGGTTTTTCGGGTCTATACTTCCAGCAGGTAACAAGGTCCCCCCTTCGCATTACAAAGCCAAAAAGATATTAAAGAAGACTGGTTTGGGATATGAGATGATAGACGTGTGTAAATGGGACTGTGCTCTCTTCTGGAAAGAAAATCAGTCGCTGCAGAACTGTCCTGTTTGTAATGAGAGTCGGTGGGTAAAGAAAGACACAAGTGGCAAGAATGTACCTCACAAGGTGTTACGATACTTTCCTTTGACCCCCAGACTACGACGCTTGTATGGCTCAAGGCACACAGCAAAAGATATGATATGGCACAGTACCGGACGATCAGAAGATGGTATTATGCGTCATCCAGTTGATGGATCTTCATGGAAGGACTTTGATCTAAGGTACCCTAACTTCTCGAGTGAACCCCGAAATGTTCGCCTAGGGCTTGCAGCTGACGGTTTTAATCCTTACAGCATCAAAAGCTCGACTCATAGCACTTGGCCGGTTATACTCACCACATACAATCTGCCTCCGTGGCTATGCATGAAAGAGTCCACATTTATGTTGACCTTGTTGATTCCTGGCCCTAAATCCCCTGGGAAGGACATGGACGTTTTCCTTAGGCCGTTGGTGGATGAGCTTAAGGATTTGTGGCAGACAGGCGTACTTGCTAAAGACGCTGCGACAAACACGCACTTCACAATGAAGGCGGCGTTGTTATGGACTATAAGTGACTTTCCAGCTCGTAGCAGTCTATCAGGTTGGAGCGGGCAGGGATACAAAGCATGCCCGACTTGTAACGAAGACACCCCTTCAGCGCGTGTAATAGGTAAATGCGTGTTTGTAGGCCATCGGCGGTTCCTAGATGCCAACCATCAGTGGAGAAAAAGTTCTGAGTTTAACGGGGCACACGAGACAAGAGCCCCCCCGAGACGGTTTAGTCCCGCTGACATAGATGCTCAACATGCTCTTCTACTCAATCGCCTACCAGGCAAGCATCCACAATTTGGAGGTGCTAACCCCAATCGTGAAGACTTCGAGTTGAACTGGTCCAAAAGAAGCATATTTTTTGAATTAGAGTATTGGTCTTCTCTGCAGTTGAAGCACAACTTAGATGTTATGCATATCGAGAAAAACGTGTGCGACAGCTTGCTTGGTACTCTTTTGATGAATGAAAAGACGAAAGACAGCTCAAATGCACGAATAGACTTAGAGAAGCTGAAAATTCGAAAGACGCAATGGTTGAAAAAAAAGGGAACCAAGTGGACCTGCCCACACCCAAAATACTCATTCACCCGGCGTGACCGAAAGAGTTTCTGCCAGTTTATAAAAAATGTTAAACTACCAGATGGGTTCGGATCTAATATTAGTAAAAGGGTGACAGATAACGATACTAACATTACTGGTTTGAAATCACACGACTGTCATATTCTCATCCAAAAATTGATACCAATTGGGGTTAGAGCATTTTTGGGCAAAGATGTTTATACACCAATGGTAGACCTTTGTGCGTTCTTTAAACAGCTCTGCTCCAAAACACTGGTAGTGGAAGATATGAAGAAAGCGAGGGATGCCATTCTTATGATCTTGTGCAGGTTAGAGTTGATATATCCGCCGGCCTTTTTTGACATAATGGTTCATTTAGTTATGCATTTACCCGATGAAGCGATTCTTGGTGGTCCAGTCTATATGAGATGGATGTATCCCTTTGAACGGTATATGAAAAAACTGAAAAACTATGTTAAAAACCCGACAAGGCCAGAAGGTTGTATAGCTGAAGGTTATGTAGCTGAAGAAGCTTTAACATTTTGCTCAATGTATCTGCAAAATGTTAAGACTAAGTTCAATCAGCCTGAGAGAAATGAGGACGCCGTTGTAGAAAAAAGAAAGTTATGGGTGTTTGAGTCCCAATGCAAGCCGATCAGTGCAACGAATGACAAGCTACTTTCAGTTGAGGACAAACTCAAGATAGAATGGTTTGTCCTCGATAATTGCGAAGAAGTCAGGGGCTACATGAAGTAAGTGCTCCTATCCTTTATATATTTACCGAACATCCCAAATATATAATTAAGACTAATTTTTCCTGCTTTTATACATATTTCTTCAATGTAGTGAATTCAAATCTACACATCCCCAAGATGATATTAAAACTAAGTTTCCGGAATGGTTTCAACACAAGGTAATACATATATAACACTCGTTACTATGTATTTGACCCATTTGGTATATATTTGTAGTTTAAATGTTGATAGTTGACCCATTTGGTATAAATATGTTTAGTAAATAGGATAGTTGACCCATTTGGTATATATTTGTAGTTTAAATGTTGATAGTTGACCCATTTGGTATAAATATGTTTAGTAAATAGGATAGTTGACCCATTTGGTATATATTTGTAGTTTAAATGTTGATAGTTGACCCATTTGGTATAAATATGTTTAGTAAATAGGATAGTTGACCCATTTGGTATATATTTGTAGTTTAAATGTTGATAGTTGACCCATTTGGTATAAATATGTTTAGTAAATAGGATAGTTGACCCATTTGGTATATATTTGTAGTTTAAATGTTGATAGTTGACCCATTTGGTATATATATGTTTTGTAGGAGCACATTAATGATATAATAGCGACTCCTCAATTCCAAGCGCAATTGCTCCAAATGGCTAATCAATTGGTCCAACAAAGGCTTGGAAATCTAGGCGGAAGTGGTAATAATGGCGATCACGATCACGACGATGAAGCCGAAGACGAAGAGCAAGACGAAGACTTTTAGGCAACTTTGGTATGTTCGTTTAGTTTTGATGGTGTAGACTTGATTCAAATATTAGGATGGTATGTTAGTTTATTTTGTTTGATATGTTTTGACGAATGTTCGTTTAACTTTGTTACGTTTATTTTATATATATGTAGATGTTGGTTTATTATTTTTGTTATTATTTAGTTTGGTTATGCGTGTGCGGAGTAAACGAATAGCAAAAAAAAAAAAAAAAAAAAAAAAAAAAAAAATAGACCTTTAGCGGCGACGCGTCGCCGCTAAAAGTCTTACCCAGGATGCACAGAAATCTGCCACGTGGCATGCCACGTGGAAAAAAAAAAATAAAGTTAAAAGATAATGCCACGTAGATAATTACTTTTAGCGGCTACACCTTTAGCGGCAACAGAACCTTTAGCGACAGACTAAAGATGGCAGGACTTTTAGCGGCAGCCGTAACCGCTAAAGGTCTTGCTGCCGCTAAAGGTATACCTTTAGCGGCAGCAGGCGTGGCCGCTAAAGGTCAACTTCCTTGTAGTGAAAGTTGTTAATTGTACTAAAACGACATAAAATGGAGTTGCAAGGTTACTTTAAGTTACAGTAAGACCGCACTTTACAACGAAAGTGAATGTTAGAGGTTTCATTGGTCACATCATTAGCATATATTATTATGGACCAATAAGTTGTAGTTTATATTGTTAAAAATTCAATTATTTCTCTTATCTAATTTTAAGAAACTTGCATAGTTAACCATTTATAATTTTATATGAATTATATATATATTTTTTTACAAAATCATTATCAAAACTAGACTCAAGGGAGTAATAATTAAAACACTAAATTAGGATTTTTAACTAAATTGGATTTTTAGTTAGATCTAAATAGTATTTTTTTTTTTTTAAAATAGCTAAAAATTGTATTAAGTTTTGTATACATGTATTTAAGAATTTTGTCATTACCTTCCTCTTTGGTGGTTTAAGACAAGTTTTGATTTTTCAAATACAACGTGAGCATCTATAAAAGAAGAATTGGTATTTAACATGTGAAGAAATAGGATGCATGTATCATGAAATAATACAAAGATTCAACTTATTGATGTTTAATTGCTAAAAATTATCTAGTATAGGTTTGGTATGGGTCCTACATATCTCTATGAGTGTAATATAGGTTATGTATAGACCTAGTTATGAATGTAATCTAGGTCTTGTCGGTCTCATATAGGCAAATGAGTGTAGCATATGTCTCTAATAGGCCTATAGGTATCGTATTGTATTGTATAGCATCGTATTGTATATTATCGTATTGTCTTGTATAAGTGCGATATAGACCCCATATAAGCCTATGAGTGTAGTATATATATATATATATAAGTCCTATTTTGGGATCATATAGATCTATGAGTGTAGTATAAGTCTTGTATAAACCTATAAGCGTAGTATAGGTATAATATAATATGTATGTGTGTATGTATGTGTATGTTCAACGCATATTATCATTAGGTTATGTACGTGCACGTGTAGAAATATATTTATCTAATGTTGACAAATTTATATCTAATGTTCTTGTATAAAGTTGTTAATTTAATAATGGCTTTTTGCATAAAAATGTATGTTTTTTACAAAACTTGCTAAAAGGATAACTACTGCTTAAAAATGTTTGTAGAAAACTATTGGAGATTATGACCATTTGACTAGTAAAATAGTCAAAGTGGACCTTATTATTATAATCAAAGTCATCCTTACATTATGCCCCTCATGACTAGCTCCTTGTCTTGTGCCAAAGGGTGTACCGTAGAGGAGTCTGATGGAGCGATGATTGCGTATGGTCTAGTGATGGGGGTAGGTTGACTTCGAATCCATCAAGCCTTGCAGGTCGTGATCTGCTTCTTACGGGTCTGGCGTTTTCAATTGTGGGCCCATGTTCTTCATTAACGGTTTCAAACCCCATTTCATCTTGGTTATCATGGATGGGCTCATGTGTGTTATTGGGTTGAGATTGGCCGGTTTCGTTTGGGCCTGGTGTGGCAGGCCCATTTGGTTCTTCATTTTGCCTAGAGGATTCATGACCATCGTGGGCTTGTGGTGTTTCCATTTCATCCAAAGGGGAGAATTCATCATTGGGCCAAATTTGACCGGGCCCATTGTTGTAAATATTATTTTCCCATTTTTGAGGTGGAAGAAAGATCTCTTCTTTTTCGGTAACATTTCTAGCAAAAGGAAAAATATTTTCTAGAAATTTGACGTCTCTAGAAATTACCATTTTGCCGTGTTGTAAATCATAGACTTTGTATCCTTTTGTTCTGGGAGGATATCCAAGGAAAACACCTGGTCTCCCCTTCACTTCAAACTTATTGTAACATCCCAACCGATGGCGGAATCATCGAGGTGTCACGTAGTGACGATTGTTCAAAAGCTCATGGTACTAAAATGTAAATACTTGATTATTGAATATTGTTTTACAACATGTGAAAATAAATACACAATAACAATTGAAGTAGTTGATTTATTTAGTCTAAGTCCAAAGTCCTATGTGAAGCGTCAAGCAGCTTATCCTGAAACATGCACGAAAATAAATTTTGTCAACATATGATGTTGGTGAGTACTACCTAGCTTTGTACATATAATATAAGTTTTGAAAAGTGGTACAATTCATGTGTCTAGCATCACCAAAGCATTATGTAAACACGCAAGTAACCAAACAAGACAAATGTAAAACTGATAAGATGAAATTGATAATGAGCACCCTAACACGTGTCAAGTCTAAAAGAGCACCATAACATAAGTTATGTCTAAATGAGCACCGTAACATAAGTTACGTCTATATGTAAAGAGCACCATAACATAAGTTATGTCTAGATGTACGATTTTGTATGTAAGCTACGTTCATGTTCAAACATAAAGCACAAAGATGAACAAGACACGTATATGAATTGTAAATGAAGAAAAATGTATGTGTAAATGAATATGAAAGTTTTGTATACTTGTGCATGAATCACCCCAAAAGTGTAAAACGAAAAAGGGGATAAGTAATACTCACTTTAGCAAGGTGGTAAGTCTTGTGGAATTGAATAAGTGTAATCCAACGTTGCCAAGTATCACCCTATGTATAAGGTAACAAATAAGTCTAAGTCTATCTAGTCTATAAGTATTTTCTAGGGTTTCGAATTGGGGATAAGTATTCGTTTGATTAATAAATAAAATGTTTAATAAATAAAAGAAATTTGGTAAATAAATAAACAAAAGTCTTTTTGTAAATTTTAAATTGAAGATGGTCACAATATAAAGTTTTAAGTGTGAAAATAATTTTTATAAAATTATTTTCTTATAAATAGAATATTAAATCTATTTATTGCAATTTGTCAAAATATAACTTTAATATTTAAAAATATTAAAGAATTTTTAAATTAAAAATTGTATTTCTGTTCCAAATAATCGGAAATAATTTATATAAAATTTTGGTGCAAAAATATTGAAAAATGAATTTATTATGATTTTTTTTATGATAAAAACTAACAAAAATTGATTAAAAATATTAAATAAACGTTTTTCTGAAATTAAAAATCATTTCGGAAATATTTACTGTTTTCTAAACTTAGGATAATTTTTGTGGAATCTTATAAAATCGTTTAGATATTTTTATAGAATTTTATAATTATAATAAAATAAACTTGTAATATTTATTTTATAAAATAAATAAAAGATTTTTGAAAATCTAAAAATTGGATAATAAACTTTTGTATTAGAACATCATAAAATAATTTTTGTAGAATTTATAACCCTCTTTTGGTATTTTAAAACTATTTTAAAAGTTAATGATAAAAATTATATAATAAAGAGCTTATCAAAAAAAATCTTGAGGGTGCTAGGATTCGAACCTGGGCACCAGCCGGTTCAAGTTTTAGTCACAACAAGGAGAACCAGCTGATCCATGGATCTGTTATGGTTTTTATTTGATTTCGAAAGCCTTTTAAACCTTCACAAACTGTGTCATCTTCCCCATAAGTAACGTATGAACCCTAGAATTTACAGTAATTCATTTCACACAACAATAACCCAATTAATCATAGGGTTATTGTTGTGTATAGGCCGATGAACAAAACCCATCAAAAATAAACAACTTACAAACACGAATTCGTATGAATCACTTGGTCAAACAGAAAAGTCAAAGCGAGTTGTTCTTGATTAAAACGAATTTGTTAATAGAAATTGAGAGTGAGGATGATGTTTTCGGCACTTTCAGCCTGTCAAGGAGGGTCCAATTTATAGTGATATCGTGTAAATGGAAGGTTCAACGGTTTGACTCGTAATAGTCAAACGCGCGTGAGTTTTGGTCAATTATGGGATGATTTAAGTGATTAATGTTGCTGGATTGATGGTTGATTGATGGTTGATTGAGCTCCAATTATCAAGTAATCTTGCAAGGTCAAAGTTCAAAAGAAGAGAAAGAATTAAAGAATTAAAAAAAATAAATAAAAAAAAACTTGCTGTGTGTGTGTCTGTCGAGCATAGCCAACAAGCAGGGAAGAAAGGGAATTCGAAATGGGCCTTGGGTTTAGGCTGGTGAGCTGGGCTCCGAAAAAAAAGGACAAGGTTTTGGTTTATGATTTGGCTTTAGTGTTTTGGGTATAAAAAAAATATAATGACTAACTTTAATTTTTTTTTACACCAAATAAAATCTGAATTTTATTATTATTATTATTATTATTATTATTATTATAAAAGAAAAGAATTTTTTTTCAAATACGACAATGACTCGAGTAGATGTAAATTTATGAAAATAGATGGACTAAAGGCGGATAAAAGATAAAATGAAAGGTGACGGATGTCACACTTATCTCATTTGGTTTCAACACTCCTATAGTAGGTTAGACAACCAAAAACCCTCATATGATCATAGTCAGGTTTTGAGTTGTGTAAAATCTCATAGGGTGTTTTATTCTCAATGACTTCAGAAGATAAACGATTTATGACATGCGCCGCTGTCAAGACACACTCTCCCCAGAATTTTGTGGGAAGATTAGCTTCAAACTTTAAGGCGCGTGCCGTTTCTAACAAATGCCGATGCTTCCTTTCCACCACACCATTCTGTTGGGGTGTGTGTGGACAGGAAGTTTCTAGCATTATCCCTTCCTTAGCATAAAAATCAAGCATTTTATGTGAAACAAATTCCCCACCATTATCACACCTTATTCTTTTGATATTCTTCTCAAATTGGACTTTAACCATTTTGTGAAAATCAATGAGGCATATACTTGCCTGATCTTTGTGTTTGAGAAGAAAGACCCATACAGAACGGCTAAAATCATCAACTATTGTCAAAAAATAACTTGCTTGTGTAAAAGAAGGCGTGCGATATTTGCCCCATATATCACAATGTATCAATTCAAAACAAGCATTTGTCTTAGTGACGCTAGTTGGAAACGGTAATCTTGTAAATTTTGCCTTAACACATGAATCACAAAAATCCTTATGATCAAAAGAAGCGTTTTTAATAAAATCCAAATGACATAATTTAGAATTTGACGGGCGACCCAATCTTTTGTGCCACGTACTTTGGGTAGTCATCAAAGCATGTCGCTTGCTTTCCATCATCCCCATCTTGTAGAGACCATTCTTGCAATCACCCGTTCCAATCAATATCCTCGAACGTAAGTCCTGCATGGTACAAAATTCGGGAAAAAAAGTAATAGCACATTGAAGTTCTTTAGATAATCTACTAACAGAAAGTAAATTGCATTTGAACTTTGGGACATGTAGAACTTTTCTAATTATTGCCCCACTTGGAAGAGCACAATCTCCTCTTCCTTCTACAGATACCGCTTCACCATTCGGTATTGTGACGGGGGGCTCATAACCTCGTTTTCTTTTATTTTTAAGCAAAGAATCATTATGAATAATGTGTTCGGTAGCACCCGAGTCCACTATCCATTCATCTTCTTTACTAAATTTACCTGCCAAGTTGGCTTTGGGTCCGTTTTCTTCCATTGTGGCACCATCTTTATTCCCGAAAAACTTCAGGAACTGTTGATATTGAGAGTCGCTCAACCCGACAATAGGACTCTTCTCACCTTCAACGCAAGCGGCAGACGGCTTGGGCTTGTCTTGCTTACCTTTTCCCGGCCACCACTCCGGGTAGCCTATGCGCTTGAAACACCCATCCTTGTTGTGCCCATCCTTTCCATAAAAAGTACAGTGCTCGACCGGTTCACCGCTGCTCCGTTTCACATCCTTGTGTTTCGAGCGATTTTGGGACTGATTTTGGTCGCGTTTGGCTGGAACATAAGCTTGGAAAGCGACCGAATCAGAGGAGGGCCTGTTGGTTCCAGAGATGGCCCGCTGCTGCTCGTCTTCAGCCACAAGGTGATATGCATTTCCAAGGGATGGTATTGGATTCATGGCAAGTATTTGTGTCCTAATCGTCCCGAACTCCACATTCAAACCAAGTAAAAACTCATAAAGCCTTTCTTTATTTCTTAGTTCTTGAAGCCTTTTTCCTATTTCACAGGTGCAACCATTGCAATCACACCTCGGGACGGGTAGGACGGACTGGATTTCATCCCAGATTCCACGAAGTTTTGTGTAGTAAGCCGAGACTGAAGTTCCTTCTTGCTTTGTAGACGTCAGTAATTGCTTCAACTCATACGCCCTCGGTGCGCTTACCTTCCCGAACCGCTCCTTCAAATCGATCCAGATTTCACGGGCCGTCATGGCGTATTTTACGCTGGTTCTTATCTCCTTCTCCATTGCTGTATGCAGCCAGCCCTTGATCATAGCATCACATCTCATCCAAGGCATGTAGTTGGATGAATCTTCTTCCGGTTTCTTGATCGAACCATTGATGAAACCGACTTTGTTTTTGGCAAACAGAAAATTCAGCATTTCCTGTGACCAATCTGCATAGTTGTTGTCCGTAAGCACGTCGTTTACGTGCATCTGTCTTGGGTAATCGGAAGGATGTAGGTAGTATGGAGACTCGTGATCGATGCCTCCTTCTTTGGTTTTGCCCGTCGACTTGTCATCATCGCCGGCCATGATCGGGGTTTGGTTTTGATCGAACATATCAATCTATTAAACATCCTTCATTTCTATTTCTATTTCTTATATAAATCCACGAGCCGGTTTGAGAGTCGCCAGTTAGAAACCAAGCGGCCTCCGGCCGCAAGGCCAAACCAACACACCTAAACCAAATACAAAACGCTTCCGCTAGAATTCTATATGGTATAAGAGCAGTGTTTCTGATCCTGCTCATAAAAAAAATCTACCTTTTCAATAGAATTGATTAAAAAAATAATAATAATAAACATGGGAGGATGTGACGGACGAAAGCAAGATGGAGAAAATCGAAGACGAAGAAAAAGAAAAGCCGGGTTCAAATTTACGAGCCCGCAAGAAAAAAAAGAAAAAAAAGGCCGAGTTCTTTGAACTCGCGAGAAAAGGAAAAGTTGGGTTCTTTGAACCCGCAAGAATAAAAAGTCGGGTTCCTTTGAGCCCGCGAGAAGAAAAGTCGAGTTCTTTGAACTCGCGAGAAGAAAAGTCGAGTTCTTTGAACTCGCGAGACGAAAAGTCGAGTTCTTTGAACTCGCAAGAAGAAAAAAGTCGGGTTCTTTGAACCCGCAAGAAGAAAAAGTCGGGTTCCTTTGAGCCCGCAAGAAGAAAAGTCGAGTTCTTTGAACTCGCGAGAAAAAAAGTCGGGTTCGTCGAACTCGCAATAAGAAAAGTCGGGTTTCTTGAACCCGCAAGAAGAAAAGTCGGGTCCAAATCTATGAGCCCGCAAAAAAGAAAAAAAAAACACTCCAACTTGAAGAGGAGTGTTAAAAAAAATATTACTTGGCAAGTTGGGCGTTATTGGCATACACGCTCCAACTTGAGGGGGAGTATTGGAGATTATGACCATTTGACTAGTAAAATAGTCAAAGTGGACCTTATTATTATAATCAAAGTCATCCTTACATTATGCCCCTCATGACTAGCTCATTGTCTTGTGCCCAAAGATTAGTCACTTCCCATTTTATGTATTTCCTTCATGTATATATAGAGGAGGTTATCTCCTCATTTGAATGTATCCAAAATCACAATCAATAAAAACAAAACCATAACAATTTTGTTAAAAACTACATATATTCAAATCATATAGCTCTATACGAACCCTATAAAAAGCAACATGCTATACGTCTCGTATATGCCAAAAATTAGCACACAATAATCAGCACAAAAAGAGAAAATTGCTCGAATAGTCCCTGTGGTTTACACAATTTTCACCTATAGTCCCCAAGTTTTTAAAATTACATGTATAGTCCTTAACTTTTGGTGTTTCTTAACTCGGATAGTCCTTGGAGTGGCTGTGAAATTACTAAATTACCCTTTTGATGGATGGAGGTTAAATAATCCAGTTAAATAGATGTAAAATTACTAAATTACCCTTACTCCAATAAAATAATTAAAATTTATGTGGCCCCACCCACTTCTTCTTCCACCCTTCATCTTCCTTAATCATCACCTTCATAAACCACCACCCATCTCCATTTTCACCACCATCACTACCACCCACATCCTACCCACCACAGCCACCACCACTAAACCCATCATAAATCCCTAAATTAACACTGTACATTTCAAATAACAGATAAGATCATTCAAATCCATACAAATGAAGCATCAAATTCACACAACCGAAACCATCCAGATCGAAAATTACCAGACGAGATTATGCTTCATTCCTAATCCATGCTTTCCATGAACACATCCAGGCTTGCTATACTGATTAACCAATCGTTGATTTAAAGTTGATGTTAATCCCGTTCCACCGAGTTCGAACACCGAGATTATGCTTCATTCCTAATCCATGCTTTCCATGAACACATCCAGATCGAAACCATCCAGTTCGAGATTTGTTGATTTAAAGTTGATGTTAATCCCGTTCCACCGAGTTCGAACTCGCCGGAAAATCCGGGTATTCCGGTGACCGGATCTGCGAAGAAGATGGTGGTGAAAGTGGTTTGGGATGAAGGGTGAAGGGTGGTAGGTGCGTATGTGAGCAGGTAGAAGGGAAGGGTGGTTTGGGATTTTTATATGGGGACAGGGGTTAGGTGAGATGGTGGTGAAAGTGGAGATGGGTGGTGGTGGTGATGGTGGTTTGTGGAGGTGATGGGTTGGGGAAGATGAAGTGGGTGGGTCCCATATTAATTCCTTTTTTATTTTTTAATAACAAGGGTAGTTTAGTAATTTCACACCACTTAACTGGGATTTTTAACCTCCATCCATCAAAAGGGTAATTTAGTAATTTCACAGCCACTTCAGGGACTATCCGAGTTAAGAAACACCAAAAGTTGAGGACTAAGCCTGTAATTTTAAAAACTTAGGGACTATAGGTGAAATTTGGGCAAACCACAGGGACTATTCGAGCAATTTTCTCGCACAAAAATATTAGCACAAAATAATTTTTTGCAAACATGCTATGTGTCTCGTATAGGTAAAACATTAGCACAAAATAATCAGCACAAAAAATATGCAATACAAAAAAATCTAGAACAATATAAAAATACAACATAATTTGTTTGGGTTTGTTAGTTGTCGTTATTCATATAGCAATAGAATACTAAAATCAAAGATAAATGGAGGCTTAATATTAAGGTGTAATTATTAAAAAAATGATGTTCTTTAATAAAGTTATGAACCCTTGAAAGAGTGTGGAGATTTTGAAAAGAAGTTAACATAAGTGGTTATTCTTAAAGTATCTTTACATTTTTTTTTTTACACACATTGACTTAACCATTGATTTATAATTTGATCAAAATATTTTCATTTCCTAGTTAAGCAAAATTTTTATTTTCTTATTTGATCTTACCTCGTCTAACTAATATCCCCATTTACACGAGTTAGCTTACCTTCCTTTGATCTTTTTCCATGAATTGTTTTTAATCTTCTTTGGTGGCAAGATACTCCATCTAACTTAAGTTTTAATAAGTCGGCCTGTTGGGCCTGCGCTTTGGACTGGGCCGCCTTTTATCATTTTGCTATGATAAATACACCACTCAATCGTAGAATCCCAAATCAAGAAACTTAATTTTCATTTATAAAAAAAAAAAAAAAAAAACCACACCAAATTCAGAATTATATATTGAATTCTCGGTCATGAAATCTAGTGGACCCATAAGGTTTCTTGATTACCTATTATTGGACCCAAAAACCTAACAATCTTTAGGGATATGGCGAGTCAGAGACGATGCTGAATGTAGAGATGAAGAAAATTGAGAAGCATGATAAAGCTTGCACGGATAATCAACATGCCTTCCTTTCTTTTACCTTCGATACTTTTGATTTGTTGACATCCAAGGCTATTAGTAAACAACTAAGAGCATTCACAATAGAACCCTTATAATTGTGTGAGACAAAACCTTAAAAAAATTTAAGGGGTTAGAAGTGGTTGTGAGCTTGGTTTTAAAAAGCGCGCCTGAGGCGCGCCTAGGCGCAAGGCGCATCAAGGCGCAGCCTAGGGCGCCTCAGGGCTTTGCGCCTATCCTTTTTCCCAAAGGCGCGCGCCTCAGGCGCTTATTTGTCAAAAAATCAGTCGCTTTTCACTTGAGGCGCGCGCCTCACGTACACGGGGTGTTTTTTATGCATAAAAATGTTGTACCTTGGTGTTTTTGGCTTGTACATATAGGTAAAATCAAATAAAAACCTTATCTATAGCTATATTTTGGGCAAATGAAGCTAAAAACTCATGGAATATATATGGGATATATAAAAACAATTATATAATTAGTGTGCGCTTCGGGTACGAAAATCCCACGCTTTTTGCGCTTTGCGCTTCACGCGATGCGCTTAGACCTCGTCGCTTTTGTGCGCCTAGCGCTTTTTAAAACCAAGGTTGTGAGTGAAGAAAATGGGGAATCTACTGTTTATCGGTAAATTTTGGGAATCTTTTGAGGAAAACGGGAAAACTGTATTTATTTTTTTAATATTTGTTGGAAGTGGTTGTGAGTGGAAGAGAGAGAAACTGTAATGAGGTTTTGTGTAATATGTGGTTGTGATTGGTTGTGAGTGGATGAGGGATGGGGAAACTATTGTGAATGCTCTAATGGTATTATTCTTTATAATTATATATTTAAATTCCATTAATTAAATTTAGAACCAAACACAAGGTATATTTTGCCTGGAATTAATTGAAATTCCATTACATTCCAATTCCCTTTAAAAATTTCTCAAACTAAATTTTTTTTTGAAAGGCTAACTTCATTAACACCAAACAACGGCTATCTCCAAGACGGAGAAAGCCAAACAACCAAAATATCAAGTTACATCAAATTTACACCATTTAATCCAATCTAGCCTATCCTTCTTCGACCGACAATTGTACCAAAGGAAACTAATAGCCTTCACATCCGATAGAATCTTAGTAATAACCGCCCTCCCTTTGTTGAAAATTATATCGTTACGGGTCGCCCAAATCTTCCAGCAGACAATAATGAGAATACCATACACCATGTCTTTCTTTTCCTTCGAAACCTTAACGTGATCAATCATATCCAGGATGTCCTTAACAGAAAAACTATACATCGGAGGAAGCTTGAGCCAGCTCTCGACGCCTTGCCACACCCCATGAGAAACCATACACGCCGTGAAGATATGATCAGTAGTCTCTTCCACCTCGCCACAGAAACGGCAAAGACCATCACCAAAGTGCACATTCCTGCGAGACAAAGCATTGGCCGTAGGAATCCTATCCAGAGAAGCTCGCCACATAAATATATTACATTTGTTAGGGAGCCACTTGCACCATTTGTAAATAAAACCATCCACCTCCCTGTCTTCGCTGCGAAGCCAACGACGAGCCTCCTTCACCGTGTAACAAATGTCAGAAGGCGCATTCCATCTCCAAGAATCCGGCCTATTACCCAACCGAATCGCCGCCACCATACTATGACATTGGACCAATTCTGCCAGTTCATTTGCCGAAGACGGATATCTCTTCCAATCCCACTGAACCATACTCGCTACTACACCCGTACCAACACGATCCGAAACTTTGCACCACTTATCTTTTTCCAAATGGAACAAAGTAGGAAAAATATCTTTCAGCGGCTTGTCATTAATCCAAGTGTCCACCCAAAACCGAATGTCTAGCCCATTCCCCACCGAGCCACGGAGCATATTAACAAACTGGACCCCTTGAACATTCGTCTCATAAGCAGCCTTCACCAGCTTACTCCACGGACCCGAGGCTTGTTTGTTCCAAGGGATCATATCCCAACGGCGATTAGAAACATGGAGCGAATCAATCACTTTTTTCCACAAAGCATTACTTTCAGTCTTGTATCTCCACACCCATTTGAAAAGCATAGACTTGTTACAATCATCCAATCTACTAAGACCCAAACCTCCTGCTAACTTGGGTTTAGCCACCCTATCCCATGCCACCCAATGAATCTTACCAATGTCGTCAGTTCCTCCCCATAAGAAACGTTTAATAAGGCCTTCAAGCTTATTAAGAATCGCCACAGGAGCCTTATATAACGAAAAATAATACGAAGGAAGACTTTCTAACACTGATTTAACGAGCACCACCCTTCCCCCCATAGACAGCGTACGGGCCTTCCACATACTGAGCCGCTTTTTGAACACCTGGACAACAGGCTCCCAACTATTAATACGCGACATGTTACCCCCGACAGTAATACCCAAGTACTTAAAAGGAGCCTCCCCATTCTTGCACCCAAGCCCAATAGCCTTCTCTTGAACCTCTTCAACGCCTTTACCAATGCCAAACAGGGTGGACTTATGAATATTAATCCTCAATCCAGAACAGAGATGAAACACACGTAACAACCTCCTAAGCGAATTAAAGTTAAATTGAGACCACTCCCCCATAACCATGGCATCATCCGCATAAAGTAAATGAGACAAAATCGGACCATCATTAGGAAGCCGCACCCCATCAAAAGAACCAATACTACACGCCCGTCGAATAATACTAGAGAACGCCTCCATAACAATAATAAACAGAAACGGGGAGATAGGATCACCCTGGCGAATACCTTTACTGCACTTGAATTCAAAAGTGGGAGAACCATTTACCAGGACAGAAGAAGCGGCCGATGATAATACACCAAAAATCCAATTACACCACTTATTCGGGAACCGCATTTGTTTCATAATAGACATTAAAAACTCCCAATGAACGTTATCATAGGCTTTTTCAAAGTCTATTTTGAATAAAAACAACTCGTTACCTCGTTTTTTTGCCCAAGAAATAATTTCGCTGATGATCAACGGACCATCCAGAATATACCTTCCTGATAAGAAGGCAGATTGCGTCTCAAAAGTAACCGACTCCATCACCATCTTCAACCGATTAGTTAGCACCTTGGAAATCACCTTACTAATAACACCAATTAGATTAATAGGCCGGTACTCGCCTAATCCTACCGGGTCATCCACCTTAGGCACCAAAGTAATGAACGAAGACCCAACCCCTCTACTTATATTCCCAGAATCAAAGAACTTCTGAAAAATATGCATAAAGTCATCCTCAAACAAATACCAGAAACGTTTAATGAACCGAAAATTAAAACCATCCGGTCCAGGGGCTTTGTCACTGCCACACTCAAAAACTGCATCCTTAATTTCTTTTCGTGAAAAAGGAGAAATGAGCTCCTCAGCTTCAGCTTCAGATAAGAACTTCAAATCATGACAAAACAATTGAGGTCTCTCAGGCATATCTTCAATAAACTTATCTCTGAAGAAAGAAAACACCTCTCGTTTAACCAAAGACGGTTTGGAGAGCCACACCCCATCCACAAGAATACCCGGAATACTATTAGACACCCTTCTTTTATTCACGACCCCATGAAAAAAACTAGAATTCTCATCCCCATCCGTTGTCCACTTCACACGAGCCTTTTGTATCAAATCTTTGCGTTTACAATCATCAATCTCTTTCAATCGCTTAGTACCTTCACACATAGTCCATTGTTCCGCTTCTAACAGGTCACGGCATTCAACAATCGCATCTAGATCCTCCAAATCCGCCTTAACCAACTGATACTCATCATCTTCTCCCTTTAACACTCTAGACTTCCATTCCAATATGGCTTGTCGGATATATTTTAACTTGTGAAGCAAAAAAATATCCGGATCAGCCTGCTCGACAAAACAGCCTGCCGCATCCTTCACAATGTCCTCGAAACCGCTACGATCTAGCCAGGAATTATAGAACTTAAACGGCTTGGGACCAAAGTTCCGGTATTCAACTTTAAGCACCAGAGGACTATGGTCCGATTTTCCCCTGGCTAAAGCCCTATACTCCGCGTTAGGCCACTCATTCAAGAAATCCAAAGAGACAAATATGCGATCTATCCTGCTACATTTATTACCGGATACATACGTGAATTTCCGCCCTTTTAATCCAAACTCGTGAAGATCCACCCCTTCCAGGAAATCATTAAATTCAATGGTGGAAGCCGCGTCAAACTTGGAGCTTTTTCGCTCATATCTGTCCCGGACACAATTGAAATCTCCACCAACAACCCAATACAACGAATCCTGCTGGATAACCCGGCCTAACTCTGCCCAAACCAATCGCTTATCCACATTCTTTTGAGGAGCATATACATTAACCATCCCCACTCTCCTACCACTATTCTTGATGGTGCCAAACACGACAAGAAAATTCCGATGCTTGAACACTGAAGTTTTCTGGAACATTTTCGTATCCCACATCGAAACAATACCACCTGACCTTCCAGTAGCCTCCACCCAATCCGCCTCAAATAACCCTCTACCCCAAAACCTCCCCAAATCCACACCTTGCATAGAAGATAACTGCGACTCTTGAAACATCACAAACACCACCTCATTAGCCACCCTCACCTTCGAAATCCAATCCGCCTTATCTTTCCCTCCCCCCCCATTCCTCTAATATTTATGGACATAATATTCATTGGTCAACCATTTGAAAACTCTCTTCATTAACAACATTCTCCAGCTTATTCTCAAATTTCTCCATGTTCTTAACACCAAGACTCTTCGCAAAAGCCATGGTGTCTTCTACTTCCCTCCTGATCATCATTTCCCGAGCTTCTAACTCATTAACCATACCTTCTACCACCGTGTTGGATTCAACTTGGTGGACAACCGTCTCTTCTGCATCATGCAAACCTGGCATAGTGTCTACTACCTCCTCCGAACGATGTGACATAGTATTAGTATTAGAAGGCCCTGGAGTACTATCTGTAAAAATAAATCTGTCAATATCGAACATATCATTTTCTTCCCGTATCCGTTTCTTTGGTCTATCCTTATCCAACGGAGACATCGAACGACGTAAGGCCCCTTTTTTCTTGGAAAATTTCCCTCCCTTGCGTTTCCCACATCTAACACTACTAGAACCACCAACCGAATCATCAAACACTCCATTTAAATGTGGTGCATTAACATTACTATCAGCTTTAGACCCAACCTGACCATTTGCATCATTAATCAAACCGTTATAACCAGTGCTAACCCCTTGCTCAACTTGTATAGGCGTAATACTCTCCTCTTCCTCATCTAATTCCACTATACATTCAGGCACCCATTCTTCCATGTCTTCTTCCACTTGTACTATAAAATAAGTATCTTTCCACAAAACTTTACAAGCGTTACTAACCCGTTCCTTTTTGTTAGGAATAATACCAACAATGCCCGTCGAAATGTCTCCAACATCCGGGAACTGAGCCGCCTGGATAACCTCACCAAACATACCAGCAATACGGTTGAACACCTCCACCTCCGCAATATGAATCGGAAAGCCAAGGATCTTGACCCACGCAATCCTATCCACCACCACAGATTGCCCAACCCATGTTTCCAACGACGCAAAATAATCATTCCATAAGTGTTTCAAACCCACAAACCTATCTTTCTCATCGGCAGAATCAAAAGCTAGGAGCACATACAAACCTCCCATGTATTTGAATACGCATCTACCCTTAAAAATCTCCACTACCAAACTTCTTAGAGAATTAAGAATAACAAAACTTCTAACCTTTGCAACGACACCAACATCATAAAATTCAGCGAATTGTTTACCTTCAGATTGGATACTCACTTCAGTCATAACACTTTCCATCTTCTTGTTAATAAGAGTGTCTCTGGAAGAACGATGATCGCCCACGTCCGCATGTGGTTTATCAACTTGCATATCCTCCCCTCCAGACCGATCTTCCACATTGCTCTTGTCTCCCTGATCGTTCACCGGTTTCCATACCTTCTCCCCATGCACCGTATTATCGATATTCTTCCCTTTATCCCGTGGTTCATTCTGTCCAGCCACGAATCTAGCCGGAACAATGAAAAGTTTGTAACTGCCTATCCAAACATCTTTTAATGCTTCGACAAGATCTGCCCTATTCCTCGTGACGTGGAACGTAGCAAACCCGAATCTCTTTCCCAGCTTATCATACTTACGTGCAATGTATACGCCCAGAACCTCCCCATACCTTAACAATACTTCTTTCAGATCTGCCGAGGAACAACGTTCCGGCAGATTGGATACAAAAAACTTCACTCCATTACTCGTACCACCAGAACCAGAAGGATTCTGCGCTGTATTGTTGTTACTCTTCTTCTTTAACGGAACATCGTACCACGTATTCTCTCTATACTTTTCACGAGCCGCCATGCAGAAAGAACAAGAAACCTATTCGCCAAAATCGCCTCCGAGAAAACCGGAAACCCTTTAAAAATTTCTCAAACTAAATGACCTCTTGGTTATGTACTATATCACTTACCATTAGAATGTCACTTAAACACGGTTGAAATTAATTACATCTTTTACATAGATGAGATGAGTAGAATAGAAACCAAAAAAGAATATCTAATTGTTCTCCAGGAATAAAATTTGTCTTCTGCTATTAGATCCCATCCAGCCCTTAATTCAATATAAACCGAAAAATATAACATTGTCAGGTTATGATTGAGTTTCTTTCGTGGAACATAAAAAAATGTTTTTACGGTACAACTTCTTTACGGGGTGACGGGCACAACCAGTTTTGTTTATAGGTAATCCACTATTAGCACGGTAACATAGTCGTCGTGGGCTCTGAAAGAGGTCCCGTGTACCTTCCTACTGGTTGTAACTAACGGGCGTGAATATGTTTTTTTTAATGCAACGGTCAAACTTTTTGACCATTTATATGTTTTGACTGTTTTTTACCGTTGTTAATATTTCGACCATTTACTAAAAAAACTACCACACTATATAAACACCATATACTTTTATTTCACACATACAATTTTATACAACTACACACATTAATGAAATTGGTGGTGGCAATTTGTTTTCGATTACGTGTCGTCGTCAATCATCCCATGCAAATCGCCAACCTACAAACAATCCACCGGTAACACACCCACCGACAACAAACCCTCCGACTTTAAATCCACCGACTACACACCCACCGAAAACAAACCCACCAACATTTGAAATTTACGAGCCACAACTTCTTGGAAATTCGCCGACGGAAGAATTGCATTACGTATATGATTACACAATGGCTCTACTACAACCAGGAGCGATACGGATTGGAGATGGTGTTACAGTGCCAATGCCCGTGCGTAACACTCCCACAGTACAAAACTGACCGGCTGTAGCCACAACTATTCCAACTTCGGCTGAAGGTTACGAAACTGATCCTGGGGCAGAATACGTAACATATTCGGATGAGGAAATGTCTTGCCCGACACCCGAAAGTGAGGGATATGGATATGAGAGATTGGATGGCGTGATAGTGATCGTGACTACTCTTCGCCCGAGTCAGTTGCGTATTCTTTCTTTTATTAGTTATGTATTTGTTTAAGTTTAGGTATGTAATAATTTAAGTTTAGGTATGTAATAGCTTAAATTTTCAGAACGTAATAATTTTAATTTTAGGAATGTATTAAAAATTAATATCATAGAAATTTTAAATAATTAAAATAGAAAATAAACATTAATACCAAAGAAATTACAACAACAAAACTACATTATTTTAACCTAACGAATAATTGTCATGCCGCAACATGGTTGAAATTTATGCCGTGTGTAGCCACATAGTTGACTTGTGTTAGTTTGATTGCCATATCCTTGTCAAGATAGGGGTGTTCCGCAATCGTGGCTTCAAAGAGGGTGTTCTATATGTTACACTTGGCGAAGAGATCCGCCCACATACTAACGAGCGAATTGATGGTGCTGTAATTTGTACCTCTTAGTCGATTGAATTCCACCAACACGTTGTGCCAAAACGAAGCCCTCCCTAGACTGGGAGGATGATGCCTGTTTTGGACATCTATCTATCCACGCCCTTACTAACGCGATCTCCTCCTCATTTACATTCCACGTGGTCATTTTTACGAGATGATTAAAAGATGATTTCGATTTTGGTATTAGAAATTATGGGGTTTTATAGGGTAAAAAAATTAGTCGTTAGGAAACGATAATATTACCGTTTGGAACTTTATTACCGTTGGACATTTAAACAACGACTGCTTTTAATAAAATGGAATGAAAATAAATAAAAGAATCAGTGAAGTGCTGCCTCCAAAACTGTGTTTCAGTGAAGTGAATTACTGAATTGATGTGACAGTACATATGATTGGTTAAAATCATTTACGTAAAAAGATTTCACAGCAAGTTTAACCCCCCCCCCCCCCCCCCTAATCAAATAATTAATCATTCATAAAATACTTCATTTTGAAAACGAAAATAATTTACAAGTTTTAGAATGAATAATATGTGGTAGTTTCATGAAAAAGATATAAATTGATATGCTTATTACTAAAATTACTTTTATATGATGTTAAGTTTTTTAAAGAATATTATTAGAATAAATGATGCAGGAGCATTTAAAAGTTATCTTTTATAATCTTGAATTATATTTATTTTTTAATTACAAAGTCTTATATTTATTTATAGTTATGATATATTATATTTGCTATGTTATATACTTGCGTATTACAATGGTTTGGTTGAATAAAGGAAATTGGTATACCATCAAATTGGTACATGCACAAAGGGTAAGATCATGATCATTCCAATCATTTTACAAACCAAAGTACATAATTAGCTCACACTTATCCTGATGCTAAACTTAATTTTAACAACATTGTTAAAAGTAAAAGTCAAATAAAATCAACAATAAAAGTCAAACAGCAAAGTCGTCTAGAAAATGAGAAACAGATGCTCATTGTTTAAAGTTGAGGGACCATAAGTGACAAGATTTACTAATCTTTTAGAAGTCGGTTAATTAAAGGGAAAAGTTGTTAAATAGCTCCAAGCATGTAGTTTTCTTTAATTCACTCAATTTCCTTTGTAATATGTTTTCTTCAATTCGTTAATAATAATCATAAGCCGACTCAAGCTTTTGACGATTGTGTGTATTCTTGACTATGTTTCTTTGGGGTTAATTTCTAACAAGTGGTATCAGAGCCAAGGTTAGGGCTCGATTCAAAGAACTGTGAAGATTAATCTAGTGCAGATTTAATCGAATGATCAAGATGGTGTCGACAAAGTTTGAATTGGAGAAGTTTGATGGGAAGAATGATTTCATCCTATGGAGGTTGAAGATGAGGGCTCTGTTGGTGCAGAATGGAGTCGTTGATGCATTGAAGGGAGAAAATCAGTTACCACAAGGTCTCAGTGAGAAAGAAAAGAAGGAGATGATGGAGAAAGCACATAGTGCTATTATTCTTAGTCTGGGTGATCGTGTGTTAATAGAAGTTTTGAAAGAAACGACTGCAGCCGGTGTATGGACAAAGTTGGAGAGCCTATACATGACGAAGTCTTTGGCGAATAAACTGTATCTAAAAAGAGGTTGTACACTTTTCAGATGGGTACATGCAAGACTCTTGAAGATCATACAGACGAGTTTAATAAACTGGTGTTGGATCTTGAAAACATTGAGTTAGAAATTGATAAAGAAGACCAAGCCATACTGCATCTTACATCATTACCACCCCACTATGAACGCTTTGTAGACACCCTGATGTATGGGAGAGAAACTCTCACCATGGAAGAGGTTTTGGCAGCCTTGAATTCAAGAGAATTGAAGAAAGAGAACTGATTTGAAAGAAGAAGGTGGAGAGGGGTTGTATGTAAGGGGAAGAACAGATATGAGAGGGTCAAATTCGAAGTCAAGAATGTCGTCAAGATCAAGATCAAGATCAAAGTTCAAAAGAAATTATGTTTGTAAATCATAAAAACATCTCAAAAGAGATTTTCCTGAGTGGAAGAAGAAAAGATTTGATAATAATGGAGGTAAATCACAGAAGGCCCATCCAGTCACTCATAATAATCAAGATGACCAGTCTGATGGTTATGATAGCTCAGATGTATTGCTTGTAATTGGTGAGGATTTAAAAGAAAAGAGGTAACTTGAAAAGATTAATGATTCAAGGGTATTTGTCATTACTAAAGATCAAATTTACAAGAAGTGGGTCATGGATTTAGGAGGTTCTTTCCACATGACACCATTCAAAGAATATTTCAAGAAATTTAAAAAAAATATCTTGGTTTTGTTAAACTTGGTGGTGACAGATTCTGCAAGATCTTGGGATATAGGATTGTGACATTCAAGGGACAAAACTAGATGTTGAAAATGTCAGGTATGTTCCAAGTCTCAAAAGAAACTTGTTGTCATTAGGAACATTTGAAAAGGCTGGTTATATTGTAAGTTTCAAAGGAGGGAAGGCAACGGTTATTATGGGGTCTATGGTGATATTGATTGGATATAGAGAACAGAATAATACTTATGTATTAGATGGTAATGTGATTAACAGTTCAGTTGCAGTAGCTACTCAAGAAGAAGGTGATAGTATGGCACTTTTATGGCATAAAAGGCTAAAAGGATGTGTCATATTAGCAGTCAAGGTCTTGTAGAATTGTGCAAACAACAAGTTCTTGATGGCTTGACTAATTGTGACATTAGCCATTGTAAAATTTGCATACTAGGAAAACAAAAGAGGGCAAGTTTTAAGAAAGACAAGCATATAACCAACAATATACTTGATTATATGCATGCTGACTTATGGCGCCCTGCAATAACAGAATCCATGGGTGGTGCTAGGTATTTTCTGTCCATCATAGATGATTTTTCAAGAAGGGTTTGGGTATATGTGATAAGAAACCCAAATGACACTTTTGGGAAATTCAAAGAATGTAAAACACTAGTTGAGAGGCAAACTGAAAGGAAGGTTAAGAAACTCAAGACTGATAATGGTCTTGAATTTTGTAGTGGTGAGTTTAATGAGTATTGCAAAAGTTTGGGAATTGCAAGACAGTTAACAGTGCCTGGTACTCCACAATAGAATGGACTTTGTGGAGAGGATGAATAGGACACTGTTAGAGATGGGTCACCTTCAAAGGCTATAGGTTTAAAGAAACCTATGGAGATGTTGACATGGGAGAAACCTGAGTATGAAGATTTGAAAATATTTGGCTCATTAGCTTATTCTCATAAAAATGAGAATAAGTTAGATCCAAGGGCTGAAAGATGTATTTTCTTAGGATACACTGAAGGGGTAAAAGGGGCAAGGTTATAAATAATAGATGATGTAAGTCCTAAAATCATTAAAAGCAGAAATGTAGAGTCAAGAGAAGGAAATTTGTATAAAGACATAGTGGGTAACAAGCCAGGTTCAAATAGTTATGAAAAAGAAGTGTTGTTTAAGGTGGAGCTTAAACTGAAGCTGTTTCATTAGCAAATGATAATGAGTCTCAAGAGCCTACGAAAAATGAAGAATATTATTTGGCAAGGGATAAAGAAAGGAGGCAAATTGTGAAACCAATGAGGTTTAGAAGTGGTGTTGACATTATTGCTATGGCCTTTACAGCTGCTGCAGAAGAAAATACAAATGAACCACATTCTTACTTTGAAGCTGTCAATTCAGTGGAGAAGGAGAAATGGTGCCAAACAATGCAAGAGGAAATGAATTCTCTTTATAGTAATGGCACTTAGGAACAAGCAGACATGCCTAAGGATCAAAAGCTTGTTGCCTGCAAATGGATTTACAAAATAAAAGAAGGTTTGGCGAAACAAGATGCTCTAAGGTAAAAAACAAGGTAAGTTGCAAAGGGTTTTACTCAAAGGGCAGGGTTGGATTGCAATGAAATTTTTTTCACCAGTTGTAAAACATTATTCTATAAGAATTGTGTTGTGATTGACTGTTGTGATGGATTTGGAGTTGGAACAACTGGATGTAAAGACAACTTTCTTACATGGAAACTTGAAAGAAAGCATTTACATGAATCATCCTGATGGATTTGAGGTTAAGGGACAAAAGGACAAAGTTTGTCTCTTCAAGATATCCGTGTATGGATTGAAACAATCCCCAAGGCAATGGTACAAGCGATTTGATGAGCATGTGATAACTCATGGTTTTGAAAGAAGTTCATATAACAGTTGTGTTTATTTGAAAGAATATAGACCAGGTGAGTTTGTTTATCTACTATTATATGTTGATGACATGTTAATAGCCTGTAAAGATAAGACAAGTGGAGAAAACTAAACAGTTGTTGAAAATGGAGTTTTACATGAAGGAATTGGGAGAAGCTAAAAGGATTATAGGTATGGAGATCACTAGAGACAGAAACAAAGGTTTGTTGTGGTTGACCTAGGGTTCATATGTCAATAAAGTATTGAGCAATTATGCAATGAACAAAGGGCAAAAGTGTTAAGACTCCAACGACTGCTCATATTAAATTGTCAAGTGGTGAGTCTCCTAAAACATAAGAGGAGGTTGAATATATGAAGAAGGTTGATGTGCTCAAAGTGGTTTAGTAATAACTAACTAAATTAACCTAAACTAGACACTCTAAGTTTTAAATTTATAACCTAAGACTCTCTAAACCTAAACCACACAACCGGCAAGTGTACCGGTCAGTGCAGTACAGCTAAAGTAAGTCCGAGTATCGAACCCACGAGACTCTACTAGAAAACGTAAACTAGACTCGACTACTTATCTACAAACTGACTTGATAATGTTTTGTTGCTTAAAGGGGGGTTTCTAACAAACTAATGCAAATAAATAAAATATAACTTAAATAAACTATAGACATAAACTGAAAACCGCAACTGAGATCAGATAATGGGAAGGCACTACCTAGGCTAGAATCCTACACATGAATGATAAGCTTCTAATGGCTATGGAACTGGTGTGGAACCGGGATCTTAAAATACTAAACATCAAGAATAAACTAGACACCCTCGACCCTTCTCAAGGGGAAACCCTAGAATACTGTTGTGCTGTTAAACCACCGGTTGAGAGGTTACCCTCACAGGCTTACCTACTCGAATCTTAAAGTACCCGCTAGACAGTCTACCTCACAGCGCGAAAGTCACAATACACCCGAAAGTGCAAGGGGTAACTACAATATTTCTGATAAGACTTGGCCTACAAGGAATGCTAGGGAAACTAGGAAGATCTTCTTACAAAGCCTCTAGATCTAGCAATTTAACACCCTAGACAGACCAACAATCTCGCACCTTACAGCTATTGAGAATTGGTAGAACACTTAGAATTATCTAACTAACAATTACAACTCCTATGGATAACCTGTAGAAATTAACCATAAACTAGCTGCTAACACCCAGTCCGCAACCTAACCCGCATTCATACATGAAAGACATTCACAAAAACGCAAGTAGAGTTTATAAAAGTTATTTAAATAAAACTAAATACGCATATACATCAAACCAGAAAATAAAGAGTTCTTTACTTTAAAATTCACCCACAACCAAAAGTTCCAAAACCAAAAGAAAATAAATCAAACATGTGAAATCATCTTTAACCTAGGTAGCGAAAAAGTCTAGCCAATAAAAGTTATGATAAAATCAAAACAATAAAAGCCAGTTAAAATCATGGTGTTCACAACGGATAGCAAATAAATAAATGGTTTAGAGCCGACCCGTGCTCGCACCTAGGCTTCACCCCTTCAAAGAGTAATATCTGCTGTCTTCAATCGTGCGATCTCCTCCTTAATATATTGCCCTCTCTGTTGCTGACCTCCTCCTCCGATTTATATTGGCTCCCCCTCTACGATTTAAGTCTCCCCCAAATAATTATAATGTGCGGCCCTCTTCAAGAAATATCTCGCTATCCCTGTCCCCCAAAGGAATAATAGCGTAGTTTTTTTTTTTGTTTGGGCCCTTGACACAAAAAGTCACGCTATGTAACAACCGGCAAAAATAAGGTAATTCCGTACAGATTAATTAGTATATGATTAACGTAATTGAATGCAATTATGTGTGATTTAATTATCAAGGCCTTAGGAGATAGCAATTTCCAAATAGTGCATAGGAATGCATACGTTTAATGGTAAAACATGATTGGATCATGTACGAATAAGCTATCCGGTATGGACATTGGCAATTACCCGGTAATAATTAAATAAACGAAACAGATCCCGGACACCCAGGATATGAAATAAAGGGTATTTTCATGAAATATAATGAGTTTTGGAACTCCAAAACCATAAATGAAAACGTCTTATACAAATCTCCCGGTAACGAATAAAATGCGCGTACCGCACCCGATACGCGTATAACTCGTAATTTCACCCGGCAAAAGCCTGAATAACCAATCAACGCTTAAATTAGACTATGTTTACGGGTTATTAAAGGTATTTTTAATGTCCGAATAACGCGCGGTTAAAACCCGAAAAATACCCGAACGACACCCGAACGACGGGGGATTAAACATAACATAATAATGGTAAATACTTAGTGTGGTGGACCCCACCTAAACCCTTAAAAGGGGCCGGCCTAAAGGCCATCATGAACCATCTTTTCCTTGTTTTGTCTAAGTATTTTACTTATGTCCAAAAGGTGAGCATGCTTGGATCTAGATGTGTAAGACTAGCTAGTACTTAAGCATGCTTAATTCTTACAATGTGTAAGACAATTTTCGGCCCTATGGCCCCATCAATCCAAGACATAATCAAAACCCACTACACACTAGTATGCACATGCATGAGGAGGATCTTGTATAAGATTGTGATAAACCCCAAATATTTAGCAAAGATTTGCAAGAAAACTCTCACATCTATACATATATACACGGCTACACACACACACTCACATATCATTCCAAGATCACTTGTATACATATCAAATCTCTTGAATCATTATCAAAGATCACATACAATCCATGGAAGATATGGAGAGATTATATAACATGTGTTAGGCATTTGAAGAAACAAAGCAAAACTCCTCTTCTTCCTTTCTCCTTGGCCGTAGGTATGCACACACACCCACACATTATTCTTCAAGTTCAACACATCCAAATTACTCCTAAACAATCCATCATCCAAACCCCTATTGTGTGTTTCAAGAGCTTGGAGCTAAACCACTTGGAAGAACACACTAAACCCCTCTCAAATCCAAGGTTTTTGTCTTCCCTAGCCTTGTGCTAGTAGTAAGCTTCTTAATCTTGTTTTTGATTGTTATTATTCATGTATGTGTTCCTAGTAGCAAGTTGTACATGAAGGGTTTAAAAATGGTTTTGAACATAATCTTTAATAGGTTTTACATGTGTAAAATGGAAGATTAAAGATATGAAAATAAACCATGGATTTGTGGATGATGATGTATTAATCTTGAAAATATGTAAAGTTTACATCTAAAACTAAGTAGGATGATGTTTTGGTTAAAATTTTAGAATAAACTTGAATATGTTAAAAGTGACTTTGAATCATCTTATTATGATCATTCATGGGGTAATATGTGGTAAAACATGTTAGAGGTTCATGAATGAAGAAGATGGAAAATCTAAGTTAGCTTACTTAGATGAATGATATTTTGTTAAAATGGACAAATACATAAAACACACACATAAGTAGTCTTCCATATGAAATGCAAGACTAACATAAGTGTTTTGATACAAAAATAACTTACCAATAAAAAGTTGAATCTTCAAAGTTTACTATTTTGAGTGAAAAATGTTAACTTTGGAAGCTAGAGTGGAAAAATGCAACTTTTGGAAGTTAAGGGACTAAAGTTGTAACTTTGAGAGTTAGGGGACTAAAATGGATATTTTAGAAACTATTAGTCCAAAAATACAAGTATGGAAAGTTCGGTGTCAAAAATGTAAGTAATAAAGTCTAAGGATGATTTTTGTAAATACTAGTAGAAATACTTGGGTATTTTGTATAAAAGTGTATTTTTGAAAGTTATAAAAATACAAAGGGTTTTAAAATAAGGATTTTTATAAAATAGAGATTTTATAAAAATGTGAATCAACTTGAGAAACTTATACAAAAATGAATACTTTTATATAAATGGGAATATAAAAGTATTGGAAGCATTTTTGTATCTAAGTTAACAAGTTGGGCTAAAATACAAACCTTCCAAGTAACATGGGTTAGAAATGTGGATAATATTTCTATAAAGCACATGTTGGGAAAGACTTGGAAGAATTAACTAATCGAGTTAAGATATCGAACTAAGACGCGTTAACGAACCGTACACGGACAAATCATGAGAAAAATGCCATTGCGGCAAGATGAGAAAATATATATTTTTAGGAAGTAAAATATATATATACATGGGTGAAAACTAACAAACACTTTCCTAAGTGTTAAGGGAGTTATTCGTGGGAGAAAACACATGACATAAACAAATAAGACGTTAAAACAAACGTATATACTTAACAAGAAAAATTACACATTTATATATATGTACGCTCGTCTCGGCAAAATTCTAGTATATCTACTTAATGGGAAAGTAGATATGTGGGAAGGAAAGCCGCGACGAGAAGACAAAGATATATATATGTGTATGTCGTACCAACGAGATCCTAGTATATTTATTTGAATGGGAAAATAAATATACGGTATGGTGAGTTGAATCGGACGTTAAGAATATACAATCGAACGACAAGATCTTAGTATATTTGTTTAAATGGGAAAACAAATGTGCGGCAAAGTGAGTCGGGTCGAGGGTCGAAATATATATTATATCGAGCGATACGATCTTAAGTATAATTATTTAAATGGGAAAATAATTATATGTTAAGTGACGTCGGGTCGATGATAATAAGATACAAGTTAAGGAATATTAACAAGAGTAATATGTAACTTGTAACACAAAGGGTAATGTAACGCCAACGAAACCTAGGATACGCGCTTAATTAAACGGGATTTGGAATAACTTGCGGTCGGGAGTTGGGTGTACAACTTGCCAAGGCACATGCACTATAGGAATAGTGACTTATACGTCTAGGACGTTTGTAGGTGCGGGACCCTCCTTGCTATCTGCCTAGTAAGCCAGACAGTGATTCAGGTGAGTTTCACGGCCCCATTTTACTGTTTTAACTGGGGGAAAGATATGTTTGTCAAATATTGTCACATGTTGAAAAGGTTTTCAAAGGATAAAATGTGATAAGTGGTATGATGAGTACTTGAGCAGTGAACGCCACTCGGGGTTGAGTCCTCTCTTCCGTAATCATTAATTCAGGGAAATGAAACCGAAAGAATATCTGGATAGTACTATTGGTGCCTGACAAGGCCCACCCCTAATCGATAGCGTCGATTATGCATTAGGTGATGCCTGGGGTGCATATATTCTGAACTTAAGTCGTGGGAAAACCGAGTAACGACTTGGAGCGGGGCATTATTATTAGTCTTGGTTTGGTTATGGGGCTCAAGGGATTGCTCATCATTATAGTTGTAGGAGCTAGCTACTCCTTACAAAGGCCACAAGTTGTGCAGGTTTCGCACATGTTGTAAAAAAACGGAATATCGATCGACAAGATCCTAGTATAATTACTTAATGGGAAAGTAATTATACGGTAAAGTGAGTCGAGTCGATGGTTGTGAAAATGTTATTGTTATGTAACTAAAACCTGTGAACTCACCAATATTTTATATATTGACGTCTTTTTAAACATATCTTTCAGGTAACTAAGTGCTGAATAGATATGGGGCTAGTGCGGTGGAATTCGGGATGTCGGATACTGGTCGGGATTTCATTCACTGTTACCTTCGGGTTGGAACATAAACGGAAATACCCACATTGAAACTTAATGTTCATCGTTTTAAGTAATGCCTTGTGCAATAATGTAACGAGATGTTCATTTCCGACATTCTAATAAATTGATCTTTTCTAATTAAATATAGTTTGTGTTAATCTTGACTTTGATATACTTTCGAGCGTTGCGCCACGTGTTTCCGCCATTGGCGTGGTGTGACAGAAGTGGTATCAGAGCCAAGGTTGTAGCGAACTAGCATTTTTGAAAAATCTAGACTATAACCGGTTTTGGCTCGAAAACGAAGTTTTCAAAAATAAAACACAACAGAATATTTTCAGAAAAGAAAGAAGATTGTACATGGATTGTACAAGGGGAAATTCCGACCGACTAGCCATGTGTGTCAATATGTGAAGTATTAGAAAATGCGGATAAGATGTTTATGTTGCATAGGAATCCGATTTTCTAAGATTAAGTTAATACATATACGTAGTACGGATATTTTGCCAGTAAGGTTGTTGTATCACGCTTCACAATAGTCCGCGCTCCTGCATCGATCACCGGTACCAGCCAAGAGGAAGGGTACTGTGGTCTACGAGGAACCTACCTGCCTGCCTGTAGACGGGATGATCGGAAGGACTAATCTCTATCGCGTTAATGGATGTCGCCACGTCGTTTATGATTTGGAGGATCAAGTCTTGTTGTATGAAATCTCGGTTTTGGATCAGGAAGCTCGGAACTAGCGGGCAACAAGATTACCTGGCAACACAAATTATCATTACGGGTGCACACGTAATAATAGTTTGGGGTGCACGGTAACCTTGGTGGGCGCTAGGGCCGGGATTGGTGATCACTCCTTGTCCTCGTTGTTCTTGTTCTTTAGATTCGGTCTTAGTTTTGATCGACCAATGGGTTAAATGGGAGGTCTCGCCGATGTCCCTTTATTTTGATCCTAGCTAACCTAATAAGCTTTCTTCGACATCACCTTTAAGGTACGAGCACGGAAGAGCTCGAACGTCTACTCATTTGAGCAATCTGACGTAAATCTTCGCATCGGATAGAGACGGGAGACGAAAACATCCTTGCATGGGAGTTAAATGCCTGGAACGATGCGAGGAATGCTAAACTTGGAACCCAGTGAAGACTTAGGGTGCGTCCCTGCTAGACTAGTGCGTCTAGAGAGCGGGACCCTGCGTGGATTAAATATGAGACTCGTGGCCGTGTGCTGCGGTGTTATCATGGTGAATAAGTCATGTACGACCTAACGCATGCCCAGGTTGTCTTCAAGGGTTGGATATTTTTCCTCTCCGGTTGGAAGACAGAATCGAAGTTACGGGATTAGGAAGCTTGATCATTGTTACCCTGAAAGCTCGATGGCCCTTGTCTGAATCAACAGTATTGGTTGTTTCCAGGCGGTCATGGACGGATAGTGAAATCGGCATGTCGCCTCACACATCCGCAAGTCATAGTGCCTTGCTAAACTTTGATGATGTCAGGATTTCGGCCACTAATCATGACCGCGACATCGTTTGCCAGTATTAGGATGACGGCGTGTAGTAGAACAGCAAGCCCCAGTCGGCACTTGGCGATGGACTCACTCGGAAGTACATACGATTAACTCGTGGGAATCCACTACTCGGTGTATTGAGTATTCAAGTAAGGATTAACAACCTTTGCGATGGTGCTGGATCGTGTTCGGAAGATGAATTGTGATGGACTCAGCATGTTGGTGCTTATGTCATACTACCTTCCTGAGGTGCAAAGGTTATCGTAAGACTCCTCTATCTACCTCCTGTTTGTTTTTCAAGGATTGTTGGTGGTCTCGCTTCAGTCGAGGAACGCCAGAGTAGGCTCATTACATGTACTGTGCCTGAATCCGTCATAAATCCTAGAGGGTGGAACCGCACTTTGGGAATCGTAATCGTAGGAGTGTTCTGTGATTGTCAGAATGTTACAAGACGCTTTTTGCTGACATTAAAAATCCCCCTTGAAAATCAAGTGGCGGACTACTAAATGTGGTCACGTTATTCTGTTAAACGAAACCTACCCATGGGACGACAATCCCATTACTCTTGTTGCAATGTTGAGTGTCCATCACCGTCGTCGCGGTAACAAGACTAGTTATTTATTGGTCGACGATTGATGGAAAGTATTTGGTCAATCCCCGAAGTTATTGAGACGTTGCGTCCCCTCGTTACGGTGATTTATAAACTAAGGTTGCAAGGTCCACTCGTTGGGGACACGGTGACCTGTCTAATCTCTTGCCGTATTTCGATGCTCTCACGGCATGGACTATCAAGAAGAAAGTTCACCGGCCTCGCTTGAAGTGACAGAGAGGCATTCCAGCTAATTACTATCGGTGCTAGGTAGCATGTAAGGAGACCCTAATGAGAAGAATGACTCGGCTGGTTTGCCAGAGTCGGTATCGCTTTCATTTTATCGTGGTGTATCGATAAATCGTGATCCTTCTACCTCTACTTGCTATGCTCGTTGTGACCACTACCCTTGTTATCGGAAAGATGTAGGTTGGTTTCCAGGCCCTATGGATACCAGTCACCACACATATAGTAGCTACGACGAGTCTAAGGCTCCGGTCGAGCCTGACGTTGTTGCTCCTATTATTATCCTATGGCTCAAGCGAGTCCTGTTGACGCTATTAAGTGTGTAGCTCTCGCTGAGTTTGTTGTGGTCAGTGGTTCGATAGCACTTATCGGGCTTGATGTCGTTGTTTCTATGTCTGTTGTTGAGTTTATTGTTGTCATTGTCTGTACAGTCCATATTGAGCTTGATGATGTTGTTCTATGGCTCTGCTCGAGTTGACGTTGTTGAGGTATTTGAGGCTCCTGCAGAAGTGAAGGTTATTAACGAAGACGTCTCTATGACCCTTTCCAGGCCGCTATGACCATCTATGTGTCTTTGTGGAGTTCGTTGTTATTAATTCCATTCTCTTTGAGGCTTTCATTGAACTACTAGTTATCATTCCTTGGGCTCTTAGGAAGCCTAACATTGTCAATGGTTCTCAGGCCTCAGTGGAAACTGTCGATGTTTCTGTTGCCATTGTTTGAGTGACTCATAACAAGCCTATGGTCGTTCTCTCTAAGAACAATATCGGCTTGAGAAGTCAGCTAAATTATGTGAAACCCGTCATTCCCATTCATGTTATGACGATTGATGCGCCGACCAACCTAACCATTCCTACCATTGGGCCTATGGAGGATAGGCTCGAGGCTGAAGGTACGGATGCAAATCCCACCTCCACAAGTGATCTGAGACGCACGGGGATGCGTGCTCACCAGAACGGAATTTTCTGTTGATGTGGACTGTGGATCTTCCATGTTGAGCATCATATTGACGGGTGCATTCATGCTGCTGGGTTACCCCCAGCCATAGTACATGCTCGTTATTACATTATAATAGCTGATTGCGTACTCATGTGGTTGCGCTACATTGCTGATGATGCATTCCTGTTGTTTACTGCTCCTGCAGTAGTGTAGCCTTGCCGCCATATTTCTCTGTGTCGTACGGTTCCTATTGCGGTGTTGCCTTGTCGCCATACTTCTCGGTTTTCGTGTCACTCCCGGGCGGTGTTCCCTAGTTGATGTGCTTCGTGGATATGTTGCTGACATTGCCATGTTGTTTCTACTGTCGTGTTGCTCAGAGGGCGTATTGCTACAGCTGTTGGATTACCTTGACGACGTGATGATTCGTCGTTTGCATCGCTCTTGTTTCTCTCGGAATGGAGACATCACCTAAACCCCTCGTGCCGTCATTGCTCTATTTGTTTGATTGTGTGGTGCCGACATTGATTATGTAGGATTTCAGGTGTCCAACGGACTTTCTAACAGTCGTGCTTAGACACTCTAGCCTTAGTGATTACGGGTGTATTCCCCTAAAGTCTGAATCTCGAGGTCGTCTGAGTAAGTGACCGAATCATGTGCCGACCCCTGTATATGCTCACGCATTTCGTGAACGGTACATCCTCGGAATCCGAGGCACCAGTGACGCTATGTCAGCACTAACCTGTTACGTGCAATTTGGTCGCCCAACGATCGGTCATGCAAATCAATGAAGAAACCCTGTGATCTACACGTGACAAGGCGAGACTTGCCTTTGTGATAAGGGATTTCGAATACGTCTCGAACCTGAAGGTATCGAGAATTTATGAGCGATATTATGATCTATACCTTTGGGACTAGCAAGAGTTGAAAGGTTCAATTCATTTATTGCTCACACCAGTGGATTCATTTGGAGTCATACGTACCATACTGATGGTTATGGGAATACCGTCGTGGACCCACCCATGGGCGTGCGTTGGTGAAGTCCCTTGTATATGATTCGGAGGTTTTATGAACCCTGAATCTAGAAGGGCGTATAGCATTATCTACTCTATAAGGGTACTACCCTATCATTACGAAATGGTCGATCAGCTCGGCCTCTCGATTAAGGTGGTTATTCATTTGATGGTAGGCTTATCTTGCCTTGGTGTCATTGAGTATATTCTTGGAATAGTCGAACTCTTTCGAGCTTGGGTTGATAGTGGTGTTCCCAGTTATACTTTAACTAGCGTTGCTCACGCTAGAGAAAAATACTCGGTTCCCAACAGACACTGTTGGAGACACCATAGTGATATGAGCTGCCAGGGTAGGGCGTATGGCACCGGACTAATCAGGACGAGCTTGAAGGCTTACATATTCCGCCCATATGTGTGACTACTGAGGCATTGAATGGGATGCCTTATGGGAAGGCTCAGGACTATTACTTGTGGTGCGATATCAGTCGCTCGCTTGTTTAAGCAACGACTTGAGCGCATGAAGCCGTCAAGCCAAATGTGAAATCTATGCTAAATGCATGCATCTATGACCCGATTTCACCATTTACATAAAAAGATTCCGATGGAACCTTCGATGAATGAGGGTTTTGGTTTCAGGACTCCTTTCACTCAGATCTCTGCATAAGATCTGAAGGTCAATGTAAGGGCATGTGGCCTGTATTATTCGGAACTGACTTACTAGGTTGCTATTGACGATAGAACACTAGTGCCCATGAAGCACATATAACAGAACTGGTACTGGATACCATGGTTTGGGTAGCTACTGGTGTTCTGTATACTTGTCGCAATGGGGGCCAACGTGTTGATAGGTCATAATAAACCTTATGCGTTGTTCATTGCGACAACAATTTATGATGTTTCATATATCTCTTTTCGGTGTAGGCCTATATGCTGGAAGCATCTTAGCGTTGGTGTTTGAGTCGGCTAGTAATACTCGAGGATTGTGGAATTGTACGGCCCGGGCGCCATGTATACACTGCTTAACGTAAGAGAACTGAGGGGTGAAAGCGACGCAAAAACTTTCGACCTCCATCAGTCCATAATAAGCGTCCTAGTACCATTAACCACAATTACTCAGGAGGAAAGCAGCAATTCAATACCCAGAGGATTCTACGGAAATAAAGTCCCAGTTTGAATATGATTGTTCGGTCGACAAGAACCTAGTATATTTATCTTAATGGGGAGGTAAATATACGGTAAAGTGAGTCGAGCCGAAGGATAAATAAAATGGAATACCCGACGAGGTTTCCAAGGGGACTTTTATGTGGTGAGGTAAGATCACCTGTTTGACATCACCACGACACCCGAGGTGTCCCGGGGTCAGAAGTGACCCAAGTGATGATTGATTATTGTTTGGAACCCTCTCATTCCGTACTCATCTGTGGCTTCGAGATGAGGCATACGGACAGTTACCTATACTCTCGGAGAGAGTTGTGATTAGACACCGAATTACCAACTCACATTATATCAGATTGTAGTAGTCACTCTACCTCAAGTTCGACAAACTTTGTACACAAGCATGGGATACTCAATTTGAGACGAGTATGGTTTGTCATTCCCGGACAAATTGAATGTACTTGACGGAATTGTTCCGTGTTGACACGATTGACGTTCGTGGCAGATCGAACTCATGAGCTTCATCACCAAAATTTCCTATATGATAGGAATTAGCATCCCAGTGTTCGGGGTGTACTACTCAAAGCCCTTGGAGGGCATACGTGTAAATCTCCGCGTGCGTCGATTGACAGACTGAGATAGATACATAACCTGGTTTAGGTTATTCGAGAGATGGCCAGTAGATCTTGCAGATTAAAGACTGTTTGGGATGAGATGCGAATCTATTAAGAAGTCATACAGACAAGGCATAGGCCTTAAGAACTTCGGTCTAAAAAATAGGTTTTCACTAGGAGTCATACTCCGAGGAGGCGTCAATAAGCTTAGAGTTTGTAGTGGGCCAAGTTCCTAATACTTCGGTGGTACGAAGGTATCGATCGAAATTGGCCTCGTAACGAATAAGCTTGAATTGTCGCAAGAGCTTAGTAGGACTCTTAATGAATCCCGTAAGTCTGGCCTGAGGAAGTTTTGGTCGATTCCTCGATCGGCGGAAGTCCGGTTGACGATAAGCTCTACTAATTCGGGAAACCGATAGATGCGTCAAGGTGGGATGACCAAGAGCTTAGTCGTAGTTGAACTATGACATTGTGTTTGTTAGAGCACTAAGCGTGAGCCGAACATGAATCTGGGCTCACTAGGAAAGAGGAGATCTCATGAAGCGCAAACACCCCGCCCTGTTCAACGTTACTATTGTGATGGGTGACTTGAATTGAATTCCGGGACGGAATTCTCTTAACGGGGGGAGAATGTAACAACCGGCAAAAATAAGGTAATTCCGTACAGATTAATTAGTATATGATTAACGTAATTGAATGCAATTATGTGTGATTTAATTATCAAGGCCTTAGGAGATAGCAATTTCCAAATAGTGCATAGGAATGCATACGTTTAATGGTAAAACATGATTGGATCATGTACGAATAAGCTATCCGGTATGGACATTGGCAATTACCCGGTAATAATTAAATAAACGAAACAGATCCCGGACACCCAGGATATGAAATAAAGGGTATTTTCATGAAATATAATGAGTTTTGGAACTCCAAAACCATAAATGAAAACGTCTTATACAAATCTCCCGGTAACGAATAAAATGCGCGTACCGCACCCGATACGCGTATAACTCGTAATTTCACCCGGCAAAAGCCTGAATAACCAATCAACGCTTAAATTAGACTATGTTTACGGGTTATTAAAGGTATTTTTAATGTCCGAATAACGCGCGGTTAAAACCCGAAAAATACCCGAACGACACCCGAACGACGGGGGATTAAACATAACATAATAATGGTAAATACTTAGTGTGGTGGACCCCACCTAAACCCTTAAAAGGGGCCGGCCTAAAGGCCATCATGAACCATCTTTTCCTTGTTTTGTCTAAGTATTTTACTTATGTCCAAAAGGTGAGCATGCTTGGATCTAGATGTGTAAGACTAGCTAGTACTTAAGCATGCTTAATTCTTACAATGTGTAAGACAATTTTCGGCCCTATGGCCCCATCAATCCAAGACATAATCAAAACCCACTACACACTAGTATGCACATGCATGAGGAGGATCTTGTATAAGATTGTGATAAACCCCAAATATTTAGCAAAGATTTGCAAGAAAACTCTCACATCTATACATATATACACGGCTACACACACACACTCACATATCATTCCAAGATCACTTGTATACATATCAAATCTCTTGAATCATTATCAAAGATCACATACAATCCATGGAAGATATGGAGAGATTATATAACATGTGTTAGGCATTTGAAGAAACAAAGCAAAACTCCTCTTCTTCCTTTCTCCTTGGCCGTAGGTATGCACACACACCCACACATTATTCTTCAAGTTCAACACATCCAAATTACTCCTAAACAATCCATCATCCAAACCCCTATTGTGTGTTTCAAGAGCTTGGAGCTAAACCACTTGGAAGAACACACTAAACCCCTCTCAAATCCAAGGTTTTTGTCTTCCCTAGCCTTGTGCTAGTAGTAAGCTTCTTAATCTTGTTTTTGATTGTTATTATTCATGTATGTGTTCCTAGTAGCAAGTTGTACATGAAGGGTTTAAAAATGGTTTTGAACATAATCTTTAATAGGTTTTACATGTGTAAAATGGAAGATTAAAGATATGAAAATAAACCATGGATTTGTGGATGATGATGTATTAATCTTGAAAATATGTAAAGTTTACATCTAAAACTAAGTAGGATGATGTTTTGGTTAAAATTTTAGAATAAACTTGAATATGTTAAAAGTGACTTTGAATCATCTTATTATGATCATTCATGGGGTAATATGTGGTAAAACATGTTAGAGGTTCATGAATGAAGAAGATGGAAAATCTAAGTTAGCTTACTTAGATGAATGATATTTTGTTAAAATGGACAAATACATAAAACACACACATAAGTAGTCTTCCATATGAAATGCAAGACTAACATAAGTGTTTTGATACAAAAATAACTTACCAATAAAAAGTTGAATCTTCAAAGTTTACTATTTTGAGTGAAAAATGTTAACTTTGGAAGCTAGAGTGGAAAAATGCAACTTTTGGAAGTTAAGGGACTAAAGTTGTAACTTTGAGAGTTAGGGGACTAAAATGGATATTTTAGAAACTATTAGTCCAAAAATACAAGTATGGAAAGTTCGGTGTCAAAAATGTAAGTAATAAAGTCTAAGGATGATTTTTGTAAATACTAGTAGAAATACTTGGGTATTTTGTATAAAAGTGTATTTTTGAAAGTTATAAAAATACAAAGGGTTTTAAAATAAGGATTTTTATAAAATAGAGATTTTATAAAAATGTGAATCAACTTGAGAAACTTATACAAAAATGAATACTTTTATATAAATGGGAATATAAAAGTATTGGAAGCATTTTTGTATCTAAGTTAACAAGTTGGGCTAAAATACAAACCTTCCAAGTAACATGGGTTAGAAATGTGGATAATATTTCTATAAAGCACATGTTGGGAAAGACTTGGAAGAATTAACTAATCGAGTTAAGATATCGAACTAAGACGCGTTAACGAACCGTACACGGACAAATCATGAGAAAAATGCCATTGCGGCAAGATGAGAAAATATATATTTTTAGGAAGTAAAATATATATATACATGGGTGAAAACTAACAAACACTTTCCTAAGTGTTAAGGGAGTTATTCGTGGGAGAAAACACATGACATAAACAAATAAGACGTTAAAACAAACGTATATACTTAACAAGAAAAATTACACATTTATATATATGTACGCTCGTCTCGGCAAAATTCTAGTATATCTACTTAATGGGAAAGTAGATATGTGGGAAGGAAAGCCGCGACGAGAAGACAAAGATATATATATGTGTATGTCGTACCAACGAGATCCTAGTATATTTATTTGAATGGGAAAATAAATATACGGTATGGTGAGTTGAATCGGACGTTAAGAATATACAATCGAACGACAAGATCTTAGTATATTTGTTTAAATGGGAAAACAAATGTGCGGCAAAGTGAGTCGGGTCGAGGGTCGAAATATATATTATATCGAGCGATACGATCTTAAGTATAATTATTTAAATGGGAAAATAATTATATGTTAAGTGACGTCGGGTCGATGATAATAAGATACAAGTTAAGGAATATTAACAAGAGTAATATGTAACTTGTAACACAAAGGGTAATGTAACGCCAACGAAACCTAGGATACGCGCTTAATTAAACGGGATTTGGAATAACTTGCGGTCGGGAGTTGGGTGTACAACTTGCCAAGGCACATGCACTATAGGAATAGTGACTTATACGTCTAGGACGTTTGTAGGTGCGGGACCCTCCTTGCTATCTGCCTAGTAAGCCAGACAGTGATTCAGGTGAGTTTCACGGCCCCATTTTACTGTTTTAACTGGGGGAAAGATATGTTTGTCAAATATTGTCACATGTTGAAAAGGTTTTCAAAGGATAAAATGTGATAAGTGGTATGATGAGTACTTGAGCAGTGAACGCCACTCGGGGTTGAGTCCTCTCTTCCGTAATCATCAATTCAGGGAAATGAAACCGAAAGAATATCTGGATAGTACTATTGGTGCCTGACAAGGCCCACCCCTAATCGATAGCGTCGATTATGCATTAGGTGATGCCTGGGGTGCATATATTCTGAACTTAAGTCGTGGGAAAACCGAGTAACGACTTGGAGCGGGGCATTATTATTAGTCTTGGTTTGGTTATGGGGCTCAAGGGATTGCTCATCATTATAGTTGTAGGAGCTAGCTACTCCTTACAAAGGCCACAAGTTGTGCAGGTTTCGCACATGTTGTAAAAAAACGGAATATCGATCGACAAGATCCTAGTATAATTACTTAATGGGAAAGTAATTATACGGTAAAGTGAGTCGAGTCGATGGTTGTGAAAATGTTATTGTTATGTAACTAAAACCTGTGAACTCACCAATATTTTATATATTGACGTCTTTTTAAACATATCTTTCAGGTAACTAAGTGCTGAATAGATATGGGGCTAGTGCGGTGGAATTCGGGATGTCGGATACTGGTCGGGATTTCATTCACTGTTACCTTCGGGTTGGAACATAAACGGAAATACCCACATTGAAACTTAATGTTCATCGTTTTAAGTAATGCCTTGTGCAATAATGTAACGAGATGTTCATTTCCGACATTCTAATAAATTGATCTTTTCTAATTAAATATAGTTTGTGTTAATCTTGACTTTGATATACTTTCGAGCGTTGCGCCACGTGTTTCCGCCATTGGCGTGGTGTGACACGCTACACTTTTCTTTTTTTATTATTATTATTATTATTATTATTATTATTATTATTATTATTATTATTATTATTACTCGGCTCTTTAGACTCGGGTGCTCTTGACTCGACCAAAGTTGCTCGTTTATGCTCCAACGTCCATGAACACCTACAAAATAAAAATAAAATAGATAAATACTAAAAATGACCCAAAACTAATAAAAAAACTACAAAACGCTAAATAAATAAACTAGACCGGTACAAGCCTAAAACTAATAAAAACACTATCTAAACGACTCGAAAATTATACAAACTTTACACAGGAACTAGATGTATTTTACAATACATCAAAGGTGCCATATGCAAATGTAGTGGGCAGCCTCATGTACCTAATGGTGTGTACTAGATTTGGCATAAGTTATGTTGTCAGTCTAGTTAGTGGGTACATCTCCAATCTAGGGAAAGCTCATTGGCAAGCTGTAAAATAGATACTAACGTATCTGAATGGGCCTAGGAATGTTGGTTTGGAGTTTGTAAGAAAAACAGGACCTGAGGGCAAAATGGTCATTAGACATGTTGATGCTGATTTTGCTAAGGACAGAGATAGAGGCAAATCAATCTCTGGATATGCATTTCAGGTTTTGTGCAACATTATTAGCTGGAAAGCTCAATTGCATCCTATTGTTGCTCTGTCCTCAACTAAGGCAGAGTATATAACTTTGACAGAAGGAGTTAAAGAAGCACTGTGGCTTAAAGGGTTTTTAACTGAATTGGGAATAAAGCTGATTGATACCAAGGTGATGTGTGATAATCAGGGTGCTATACATTTGCCCAAAAATAGTATGTTCCATGAAAGAACAAAGCACATCATTGTGAAGTTACACTTCATTAGAGATACGGTCAATTCAGAAGATGTCAAGGTTGAGAAAATGGATACAGATCTGAATACAACTGATATCTAAATATCTCTAAGCATGTAGTTTTCTTTCATTCACTCAATTTCCTTTGTAATCTGTTTTCTTTCAATTCGTTAATAATAATCATAAGCAGACTCAAGATTTTGACGATTATGTGTATTCTTGATTGTGTTCCTTTGGGGTTAATTTCTAACAAATACAACATCCATTTTAAGGAATCCAACTTATATTTTTACAAAGGCTCTACCTGGAGTTAAGTTTTTGTTCTGTGTTGAGGCATTGGGAATCAGATGAAGATTTAATTTGATTTTAAGGTGGAGATTGTTAAAAGTAAAAGTCAAATAAAGTCAAAAATAAAAGTCAAACAACAAAGTTGTCTAGAAAATGGGAAACAGTTGCTCATTGTTTAAAGTTGAGGGACCAGAAGTGACAAGATTTACTAATCCTTTAGAATTCTGTTAATTAGAGGGAAAAGTTGTTAAATAGCTCCAAGCATGCAGTTTTCTTTCATTCACTCAATTTCCTTTGTAATATGTTTTCTTTCAATTCGTTAATAATAATCATAAGACGACTCAAGCTTTTTACGATTGTGTGTATTATTGATTATGTTTCTTTGGGGTTAATTTCTAACAAACACAACATCCATTTGTTTGCCATTTGTGATTTAGATACTACATACAAAAATGTTCTATGAACCGAAGATTTTGAGCTCAATCCACAGATAATCCATAAACTAATATCGGGAACTCAACCATATCATGATCAAAACAATACCTTGTATAGTGAACACGAATTAATGACCACTGATTCTTCTACTCCTAAAGTATCATCATCTTCATCTTCCAACTCTCTACTCCCGAACATTGGCAATTAACTCAAATGTTTAGTTCAAGGTGTTAATTCACAAAAGTTGATTGATTTGATTACAAGAATTGTACATGAATATATACATGAGGATAGCTAACAATTTGTCCTCTAAACATTGAAAGTCGACAATCTACATAAATACATATCAATTAGAATTAATGTGATTGGTTCTAGAATACTCCTAAAGGAATATTTCGGTTAATACTCCCCCACAGTCGCATTGTTGATGGAACTAACGCAAAGACTGGATTTGAACCGGTTGAACAACTGCTTTGGTAGTCCCTTTGTGAAGATGTCTGCATATTGATAATCTGCAGGTATGCGTAGGACCCGAATGTCCCCAATGCGAACCTTTTCCCAGACGAAATGAATATCAATTTCCACATGCTTGGTCCGTTGATACTGAACCAGGTTATCAGATAAATACAGGATGGAGACATTATCATTGAAGATGATGGTGGCGTCATGCGTGGGGGTGTGAAGCTCCAGAAGTAGATTTCGAATCCATGATGTTTCTACTGCGGTGTTTGCAACTCCACAGTATTCTGCCTCGGCACTTGAACGAGATACAGTCTGTTGACGTTTAGAAGATCAGGAAACCAAGTTGTCTCTCAGAAAAACACAATACCTTGAGGTGGAGCGCCGTGAGTCTGGGCACCCGCCCCAATCAGCGTTAGAATATGCAGTGAGTTTGAGTGATTTGGACGGGCGAATGTGAAGCCCATGATGAGGGGTGCCCTTGAGATATTGCAGAATGCGCTTTAAGTACTGGAAATGAGGCTCTCAAGGGGCGTGCATGAATAAGAAAGCATACTTGTTGTACGACATATGCAATGTTGGGTCTTGTAAACGTCAGGTATTGTAATGCTCCTGCTAGGCTTCGGTATAAGGTGGCATCGTGAAGAGGTGAGTTGGCCTGTTTGCTTAGTTTAGAGTCTGTATCACTAGGTGTGCTTCAAGGCTTGCAGTTATTCATACTAGCACGGGCCAAGATGTCATTGATGTAGGTTTCTTGTAAGATTAGGAGACCTGATTTGTTGTGTGTGACTTGAATGCCCAAGAAGTGATGGAGATTCCCGAGGTCTGTCATTGAAAACTCTTTGGAGAGGGACCGAATAATCTGCTTCATAAAGTTAGTATCTGAGGCCGTTAAGATAACGTCAATACGTCATCAACATATAAAAGTAAGTAAGCAACCCTGGATCCTGCTCGATAAATAAAAGTAAGGTATCTGTAGAAGCACTACGAAAACCACATTTAGTGATAAAAGTCGCAAATCGGTGATACCATGCGCGAGGTGCTTGTTTTAATCCATATAATGATTTCTTTAATCGACACACAAAAAATGGATTATTTTTGTCGATGAAGCCGGGTGGCTAGTGCATGTGTACGGTTTCATTGAGGTCCACGTGAAGGAAATCATTTTTTACATCAAGTTGGTGAATAGGCCATTCACGAGAGACGACAATACTAAGAACCGTACGAATGGTGGTGGGTTTAACCACTAGACTAAAGGTATCAAAACACTCAATACCTACCTGCTGAGATTTTCCATTTACAACCAGTCGCGCTTTATATCTTTGCAATTGCCCATTAGCATGGAATTTGTGGCGAAAGTGCCACATACACCGAATGACGTGAGAATCTGTTAGGCGTGGTACCAACTCCCAGGTGTTATTTTCCATTAGGGCCCTATACTCGTTAGTCATGGCCTTTTTCCAATTGGGATCGGATAATGCATACAGATGGGATTTGGGTAAGGGTGATATAGACTGTGTAGTGGTGGTATGATGGTTCAGGTGAGTTTTGGGTTTGGTGATACCGACTTTTAGGCAAGCGGTCATGGGATGAGCGTTGAGTGGTGCGGAAGCTTGTTGGGATTGGTTAGTGGAATGGGTGGGAATGTTTAAGGTGTTTGATTGTGTTGGAATGGAGTGGGGGTGTGGGGGTGAGTGGGCCTGAGGTGGGGTGTGGGCTAATAGCCCGGCCTATGGAGAAGTGATGGAGTGGTAAGGAGAAGGTTGAAGGGTAGAATGATTTTGGGCCAAAGGGTGATGGGTAGTATGGTGTTGGGCCGAAGGGGTAGAAGGTGAGGTTTGGGCCGGTTGTGAGTGAGATGGAGGGATTTGGTCTGTGGTGTTTTGGGTCGGAGAGTGAAAAAGAGTGGGATTAGAGATGAGAGGGGTTGCCAAGTCATGTTCGAGTGGGGTGTAATCGGGTACGGTATGTGGGTTAGCAAAGGGAAAAGAGGTTTTGTCAAAAGTTACATGACGAGAGAAAGTGGTTTTCCCGGTATGAAGGTTAATACATCGATAACCCCGATAGTCTGCGGGATATTGAAGAAAAATACATGGGGTTGAGCGGTAAGCCAATTTGTGTAGTCGAGTAGAGGACTGGTTTGGAAAACAGAGACACCCGAACACCTTTAGGTGATCGTATGTTGGGTGTCTAAGATAGAGGGCGATCGTAGGTGCGAAGTTGTTAAGGAGTTTAGTTGGTAAAATGTTATGAAGGTAAACAGCGGTATGGACAGTCTCGACCCAGTATGAGGTTGGAACCGAAGCATGTGTGAGAATAGATAGCATGATTTCGTTTATGCGACGTATCATGCATTCGGCTTGTCCGTTTTGTTGAGATGTATGTAGGCATGAAAAATGGAATTGCATGCCTTGTTCGACTGCAAAATTCTTGAATTGGTTGTTGTCGAATTTTCCCCCATTATCACATTGGAATGATTTAATTGGGAGATGAAATTGAGTTTTAATGTAAGTGAAAAATTTTATGAATTTGGTGGCCGTTTCAAATTTATAACGAAGTGGAAAAACCCATGTATAATTGCTAAAATCATCAATCAAAATCATATAGTATTTATAGCCGGTATTAGAGATGATTAGTGATGTCTAAAGATCATAGTAGATTATTGGCAAAAATAGTGCGAGAAACAGATGAAAAAAAGGTAAACGTTTATGTTTAGCTAGCTGACAAGAGTTGCAAAACATATGGTTTGTTTTATTACAAGAAATAATTTTATTTGAAGCAAGAAAATCAATAATGGAAACTCCTGGGTGGCCTAAGGGATCATGCCATGATTCAACAGCAAAAACAGATGGTGTTGGTGGAGAAGGAGCAGTGACGGGATATATGTTGCTGTCACTGTCGTGATGGCTCAGGAGCTTCCCAGTCTTGAGGTCCTTCACAGAAAAGCCAAATGGGTCAAACTCAATATAAACATAATTATCTTTGGTAAATTTAGGGACAGATATGAGGTTTTTGATGACTTGGGAGGCATAAAGGACATTGTTTAGGTGTAGGTTGTTTTGGTGGTTAGGAAAAATGCATGACCCGATCCTAATATGGGCATTATTTGGCTATTCCCAAGCAGTATAGATTTAATGGAAGTAAACAAAGGAGAATTAGTACACATACCTTCCACATCAGAGAGGTGATCCGATGCCCCTGTGTCCATGTTCCATGTAGGGTCATCCACATCTACAGAGAGAGCTTGAAATGTTTGTCCGATGTCGGTTGGCTGCAGTGGATCAAAGTCGGTGATATAGGCCTGATTTGCATTTTTGGAAGATGAACAGGTCGACCCTTTAGAGGCCCGAGTGCTACTAGACTGTCCAGAATACTGTTGCCAAGGCTCGGGCTAACCCGATTGGGTTGGATAAGGACACGGGGGTGGAGCCCAACCTCAATTCGGTCCAGACGGTGGAGCCCACCAGGGTGGGTAGGCCCACTGTTGTGGGGTCCCTACGGGCTTGGTTGAGGCTTTTGAGAGTAACCGTAACCCGGGGGAGTAGAGTTGGGCCATTGGAATAGTTCCTGTTAGTGGGCCGATTATTGTTGTTGGGTTGCCTTCGATGCTGAAACTGATTGGCTCCTTGTTGCTGTTGCTTTTGAGAGTTGTGGATGTCACGATTGGGCCCCCGATCCACTTTAGTGTTGTTGGTGTTCGTGGAAGTGTCTAGAACAGCAGTAGCGACAACAGATTCCGGTGCTTGGCGAGCGAGTTGAAGTCGTTCCTCGGCATCTAGCAAATTAATGGCATCCTACCAAGGTGGTAGCGATTGATGTAGTTGGGCAACGACCACATCATATTCCAGTGGCAACCCATTCACAAGTTGGATCACCGAACGACTTTCGCTAACTGGTTGATCCATATCGGCTAACTGGGTGGTGAGTTCACGGAGTTTCTAGCAGTAAGCCTGAAGAGACGACATTGATTTTAAGGTTAAGTTGGTGAAGGCTTTTAACAAAGCAGCCGCACGCGGCCCTTTGTTGTTTAAAAACTGTTTCTTGAGAGCTTCTCATGCCGAGTATGCCGAGTCGCCGGAGTCTTGAATTCGAGGAAGAAGATCATCAAAGATGGTTGTCAAAATACACTGCAGCACAATCGCGTCGATTTCCATCCAGGTACTGTAGTTCGGGTCATCTTTGGCAGGCGGAGGTGTTCCGTCATTGTGGTCCAAAACCTTATAGCCCGGGCGTTGAGAAGAAATATTTTTACTCATGAAGAATAGGTAACTTTCACACCATCTAAGGTGCGAATCTTTGATTGTATGTTGGTAACGGTGTAAACATGGTGAAGTGTATTTGGTTTAGGTGTGGAGCCGGATAAGGAACTGTTATCTTTATCATCCATGATTGAGGGTTTGTAAGAAAAAAAAATGGTGATATTAGGGTAGGAGACCGTAGCCTCAAGGAAGAAGAAGTAGAAGGCCCTAGCCTTTTGTAAAAGAAGAACATGAATTGAAAAAAAAAAAAAAAAAAAAAAAAAAAACCTTTCATAATATTGGCTCTGATGCCATGTTAATTCACAAAAGTTAATTAATTTGATTACAAGAATAGTACACGAATATATACAGGAGGATAGCTAACAATTTGTCCTCTAAACACAGAAGGTTAACAATCTACATAAATACATATAAATTAGAATTAATATGATTGGTTCTAGATGGTTAATAGTAGGTTCAGTGGCGAAGCTTGACCCGAAGGTTCGGGGGGTCGGAAGTCACCGGGGGTTCGGAAGTCACTAGTTTCGAGGGGTTGAAAACCAGTTTCGGGGGGTCGAAACCCTATATTTTCAAAATTTTCTATACGGATACTATATAATCGGAACTTCTGCGCGAAAATCCGGGGGGGTCGGCCGCCCCTCCCCGCCCCTACAAACCTTCGCCACTGAGTAGGTTCATAAATATTTTAGAATTTTTGTTATAACTAAAAACTCTATATATTTATGTTATATATAACGTCATCCGTGCTTAAAGCGGGTTTGACTGGTCCGACTGATTTGACCAGTAAATTAGTAAGACGCTCAGTTCGATGTCTAATCCGGTTATGAAAACATTGATGATCACACGTTTATAACATATGTTTGCATCTTGTACTAGTGTGATCCCAACTCTAATGACCATACTTTATTACATTATACCTCATAAAAAAACTACCTAAAAGTAAACTGTTCTAGTGGAGAATCAAGCCCATATGGCCAACATAGACATGCAACCTAACCCTAAAAGAATCGAGATACATGCTATAACTTGAAGTTTAGAGCTTGTTTGAATTTTCGGTTTCATGAAATCCAAAGAAAGGAGGTCCACAAGTGCCATATATATGAGTATCCCAGCAGATGTCGCGTTTAATAACCCTTGTACTATAAGAGCGATGTGGCTATTCTCATCATATGTGTTTGCGATCCCAATCCCTAACGCAATCCCAAGCGGAGTTGTAAGCGAAAATACTATCAACATTGCTACAACTTTCCTGACCTCAAATTTAGCCTGCAAATTACAACTTAGAATTGAATATGTGCAGGTAAATTGATGACAAATTAATAAAGAAGAGAAAATAGTAGGTACCTCAGTGATGCAACTTCCAAGGCCCATGCCTTCAAACATTTGGTGAAAACTCAAAGCAGCAATAAGTGGTTTGATTATTTTGGGATGGACGGAAACTCCTAATGACATTCCAATTATTACTGAATGTATTATAATCCCAGCTTCCAATACCTGCATCACAATTCTAATTTTTTAGTTATACAATTGGAGAGATTAATGCCTTCAAACATTTGCTCTTTTTTCCAAAGATAGCTAAATTATTTAGTAACTTAATTCTTTTAAATATTACTGAATGTATTAATGCCTTCAAACATTTGCTCTTTTTTAGTTTACAACTCCATAGTAAAGTTACCATTATTTAGTAACTTAATTCTTTTAAATATTTATTGCTTATCTTTATACCAGAATACGATTATATCTAATACAAATATATATCGAAAGCCATAAATGTATTAACTTTACTACTATTATTCCTATTATTATTATTTTATGTTTTATTAAAAATCCATTATTTAATTTATTTCTGACCATAATACAAGAATCTTCATAAATATTTAACAAATTTTATATAATCCCTATTGCCCAAAACTAATACCATAAATATTTATTACTATTATTCCTATTATTATGTTATGTTTTATTAAAAATCCATTATTTAATTTATTTCTGACCATAATACAAGAATCTTCATAAATATTTAACAAATTTTACATAATCCCTATTGCCCAAAACTAATATTGTAAAAAAAAAAAAAGTCTATGTCCTGAGTCAAACACTAATTTTAATTTTAAGACATGATCAACAAAATAAAACAATAATGTTATACCAGCGAAATAATCCTGTCTCTAAGGAGATTCTCGGACGATCCCTCTTGTTTCTCTTCATCACCAGCAACAACCTCTACCGTCTTGTTATTACATTGTAACCCTTTAGACATACTCCTAGTAACCTCATCCTTCTCTACATCACCCGCGACAACCTCCACGTCCGTCTTGTTACTACATTGTAACTTTTTAGACAAACGCGCAGTAAGCGCAGTTTCGACCACCATCACCACCACAGCAGCCAACATAGCCACAAAATACCCCAATGGAAAATCGCCCCACGCCTTTTCGCCTAGACAAGGGCTTTCCAAACTCTCATTAGCGTCAGGAAACACATGGACAAAGCCCGTAGCTAAAATAACACCCGATGCAAAGAACTTAACCGTCAAGAAGATGTTACTCTCGGGTCCAAAAGATTCATATACCTTACCGAACATAGGTACACAAACGCCTACCACACCCGCGAAAAAAATTGAAGCGATCGCGATTAGTTTGTATTTTAAAGCTTGGGACTTGTTGGAATGGTCTAAGTTGCTTGATTCTTCGCATGTGCATTCTGCATGAATGCATATGGGTAAGAGGAAAAGAAGAAACAAGAACTTAGCATTCATGGTTTGATTGAAGAAGATGAAGAGATATGTTTGATTAGGTTTTATAAGATTGTTGAAGATGGAGAGATATATGTATAGGGTTGAAGAAGATGAGTAGAACTATAGAATTAAAATAATTTGTTATGAGATGTCGACATCATGTGTTCTAAAATTGACGTCAATAAATTTCATGACTTAAATTGCTATCAGTCGACAAGCTAATTAATACAATTTCGATTCCAAATATAAAATTCATAATTTTATTTGTCTTTTAAAAATTCAATTTACCATTTTTACGTGCTTTTAAAAGGTTATGATTATTTTTTGTTTTTATATATATTTGTTTCAACCGATCATGTGCTTACATTAAAATTATGAAGTCACTATTACTATCAATATTTTGGTATCTTTGACAAAACTAGCTGGTAGCGATTAACTGTAACTTTTTAAATATATTTTAGTGTTTGAAAGAGTTGCTGAATCTTTTAATAAAATGTATAAAATGACCAAAATTAACATTAACTAAAAGCTTGTATACATGTTTTTTTATTGGGAAAATCACCAAATTAGCCTGTTGACCGAGTGATTTGCATAAATAGCCCCTTGACCCGTCTTCTAAAGACGGGTCACACCTTCCAAGACGTCTCCCGAGACGTCTCCCACTCCAACCAATAACTTACCGCCACCTCATCACCCACTCACTCTCTCTCCTTTTCTTCTCCTCTTTCTAATAATTACCCCTGACACTCTCTCTCCTCTCTCCTCTCTCTCCCGTCTTGGAGACGCCACCCACCCTGTAACACCCCAACCGATGGCGGAATCATCGAGGTGCCACGTAGTGACGATTGTTCAAAATCACATGGTACTAAAATGTAAATATTATTGAATAAACCAAAATTGTCTTACATGATAATGGAAATTACATTGTCTAAATGAAATGTAAATATTGAAATAACTGAATTAAAATAAAGCACTAAATGTCTCTTGCTAAAGTATTAGATCAAACTGTACCTGAAACATGTATAAAAATAGGTTTGGTCAACATAAGAAATGTTGGTGAGCATTCCTAATTTTGATGTATATAGTAAGTTAAAAAGATATACAATTCAAGTGCATGCTACAGTGCAAATATGTAAACTATGTATCATACAAATGAGCGAAATCAACCCTGTGACTGTATAATGTACTGTATGAACGGTGGTGTACTCATCCAATAAATGGGTGATAACTTAACAATGGCCACTGATTCTCCGATGAAAAAGGGGGAGAATCAATCTAGGCGGATTGTCAATCCAAATAGCGCTATCCAATGTTAAGGTCGGCTTGTACAATGCTAATGATTTCACTAAGTACAAATGTATTATACATGTAATGTCTAAGCATAAAGCACGTTTGTAAGCAAATGCACATAGTACTAGAATTGTATTGTAAAAATGTGAACTTGTATTTGTAATTTGTACAAGTGTACATGAAACACCCCAAAAATGAATAAAAGCAAAAAGGGGATAGGAAATACTCACTGTTTATGTAATAGCTTGTAATTGAACTTGGACAACGAAATATGAGTTGGAATTATCCCAAAGAATCAACCTAAAGAATTTGATAATGTGTAAGGAAATAACTCTAGGATACATGGAATTCTAGGGTTTCGAATTGGGGATAAACGTTTATTTGATTAATAAGCAAATTGTTTATTAAATATAAGAAATTTAATAAATAAATAAATAAAAGTCTTTTTGTAAAATTTTAAGTTAAATATAGTCACAACATAAGATTTTGATTATGAAAATAATTTTTATAAAATTATTTTCTTGAAAATAGAATATTTACTTTAATTATTTCAAATTGTCTAAATAGGACTTTAATATCTAAAAATATTAAAATTAATGAATTTCTGAATCAAAAATTGTATTTCAGTTCTAGATAATTAGAATTAATTTATATAAAATTTTGGTGCAAAAATATTGAAAAATGAATTTATTATGATTTATTTATGATTAAAACTAACAAAAATTAATTAAAAATATAAAATAAATGGTTTTTCTGAAATAAAAATATTTTCTGGAATGTTTAAGAATATACAAGTTTAGGATAATTTTTGTGAGATTTAATAAAATCGTTTAGATATTTTTATAGAATTTAATAAATATAAATGAATAAACTTGTATTATTAATAATATATATTAAATAAATTATTTTTGAAAAACTAAAATTTGGGTGATGAACTTTATCATTTGAAGATCATATGATAATTTTTGTAGAATTTATAAAGCACTTTTAGTATTTAAAACTGATTTTAAAAGATTAAATATGTTAAGTATATATATAAAATGGCAAAAAAAAAAATATATGTTGGTTATGGGAATCGAACCCGGGCCTCAGGCCGGTTCGGGTTTTATCACAAGCGTGGCCACCAACTGAGCCACACCCTGAGAACGAAATATATTAGATTGGAATTAATTATATAGGTTAAATGAGATAAATGGTTTAAAGGAAGAAAAATAAAAGGGAGTATGTGGGATTCGAACCTGGCCACGAGGCCGGTTCGTTTCCTTTCTTCACACGCGTATATACCAGCTGGTCTATACCAGCTGGTTGTATGTTTATGGTTTGAAAATAATTATATACACTAACAGATTCAAGTGTTCTTCTCCAATTCTTAACATTTCGAGCCCTAATTATCAAATCAACATAATTGGTGATCATTAGCACCTGAATCTTTGGGGCTAATGATCACAAGGTGCCGAAGGTTATATCCCACAAAAAAGACTTACAAATACTCACGAATCGGGTCTGCGAGTTAGACAAAAGAGACGCCCCAAAAAACGATTTGAACGGCTTCAATAATAGATTTAAAACAGAAATTGAGTGTATAGGGATGTTTATCGGCGATCTGAGATGGTCTAGGCATGTCCAATTTATAGTATAAAAGTTGGATTGAAGATTTGGTAAGCTTTGACTCGGCTTGAATGTTTTGACGCGGATCGATGTAAAATAGGTATGATTGGCGATGATTATAGCTGTAAGTTGACGCGTCTGGTCAATAACAATCAATACCTTTCCATAATCTGATCAATTAACACGTTTAGGTGCTTGATTGATAATGAAATCGCGCGACAGTTGACTTTTTGAAGTCAACTGTTCAGTTTTCAACTTTGTATATAATTATAAATATAGGTTTCTAAACAGATATCATGGTGTAGCCCAATTGGTTTGATGTGTGTGTATGTAATGACTCGGCTTGGGACGCGGGTTCGAATGCCGTCCCAAGCATTTATTTTTTTTACAATGTTTCATCTATAATATTATTATTATTATCTTATATTATGATTAAACGAACCCGAATGTATCACAGAATATTTTTTTTAAACGTTCGAGAATAAGGAAAATGTCACGTCTCATTAATTGCGGTTTAACGTACATCGAAATAAATAACAAAAATACATAGAAATGACGGATGTCACAGCATCCCCTACTTTTATAAATTTCGTCCCGAAATTCCTTCAAGTGGTAGTCTCTGGAAAAAGATGAGGATACTTTGACATCATTTGATCCTCATGCTCCCAAGTAAACTCTGGGCCTCGTTTGGATTCCCAACGAACTTTGACAATAGGAATTCGGCTTCGCTTAAGTGTCTTGACGTCTCGATCCATAATCTCCACAGGTTTTTCTATGAAGCGCATCGATTCGTCAATTTGGATATCCTCTAAAGGAACATGGAGGTTATCTTCAGCCAAACACTTCTTGAGATTAGAAACATGAAACGTTGGATGAACATTATTGAGCTCTGGTGGTAAATCGAGCTTGTAAGCCACCTTCCCAACTCGCTCAAGGATCTTAAAAGGGCCTACAAACCGTGGTGCAAGTTTCCCTTTCTTTCCAAACCGAAATACACCCTTCCAAGGTGAAACCTTGAGAAGTACCATGTCTCCGACTTGAAATTCTAGAGGCTTGCGCCTTTGATCGGCATAGCTCTTCTGTCTGCTCTGAGCAACTTGCAAATTCTCACGAATGCGAAGAATCTTGTCTGTCGTTTCCTGTATTAGTTCGGGACCGGTGATTTGTGTTTCACCAACCTCGCTCCAACACACAGGAGAACGACATTTGCGACCATACAGTGCCTCAAACGGTGCCATGTTAATACTAGAATGATAGCTGTTATTATACGAGAACTCAACCAAGGGTAAGTGCGTGTCCCAATTAACACCAAAGTCGATGATGCACGCTCGAAGCATATCCTCCAATGTTTGGATGGTTCGTTCAGTGTTAGGACAAAAAGGATTGGTGAAACCACTTTTGGAAACCTTAGTCTAATTCACTTCTGTCATTTTGGCTAAGTATAGAAGTACTGAAAAGAAAACAAAGAATTGCTGAAGAGAAGATAAGAGAAGTGCTGAAGAAGAAACTGCATCAGAAGTTCTGAAGTCCAAACCAGACAAGTTCACTTCAGAAGTACTGAAGACAAACTACTCATCAGTAGTTTGTCATTCATCAGCACTTAGCATCAGATATTTTCCACCGCCTTTTGCATCAGTAGTTGTATTGTTTATTATTACTTTTAGCTGTATTTGTTTGTTTCAATGTTGCAACTTGTGCAACTTGTTTCTGATATTTGTATACTTGCTTTATGGGCAAGTTACATGTATGTAAACGTCTATAAATAGGAGGCTTCAACCTCCTGTTTTAGACATTGATTTTAATAGAAAAATCCTTCAAACACTATCACTGTTCTATTCCATTTCAGTATTTATTGTGAATCTGTCTAAGTATCTAATTCTCATTTACTGCTTAGATTCATAATAAATACTTGTCATTTATTAGTTTCAATCATCAAGGGGGAGTAATAACTCTTCCTTAGTATAAAAAGTGTTGCTTTAACTTATACATTCCGCTGTGATTATTATCTGATATATAAGGGCTTGCTAAACACTTAAGTGTCAAGATAGCAAGTTCTTACTTAGCAAAAAGAGCAAACTGATCCAACATTCAGTTTGACCATCCGTCTGTGGGTGATAAGCCGTGCTAAGATTCAGTTGTGTACCAAGTGCGGACTGAAATGTCTGCCAGAAGCGAGAAGTAAACCAGCTATCACGATCGGAAATAATGTCTAGAGGAATACTATGACGGATGACAATCTCACTGATGTATATCTTAGCCAGCTTCTCAGCTGTGTAGGTCTCACGAATGGGTAGGAAGTGAGCAGATTTGGTCAAACGATCGACAATAACCCAGATACTGTCATGCCCACGAGTGGTGCGTGGAAGTTTCGTGATGAAGTCCATAGCAATGTTTTCCCACTTCCACACTGGGATTTCTGGTTGCACAAGCAAACCAGATGGACGTTGGTGCTCAGCTTTGACCTTGGAACAAGTAAGGCATTTAGCTACATAAAGAGCTATGTCCTTCTTCATACCGGGCCACCAATACAAAGTACGCAGATCCTGATACATCTTATCTGCACCAGGGTGAATGGAGTAACGGGACTTATGGGACTCGTCCATGAGGAAAGTACGCAGGTTGTCACGATCAGGGATCCAAAGACGGTTCATGAAATAAAGTAAACCATTTTTGGTTTCCAACTGATTTTCGGCTCCACAAGACATTTCTTCGTACATGTTGCCCTCAGTAACAGAGACATGTTGGGCTTCAATGATGCGGAGTTTGATATCAGACTGGACCTGAGCACAATAAAGCTGGGCATGACCTTTACGACTAAGGGCATCAGCTACAACATTTGCCTTGCCAGGATGGTAGCGAATCTCGCAGTCGTAGTCGTTTAACAACTCGACCCATCGTCGTTGTCGTATATTCAGATCTTTCTGGTTGAAAATGTGTTGAAGACTCTTGTGATCAGTGAAGATCACACATTTTGTACCATATAAATAGTGCTGCCAAATCTTAAGTGCGAAAACGACCGCTCCGAGCTCAAGATCATGGGTAGTGTAATTTTTCTCATGGTTTTTCAGTTGTCGTGATGCATATGCTATAACCTTGCCTCGTTGCATGAGAACACAACCATGACCTTGGTTAGAGGCATCACAGTAAACCACGAAATCCTCATTGCCGTCAAGTAAAGTGAGGATTGGAGCATCACACAGTTTCTGCTTCAAAGTCTGGAATGCTTCTTCCTGACTGGGTCCCCATACATATGGTTTATCCTTATGGGTCAAAGAAGTGAGAGGTAAGGCAATCTTGGAGAAGTTGAGAATAAACCGACGATAGTAACCCGCTAAGCCAAGAAAAGAGCGAATTTCCGTGGGAGACGTGGGTGTAATCCAATTCTTAACAGCCTCAATCTTAGCTGGATCCACGTGTATACCCTTATCGCTGATAATGTGTCCCAAAAATTGAACTTCCTTAAGCCAAAATTCACACTTGGAGAATTTGGCATACAGTTGTTCATTCTTCAAAAGACTCAAAATTTGTCTAAGGTGTTGCTCGTGGGCTGTTTTGGTTTTAGAGTAAATGAGAATGTCATCGATGAAAACGATTACGAACTTATCCAAGAAAGGTTTGCACACGCGATTCATGAGATCCATGAAGACAGCGGGTGCATTTGTAACACCCCAACCGATGGCGGAATCATCGAGGTGCCACGTAGTGACGATTGTTCAAAAGCTCATGGTACTAAAATGTAAATATTATTGAATAATCCAAAATTGTCTTACATGAAAAATGGAAAATACATTGTCTAAATGAAATGTAAATATTGAAATAACTGAATTAAAATAAAGCACTAAATGTCTCTTGCTAAAGCACTAGATCAAACTGCACCTGAAACATGTACAAATAGATTTGGTCAACATATGAAATGTTGGTGAGCATTCCTAGTTTTGATATATATATATAGTAGGTTAAAAGATATACAATTCAAGTGCATGCTACAGTGCAAATATGTAAACTATGTATCATACAAATGAGCGAAATCAACCCTGTGACTGTATAATGTACTGTATGAACTGTAGTGTACTCAACCAATAAATGGATGATAACTTAACAATGGCCACGGATTCTCCGATGAAAAAGGGGGAGAATCAATCTAGGCGGGTTGTCAATCCAAATAGCGCTATCCAATGTTAAGGTCGGCTTGTACCATGTTAATGATTTCACTAAGTACAAATGTAATCCACATGTATTGTCTAAGCATAAAGCACGTTGTAAGCAATGCACATAGTACTAGAATTGTATTGTAAAAGTGTAAACTTGTATTTGAAATTGTAATAGTGTACATGTAACACCCCAAAAATGTATAAAAGCAAAAAGGGGTAGGAATACTCACTGTCTATGTAAGCTTGAAATTGAACTGGACAACGAAATATGCGTTGGAAAATATTCCAAAGAATCAACCTAAGGAATTTGATAATGTGTAAGGAATAACTCTAGGATACATGTATTTCTAGGGCTTCGAATTGGGGATAAACGTTTATTTGTTTAATAATTAAAATGTCTAATAATTAAGAGAAATTTGGTAATTAAATAAACAAAGTCTTTGAGTAAACTTTAAATCAAATATGGTCACAATATAACGTTTTAAGTGTGAAAATTTTTACAAAATTATTTTCTTGAAAATAGAATATTTAATCTAATTATTTCAAATTGTCTAAATATGACTTTAATATCTAAAAATATTAAAATCAAAGAATTTCTAAATTAAAAATTGTATTTCTGTTCCAAATGACTAGAAATAATTTATGTAAATTTTTGGTGCAAAAATATTGAAAAATGAATTTATTATGAATTATTTATGATAAAAACTAACAAAAATTAATTAAAAATATAAAACTTACGGTTTTTCAGAAATAAAAATTATTTCTGAAATATATATTGTTATACAAGTTTAGGATAATTTTTGTGAGATTTAATAAAATCGTTTAGATATTTTTATAGAATTTTATAAATAAAATTGAATAAACTTGAATTATTTATTATATATATTAAATAAATGATTTTTGAAAAACTAAAAATTGGGTGATGAACTTTATCATTTGAATGACATAAAATAAATTTTATGGAATTTAAAAATTACATTTGGTATTTTAAATCTATTTTAAAAGATTAGTAGGTTTAAATGTATAGATAAAGAGGTAAAAAAAAAAAGTATGTTGTTTAAGGGATTCGAACCCTAGGCCTTTGGCCGGTTCATCCTTTAACCAACTCTGTGTTTACCAGCTGATCTGGATCAGTTATTTCTTTATCTTTTGTTCTAAAAATTTATATATGTTATCTGACTAAGGTGTTCTTCCCCAATCTCACCCAATCGAGCCCTAGCTCAACAATAGAACAATCCGACGATCAATAACCCCTGTAAAGTTGGGGTTATTGGTCGTATATGGCCGATTAGCAAAACCAAACAATGAATTTGGGACTTACGATGTGAATCGATGATGAACACTTGGTCAAACAAAAAGTCAACAGAGGCGGATTCTTGCAGACTTGAACGTGTTTTAGGGGTAATTGAGTTTTGAGGTTTGTTTTTCGGCATCTAAGGATTGTCCAGGAGGGTCCAATTTATAGGGTGAAGCTTGGTGAATGTTTGGGTAAGGTTTGACTCGGTTAATGGTATATACGCGTGAGTAGGCTTATAATGCCGTGTTTTGATCGCGTAATATGCGAATTTTATGGGTTGTGATTGTCCCTAATTAATTGCTGGTCAAGATCTTCATTGCAGGTTCCAGATGGTCAACCAATCCTGCCTTGGTTTGCGGCGTTCGAACAGCAGTGGAAACAAGGAAGGTGGTACAGCGTTTGGATGGGTTAAATAATATTGGGGTTGGGTTTTAATCACAAAGGAGGCATAGCTCAATTGGTTAAGTGTGGTGTGATGTGTGGAGCCGGCTCGGGTTCGAAACCCGGCAACAGCAAGGGTTTTTCCCTTTTTTTTTAAAACAGTTTCAAGGCTTGGGCTGTTATCTTGGGCCGCTGCTGTTGGGCCTGCGTGTGGACTGGGCCAAGCTTTGGGCTCAGAAATAGGTTTTCAAGGGATGGGTTTAGTTTAGGTTAATGGGTTATGTGTGGGTTAAAAAAATGTATATATATATATAATAAAATCTGATTTTTTATTATTATTATTATTATTATTATTATTATTATTATTATTTAGAAAAAGAAAAGAAAAGTGACGGATGTCACAGCATCCCCTACTTTTAGAAACTTCGTCCCGAAGTTAATAGTAACATAGGGTTATGGATGCTTAGGGTAAGAGTTAAGGTAACTGTGGTTTAGAAAATTCGAATAATTTGGATATAAGGTTTGATGGGTGTGAGTCAAGGATTGGATTAAGTTCGTCTCGAATAATAATGAGGATAAGGATCTAGTAATTCACCAAGTTTCAAGTTTTAGGAAACCTAAGATGAATGTACAAGTTGATTGACTATAGAAAGACTAATTGAACTACCAAGTAAACAGAGTTTGTCCCTGGTCCGACTTCCAGTCTCACTTTCAATGCATCATTAGTGTTTGTATACAGGGTGTACCGCAGCTAACCCTCCACACCTTTGATACCTTGAAAACGTACTGGACGTCTTCCCAAAAACTCTAATAGAATTTCACACTACCCTAACGTACCTGTAAATTCATGATTACGTTCCGGACCGGAATCATCAATTTACCTTACATTAAAGTTTTGCGTCCTTCTATGACCCCACCGATTGTTGAGCAGGTTCGATAGCCTCCACCAGCCGTGGAGTAGGTTGTAGGGCCTCTCCCGACTGTTTGAAAAGGCATAGTGACCTCTACCAATCGTTGAGTATGTTCGATAGCCTCCACCAGTCGTGGAGCAGGTTGTAGGGCCTCTCCCGACTGTTGAAAAAGGCATGATGACCTCTATTAAGTGCAGCAATTATTATTCACATAGATTGCAAATTGATAGCATGTTTATGCAAGCAAGTTTGTAAGTACTACAACCATTAAGTGTAAATGTTATCATGAATAATTAAATGTTTACGAGTATCATGAATAATTAGATGTTCAATGCGTAGTCAAATTAAGGGAAAAATCTAGTTTCATGTAATAACCAATGATGTTTTCTTAGAAAAGCTCTGTAAGATCAAGTATCAAGTCTAAACGTTTCAAATAAATGTAAGTGTACGATTAAAATAAACGTAACCAATATGATAGATTACAAATTTGTGTTCGTACATAATAGTATGCAAGGAAATCTCTAGATGTTATATGCCTATGAGTATGTCATAATTGGGTAAAAAAAATGATAATAAGATCAAGAAAATGAAAACACGAGTATCATGAATAATTAAATGTCCAGTGAATAGTCAAATCAAGTTTCACAGACAATGATGTTTTGAAAAAAAATCATGTAGAATCAAGTATTAGGTTTTTTTTTTAGTAGTTTGATTATCATGGGTAACTAGCTCACGTGTGAGAAGGTGAAGGATATGAATTTAGTTCTTGAGAGGATGATGAAAAATCTTGAAGCAGAATCAAGGTTGTGAGAGATGGTGAATGTGAAGATAGTTGATAAAGAGTTTATTTTATGGTATAGCAGTGTAAATTTTGGGATTTGGATCAAAGGTTATAATCAAGTGTATAAGAAAACATGATTGTGGTGTATGCCAAATATTGTAAAAAAAATTTGAACAAGTTGAAAATGAGTGAGTGTTGATGTAGAATCTAGAGACTAGATATTATTCCAAAAAAAAAAATATATATTTTCAAAATTTGGTTTTGTACATAAGGCAAAAGTTGTTAAATAGTACAAGCTAAGTAGGCTTTGTAATAGTTTAAAACATTATATAGAAAATCGTTTGTTACGTCAGTAAATAATCAATTGAATTTAAGTTCGAGGAAAATATGTACTTTGTAAAGTTGCTAGGTAATACAACTAGTTTTAGAAATCTTTAGTTTGTGCTAAAGTATGAGGTTATAGTTTTTAAAATAAATAATATGATTTGGGTAGGGTGTTGAATATTTAAAAAGTGACTAAGAGGGTAAGGTGAAGTGTGATTGTGAAATCCATAGATGGTTATGAAAGTATGAACTTGTAAGCAATATATGAAAATCGTAAAATACAAAATATTGTATATGAACCGAGAGAGTATTATTGAAAAAGCTTGCATAAAATGCTTGGAGTGCCCTTGTCTAGCTGTAAAACCCAACAAGAACGTTGACTTTTCAAAGGAATTGAACCCAATGGTGATCAAAGAAAACGTGCTCTAGCCTATAAGTGGACACTCACTCCAGGAATCCCCAGGTAAGCATAACAGGTCCGTAAATGGATTTATGCGCTATGCTTGCCTATGCCAGAAAACCCAGTGTACAGGCGTCCACCCTTCCAGATTGCACGTGTCCTTATCACTCTCATTAAAGTTCAACAACTTTGAAGGAACAAAAGTAAAAGTAGGCATTATGCCTAAGAGTGTCTTCATAAAAGGTACTGTCCCTGTTCCATGATGATGTAGACTTTCCACTCCCTGTAGGACACCATCTCTATGCACCATGATGAAGGATGAAAAGAATGGAGAGAGAGAAAAGGGAAAGATAGAAGAAGGAAAGTAGAGGGAAATGAGGGTAAGGCAATTCAGAAAATATTATGCATGAAAGTTGAAGTTCGGTTATAGTCTAGGCCTATTTCATCTAGTAACCTAGTTCCCTATAACCATGGCTCTGATACCAATCTGTAACACCCCAACCGATGGCGGAATCATCGAGGTGCCACGTAGTGACGATTGTTCAAAAGCTCATGGTACTATAATGTAAATATTATTGAATAATCCAAAATTGTCTTACATGAAAAATGGAAAATACATTGTCTAAATGAAATGTAAATATTGAAATAACTGAATTAAAATAAAGCACTAAATGTCTCTTGCTAAAGCACTAGATCAAACTGCACCTGAAACATGTACAAATAGATTTGGTCAACATATGAAATGTTGGTGAGCATTCCTAGTTTTGATATATATATAGTAGGTTAAAAGATATACAATTCAAGTGCATGCTACAGTGCAAATATGTAAACTATGTATCATACAAATGAGCGAAATCAACCCTGTGACTGTATAATGTACTGTATGAACTGTAGTGTACTCAACCAATAAATGGATGATAACTTAACAATGGCAACGGATTCTCCGATGAAAAAGGGGGAGAATCAATCTAGGCGGGTTGTCAATCCAAATAGCGCTATCCAATGTTAAGGTCGGCTTGTACCATGTTAATGATTTCACTAAGTACAAATGTAATCCACATGTATTGTCTAAGCATAAAGCACGTTGTAAGCAATGCACATAGTACTAGAATTGTATTGTAAAAGTGTAAACTTGTATTTGAAATTGTAATAGTGTACATGTAACACCCCAAAAATGTATAAAAGCAAAAAGGGGTAGGAATACTCACTGTCTATGTAAGCTTGAAATTGAACTGGACAACGAAATATGCGTTGGAAAATATTCCAAAGAATCAACCTAAGGAATTTGATAATGTGTAAGGAATAACTCTAGGATACATGTATTTCTAGGGCTTCGAATTGGGGATAAACGTTTATTTGTTTAATAATTAAAATGTCTAATAATTAAGAGAAATTTGGTAATTAAATAAACAAAGTCTTTGAGTAAACTTTAAATCAAATATGGTCACAATATAACGTTTTAAGTGTGAAAATTTTTACAAAATTATTTTCTTGAAAATAGAATATTTAATCTAATTATTTCAAATTGTCTAAATATGACTTTAATATCTAAAAATATTAAAATCAAAGAATTTCTAAATTAAAAATTGTATTTCTGTTCCAAATGACTAGAAATAATTTATGTAAATTTTTGGTGCAAAAATATTGAAAAATGAATTTATTATGAATTATTTATGATAAAAACTAACAAAAATTAATTAAAAATATAAAACTTACGGTTTTTCAGAAATAAAAATTATTTCTGAAATATATATTGTTATACAAGTTTAGGATAATTTTTGTGAGATTTAATAAAATCGTTTAGATATTTTTATAGAATTTTATAAATAAAATTGAATAAACTTGAATTATTTATTATATATATTAAATAAATGATTTTTGAAAAACTAAAAATTGGGTGATGAACTTTATCATTTGAATGACATAAAATAAATTTTATGGAATTTAAAAATTACATTTGGTATTTTAAATCTATTTTAAAAGATTAGTAGGTTTAAATGTATAGATAAAGAGGTAAAAAAAAAAGTATGTTGTTTAAGGGATTCGAACCCTAGGCCTTTGGCCGGTTCATCCTTTAACCAACTCTGTGTTTACCAGCTGATCTGGATCAGTTATTTCTTTATCTTTTGTTCTAAAAATTTATATATGTTATCTGACTAAGGTGTTCTTCCCCAATCTCACCCAATCGAGCCCTAGCTCAACAATAGAACAATCCGACGATCAATAACCCCTGTAAAGTTGGGGTTATTGGTCGTATATGGCCGATTAGCAAAACCAAACAATGAATTTGGGACTTACGATGTGAATCGATGATGAACACTTGGTCAAACAAAAAGTCAACAGAGGCGGATTCTTGCAGACTTGAACGTGTTTTAGGGGTAATTGAGTTTTGAGGTTTGTTTTTCGGCATCTAAGGATTGTCCAGGAGGGTCCAATTTATAGGGTGAAGCTTGGTGAATGTTTGGGTAAGGTTTGACTCGGTTAATGGTATATACGCGTGAGTAGGCTTATAATGCCGTGTTTTGATCGCGTAATATGCGAATTTTATGGGTTGTGATTGTCCCTAATTAATTGCTGGTCAAGATCTTCATTGCAGGTTCCAGATGGTCAACCAATCCTGCCTTGGTTTGCGGCGTTCGAACAGCAGTGGAAACAAGGAAGGTGGTACAGCGTTTGGATGGGTTAAATAATATTGGGGTTGGGTTTTAATCACAAAGGAGGCATAGCTCAATTGGTTAAGTGTGGTGTGATGTGTGGAGCCGGCTCGGGTTCGAAACCCGGCAACAGCAAGGGTTTTTCCCTTTTTTTTTTTTAAAACAGTTTCAAGGCTTGGGCTGTTATCTTGGGCCGCTGCTGTTGGGCCTGCGTGTGGACTGGGCCAAGCTTTGGGCTCAGAAATAGGTTTTCAAGGGATGGGTTTAGTTTAGGTTAATGGGTTATGTGTGGGTTAAAAAAAATGTATATATATATATAATAAAATCTGATTTTTATTATTATTATTATTATTATTATTATTATTATTATTATTATTATTTAGAAAAAGAAAAGAAAAGTGACGGATGTCACAGCATTCGTTAGTCCAAAAGGCATAACCATGAACTCGTAATGCCCATAGCGTGTACGGAAAGCTGTCTTTGGAATATCGTCTTCATGGACTCGTAGTTGATGATATCCCGAACGAAGATCGATCTTTGAGAAGCAAGTCGAACCTTGAAGTTGATCAAAGAGGTCATCAATGCGGGGTAAAGGGTACCGGTTTTTAATGGTGAGTTTATTCAACTCCCGATAATCAATACACATACGGAAAGATCCATCCTTCTTCTTTACAAATAAGACTGGAGCTCCCCAAGGTGATGAACTGGGACGAATGAAACCCTTGTCTGCCAACTCTTGAAGTTGACTCGCAAGTTCTTGCATCTCGGAAGGTGCAAGGCGGTATGGAGATTTAGCAACGGGCGTAGCACCAGGTACAAGATCAATACGAAATTCAACAGGACGCACCAGTGGTAGTCCAGGTAAGTCATCAGGAAAGACTTCTGGAAATTCACGAACAACAGGAACATATTGAATACTCTTGTCTTTACCTTTCTTTTCCACAATATGGGCCAAGAAAGCTACGTATTTCTTGCGTAGATATTTCTGTGCTTGAGTGCAAGACATGAGTTTAAGACCACTGGATGGTTTCTCACCATAAACCCGTAAAAAGTCCCCCGATGCGAGAGGAAACCGAATAAATTTCTCAAAGCAGACAACTTCGGCATGATGTTTAGAAAGCCAATCCATACCCACGATAACATCAAAGCTTCCCAATTTCATGGGTATGAGATCAATGGTGAAGTCATGTTCGTTAAGGCTAAGAGTACAACCCTGGATGATTGAATCGATTGAGATGGGTTTACCATCCGCGACCTCGACAGTGAAAGGCGCTCCTAATCTAGAGCGAGTGTGAGATAATAGAGGTTCGAATGCTAACGACACAAAACTTTTATCCGCACCAGTATCAAATAAAATTGAAGCATAACGACCATCAAGTAAAAACGTACCATTCACCACATCATTTGCTTCCTGGGCTTCTGCTGCATTGATGTTGAAATCCCTACCACGAGCCACTGGGTTAGCTGCACGGTTTGCTGGGACAAGTGCTGGACATTGGTTTCTAAGGTGGTTTGGATCACCACAATTGAAGCAAGCTCGACCATATGCTATAGGTTGTGGGTTTTGGCGAGCTGGTTGAGGGTTGGCTGGTTGAGGGTTAACAGGTTGAGCATTGATTGGTTGAGGTCGAAACACAGATCGACATGTGGCAGCTACATGACCGTACCTACCACAGGTGGTACAGTGGCGACAAGGAAAATTTGCGGGGTGATGGTACTGACAGGTGGCACACTTGGGTAAGTTTCCACTATAAACCTTCTTAACAGGAGGAGCCTGAGCCATTGGAGCCTGGGCTATTGGAGCCTGAGTTACTGGGGCCACAACAGCATAGTTTCTACCCCTGGAGTTCCACTTCCTAGGGTTGGAACCGGTATTGTCTACAGCAACTCTTGATGATTCAGTAGTAGGGGTGGGGGTCTTCTCATCTGGTTTCTTGGTTCCTTTCCTAACCAAATTTCCCTTTTTGACGTGCTTGTCAGTCAAGGAGGCTGCAAGCTGAATGGCTTCTTCCACCGTAGTGGGTCTGCTTCCAGTGACTACATCTTGAATTAGGTCAGGCAATCCCTCAATATATTTCTCGATTGCTCGAGAGACCGGGGTAACCATGTGTGGAACCAAAATACTGAGCTCATGATATCGAGTGTTGTACGCAAGATTTTCACCACTGTCTTGTTTTAACCCATGGAACTCTTCCTCTAGCTTCCTCATTTCGTTCCTAGGGCAGAACTTAGCGATCATGAGTTCCTTGACCTCAGCCCAAGACAAGGATAGAGCAACATCAGCGCCCGATTACGCTTTTCACCATTCCACCAGGTCAATGCCCCCTTTTGAAGGACACTGGTAGCATAGCGAACGCGGAGGTTATTAGGACACTCGCTGTTCACGAAGGTACTTTCCATACTTTCAAACCATTGGAGGAGGCCAGTAGCACCCTTGTTGGATCAGTTTGCTCTTTTGTTTAAGTAAGAACTTGCTATCTTTGACACTTAAGTGTTTAGCAAGCTCTTGTATATCAGATTATAAGCACAGCGGAATGTATAAGTTAAAGCAACACTTTTTATACTTAAGAAGAGTTATTACTCCCCCTAGATGATTGAAACTAATAATGACAAGTATTTATTATGAATCTAAGCAGTAAATGAGAATTAGATACTTAGGCAGATTCACAATAAATACTGAAATGGAATAGAACAGTAAAAGTGTTTGAAGGATTTTTCTATTAAAATCAATGTCTAAAATAGAAGGTTGAAGCCTCCTATTTATAGACGTTTACATACATGTATCTTGCCCAAAAAGCAAGTACAGAAATATCAGAAACAAGTTGCACAAGTTGCAACATTGAAACTAACAAATACAGCTAAAAGTAATAATAAACAATAAACTACTGATACAAAAGGCGGTGGAAAATATCTGATGCTAAGTGCTGATGAATGACAAACTACTGATGAGTAGTTTGTCTTCAGTACTTCTGAAGTGAACTTGTCTGGTTTGGACTTCAGAACTTCTGATGAAGTTTCTTCTTCAGCACTTCTCATATCTTCTCTTCAGCAGTTTCTTGTCTTCTCTTCAGTACTTCTATACTTAGCCAAAATGACAGAAGTGAATTAGACTAAGGTTTCCAAAAGTGGTTTCACCAATCCTCTTTGTCCTAACAATCTCCCCCTGGATTGATGAAGCCAAAACCTTACTAATTCCTTATGATTTTCTTCTGTCTTGAACAATCTTCCATATCTCTTTGTACATGGTGTTCTTGAGCTTGTTTAACTGTCCATCAGATAGAGATCCTCTCTGTGGTTCCAGATGTTGAATTGTGAGCAGGTCTTGTGTTGACAGTTTCTTTAGATCACTGATCTTCTTGTAAGCCCTGCTTGAAAGGTCTCTTCTTGTCAACAATACTGAGTTGTTATCAGTAAGTGACCATCTGATGATAGGTACCTTTGACTTGTTAAAGTCAGAGGAATAGGGAACCAGACTTGTCCCTTGGGTTGATGATCCTGAGTGTTGGATGCTTTCTGTTTCAGTTAACCTCAGGTGGGAGTCTCTTCCTTGTTGTTGTTGTTGCATATCAGGCATCTGAATAGTTGGGAGATGGTGTTCAGTCACTACCTTGGTATGCATCTTTTCTTTGATGGTCTTTTTGATTTGGTAGGCAAAAGTGGAAGGATCCCTGAATTGTGTTAACAGAGGTTTCTCCTCAATGTCAAAATCTGGATGGACTATTGAACTTCCTTCAAGTAGTACCATTTTGAAATCAGTTTTGACATTGTCCTCTGCTTTCTTTCTTTGAGTAGCAGGTCTTCTTGTTGATATACCAGAAGTTCTAACTACTGATCTTGAAGGATCAGCAGTTTGAAACTTCTCTGGATTTGCAGCCTTGGCAGCCTTGTATTTTCTATAAGTATCCATTAGTCTTTCTTCTTTCCATCTGGATACTGAGGCTTTTGAACCATACCCTCTGCTACTAATTCATCTATCATCTGGGCTCTCTTGGCCTTTCCTTCTTTGCTTGTGGTCAGTTTGTCTGCAATGATTTGTGCTCTTCTTGTTAGCTCTTGCATAGAGAGTCCCTTGAGTGTGTAGGCTTTAGTCTTGCTGTTCTTTGTGATGTAAGACATCAGTTGTTGTCTCTTGTCTTGTTCAGCAATCTCATCAAGGCTAGCCTGCCTTTTTAGTTCAGCTTCATAGGCCTGAAGTTTTTCTTCATGGCTTAAGTCTAGATCATCCCTTTCTTCCAGAGTTTTCCAGATCAGATCTTCTCTGGCCTTCTTGTTGGCTGCAACTAAACTCTTCTCTAGTAATTCAGCTGATTGAGAGATAGGAGAAGGGTTTAGTACAGTCAATGTTGTAACTGTTGTAGTAGGCCTGATAGGATCAGATGTTGGTTGAATGGGAGCAGTTGTTCTGGAAGGGTCAGCAGTTTGAGGTTTGGAAGTGTTAACCTCTGATGGGTTGACAACTGCTGATGGTTTGTCAACTACTGAAGGATTGTCTTCAGTACTTCCTGATTCTTCATCAGAACTTTTGCCATCAGAAGTTTCTTCATTATGCCTTAGGGATTCTTCAGAGGTTTGGGTCTCATCTTCTTTTTCTGTGGCTTCAATTTCTTCTACTGAGACACCAAACTGTTTGGCCAGTTTTTCTTTTCTGGCTTGATCCTTCTGATCTCTTTCAAGGATGGCCACTCTTGCCCTTATCCTGGCTTGGAATGACTCCTTAGGTTCCCTGATTTTCTCCCCCTTTTTGGATTCATCAAGTTTAAGTTTAGAGGTTGAGGGTTGGGAGAATTAACCTTGAAGATGAGCAATCTGTTTGCTGTTGAATTCTATCTTGTTGGACAGATCATTCATCTTTGTCTTGATCACTCCAAATTGATTTTTGATAGACAGCTCCAAGTTAGCTGTGTATGTTTGGAAGTGATTTTTGATGAGAGTGTTCATCATGTGGTACAGGGGACCCTCTGGGCTGCATAGCTGGTTCAAGTCTATGCTTGTTTGCCCAGGGAATTGGGTAGGCATTTGTTGTGAAGGGTGTGTTTTTGGGAGATCCTCATGTTGTACAGAGGATGCCACTCTAGGGGTTTTAGGGATTGAGTGGACTTTAACCTGTGCAGGGGTGACTAGCTTCTTGAGCTTGGATACCCCTGAAACAGGACCTTCATAAAGTGCCGTCAATTCAGTAGTTTTAGTTTTTGAAACATCATCCAAGTTAATGGAATCATCTGAATCCCTGATGTTGCCCTCATTGAGGACTGTCTCAGTTAAATCATGAGCTGAGCCCAACTCAGTTCTCTCATGAACCTCTTGTTCTTGGTACTGAGGATTTCCTACTTCAGGCATTAAGCCTTCATCAGTAGTTGCCACATCTGAGGTCTTAGCTATATTACTTCTATCCTCAGATCCACCACTGGGTGGTAACTGAGTAGTAGCAGCCTCAGATGCCCCAAGAGTCTCTAAGATTGGGCTTAAAGACTCTGGTCCACCCTCATCTCTTGGGATAGGGCTAGTGATGTCCACATCCATGTCTGATGCTGTGGTTATGTCCCCTGTTTGTTGTGGTTGTAGGGGACTGACATAATCAGATGGGACTTTCTCTTTTAGCCCAGAGAGAAGTTTGGCAATCTCTATTGCCTCTGGTTCTGAAATTTGAGGGGTTGGTTCAGTAGTTTGGGCAATAGGGATTGGTTTAGTAGTTTGGTCAGCAGTTTCAAAAGAAGTGTGAGTTGAAATAGTTTTTCTAAGTCTTTTTCTTTTGAATAAGATAGTTATGGGTGCTCTTGGTGGGGTTTGAGATGGATGAGACTGAGAGGGTGTTTCAGTCTCACCTATTTGAAGAGCAGACTGCTCATGAGCATGTTCAGGCATCTCAACCTCCTGAACAGCTTTTCTTTTGGGTTGGTGGGTTTTTGTTTTTGTTGGCTTGGGCTGTTTGGCTTTTGGTGGTGTGAGTTTGGAAGATGTGGGTTTCAGGGGGATTTGTTGTTGTTCTCCCTGATCATCTTCTGGCCAGGTAGCCGGTTTGTTATGCCTAGAGTATGCTTGTGAGGTTAATGGGTTTAAAGTTGAAACTTTTCCCACAAGCACCTCATTACCCAGTTCCCCTATTATGCATTGAATAATGAACCTTGGGTACAACAAAAACTTTTTCTTGGTATTATTATGATGTAACACCAACTCATTGAAAAATAGTTTTGATGCCCTGAATTTAGTTTCATTCACAATGGAATGAAATATTGGTTGAAAAGTGGAGGGCATCTGGTCATAAGACCCTGTTTTTGGACTCAAACACATAATAATATAATGAAACAAAAGCTTGTATTTTGGTTCAAAATATTTTTTGAAGATAGTAGCATGGGAGAGAGTACCTTGATAACCACACTTTGTCATGGTTAAGTGAATATCAGAATTAGCAACTTGATCAGGGGCAGCTACATCATCCAGGCCTAGTCTTGTTGCTAGTGTGGCCGGTGTGATGGTCAGTGGTTTCCCTTTTATTCTTGAGTTAAGGGAAATGACTTCATCATCAGCCGTCACCGTCTCAGCATTTGCCCAGAACTCATTTAGAGTTTCAGTATGAATTGGTGGGTTTATTGTGAGAGCAGTAAAATATTGGGATTTTACGACAAGATCAATGATCTCATCGTATTGGGACCAGCTTTCTTGTTTTTCAAGAAAGGCTCTTTGATTGTGTCCCTGTTTTAGAACGAGAGCCATGTGGTTTGGGTTTTGATCGAACAGTTGATTTGCAGGTTTAGGTTATTGAGAGAGTTTTTGAGAAAGAAAGAGGGATATTTTTGAGTTTGAAATGATAAGTGTTGAAAAAAGGTATTTATCAGAAGCTTTTAACCGCTTGAATCTTCTTTATTAGAAGTTTTTAAACCGCCTTGGTTAAAAATATCTTTATCAGAAGTTTTTAAACTGACTAGGTTAAAACTTCTGATGATGGGAAAAGTCATATTTGCCCTTTTTGACTAAACTGCTGATGAAGGATTATTTCATCAGTAGTTCCCATTTCCTCTTCAGTAGTTTTTAAAAGCTGATGAGAAATGTTTTATAAATACTTTTATTCATAACTTCTGAAGGTTATTTTATCAGAAGTTATACACTTTTCAGAAATTATCCCCATACTGATGTTTTGTTCATCAGTAGTTTCTCTCTTTTCAGAAGTTTTGTTTCAGACTTTTTGTCTTTTTGTAAGTGAAAAATGAAAAAATGCAGAATAATAAAAATAAACACTTACAAATTTAGCATCCCAAGCATGGATACTAACTTCTGAAATGTTGATGTGTCAAGGGGTTTTGTGAAGATGTCAGCTATTTGATTAGCTGTTGCTACATGCTTCACCTCAATCTTGCCTTTTTCATAGCAATCTCTTATGAAATGGTACCTGATCTCAATATGTTTGGTTTTTGAGAACTGTACCGGATTTTGAATGATGCTAATGGCAGATTTGCTGTCTACAAACAAAGGTGTCTTGGTTTCTTTGATTCCATAATCAAGAAGTTGATATTGGAGCCATTGTATCTGTGATGTACAACTTGCAGCTGCAATGTATTCAGCTTCAGCAGTTGAAGTTGCAACAGATGTTTGCTTCTTTGATTGCCATGACACTAGACAGTTACCCAAGAATTGACAACCACCAGATGTTGACTTTCTTGTCATCTTACACCCTGCATAGTCACTATCTGAAAATGCTGATAACTTGGTATTGCTTGAAGCAGGATACCAAATTCCAAGTGTTGGAGTTCCTTTCAGATATCTGAAAATTCTTTTGACTGCAATAAGGTGTGATTCCCTTGGTGCTGATTGATATCTAGCACAGACACATGTTGAAAACATAATATCTGGTCTAGAAGCAGTTAGATATAAAAGGGAACCTATCATGCATCTGTACATGGTTTGATCAACCTGTTTTCCTTGATCATCAGGTTCAACTTGTGTGATTGGTGTCATGGGAGTGGAACATGATTTACAGTCTTTTAAAGAAAATTTGTTTAATAATTCTTTAACATATTTTGATTGATGTATAAAAGTTCCATTTGTTTGTTGCTTGATCTGCAGCCCCAGAAAGTACTGCAGTTCTCCCATGGTACTCATCTCAAATTTTGATTGCATGAGTTTCTTAAAATCATCACACAGTTTTGTGTTTGTTGAACCAAAAATGATATCATCAACATAAATTTGAACAAGTAGGACATGATTTCCAACATGTTTAATGAAAAGAGTTTTATCAATGGCACCTCTTGTAAAGTTATTTTTGAGTAAAAAGGTGGAGAGTGTATCATACCAGGCTCTTGGAGCCTGTTTGAGCCCATAAAGAGCTTTGTCCAGTCTGTACACCCACTCAGGATGAGAAGGATCCTCAAACCCAGGTGGCTGACAGACATACACCTCCTCTTTTATTTTTCCATACAAAAATGCACTCTTTACATCCATTTGATAAACTTTCATTTTGTTGGAAATGGCATAGGCCAGAAATAACCTGATGGCCTCAAGCCTTGCAACTGGAGCAAAGGTTTCATCATAGTCAATTCCCTCTTCTTGAGAGTACCCTTGAACTACCAGTCTTGCCTTGTTCTTGATTATCATACCAGCTTCATCTTGTTTGTTCCTGAAAACCCATCTTGTGCCAATTGGTTGCTTGTTTGGAGGTAAGGGACAGATTTCCCAGATCTGTTGCTTGTTGAACTGAAGCAGTTCATCTTGCATAGCTTGCACCCAATTATTGTCTTTGAGGGCTTCCTGGTACTTCTTTGGTTCCATCTGTGAGATAAAGGCTGAAAATATGCAAAATTTGGAGAGCTGGTTTCTGGTAAGAACACCTGAAGCTATATCACCCATGATTTGATCAAGTGGATGATCTCTGTGTTCAATCAGTTGTTGTAAACCACTGACAGGTGTAGGTGGCTCATGTTCTTCAAACAAACTACTGAGGTCAATAATATATGGTTCAGCAGTTTTAGTGTCTTCAGTAGTTGCAGGTGCTGAAGCAGATGTTTGAGTTTGGCCTTCAGTATTTGTTGAATCAGAAGTTTGTGAAACTTCTGATGGTCTTGAAGTTGACTTAATGACTGTTTGAGGAGTCCATGGTGTAGGATCCTCATCATCAAACCTTTGATCACCATAATAAGTAGGTTTGGAAGAAGTGACAGTCTTTTCAGGTCCAAAGTGGAAGTTGTCAAGGTCAAAAAGTTCAGCAGGATGTGCTGGAATAAGAGTGTGTTTTGACTCATTGAACTTGACATTCAATGTTTCTTCTACTATCCTGGTGTGAGAATTAAAAACCTTGTAGGCTTTTCTAGTTGAAGAGTAACCAAGAAAGTAACCTGAGTCAACTTTGGCAGCAAACTTTGAAATAGATTCCTTGATGTTCAAGATGAAACATTGACACCCAAAAGCCCTGAAAAAGGAGATAAGGGGCTTCATGCCATGAAGAACTTCATAGGCAGTCTTGGAATGTCTCTTGACCACAAGAACTCTATTCTGAACATAACATGATGTGTTAACTGCTTCTGCCCAAAAGTACAAGGGCAGTCCAGAATCAGCTAACATTGTTCTTGCTCCTTCTATTAAGGTTCTGTTCTTCCTTTCTACTACACCATTTTGTTCAGGAGTTCTGGGAACACTGTATTGTCTAATAATCCCTTTAGACAAACAGAATTCATCCAGAGTTTTGTTCCTGAACTCTGTCCCATTATCACTTCTAATGGTTTTGACAGGTAGAGAATATTGTTTCTCCACTTGTAGAATGAAGAACTTGATGATTTCAGCAGCCTCATCCTTGGAGAATAAGAAGAATACCCATGTGAATCTTGAGTAGTCATCAATGATGACTAAGCAGTACTTCTTCTTACCAAGGCTCATAATCTTGACAGGTCCAAATAAGTCCATATGGAGTAGTTGAAGACATGCAGTTGTTTTTGATTCTTCAATAGACTTATAGGAGGACTTATGCTGTTTTCCCTTTAAACAGGATACACAGTGTTCTTGACACTGGTATACTTTCAAAGGTAGACCTCTGACCAAGCCCATTTTTGTGACTTTATTTATGGTTTTAAAGTTCACATGGCCAAGTCTCCTGTGCCAGAGATCAGTTTCTGAAGTTGATGCCCTTGAGAAGAAACAGGCAGTGTTGTTCAATACTTTGTCTTTCTCAATGTCCACTGCATAGACATTGCCACATCTTTTGGCAATCAGCAAAGTATGATCTTCAATGATCTTCTCTATCAACTTCTGGCCTTCTGGTGAGATGATCTTGCATGCTGTCTTTGTGAAAAAGGAAGAATATCCTTTATCACACATTTGTGACACACTCAGCAAGTTGTATTCAAGGTTTTCCACCAGATTGACCTTGTCAAACTGTATTTTGCTAGAGGAGACATTGCCATGTCCTAGCACATATCCCTTAGCATTGTTCCCAAAGGATACAGATCCTTCTTTTTGGCTGATAAAGTTGTTTATCAGGTATTTGCATCCAGTCATGTGCATAGAGCCTCCACTATCAACATACCATATGCTGTTTAAGCCCCTGGAAACTCTCTGCACACAATAGCAAATTAGTTAGATTTAGGAACCCAAGCCTGTTTGGCTTTGGGTTTGCTCTTGAGAACAGTTACAGTTTTTTCTTGACCAGGTTGAGAAATCCATGTCTTTTTGGCAATGGATTTTTCATTAAGACCCATGGTGGTATCCTTTTCAGGACCACCATCAACCTTGGTCATCAGTAGTTGTACCATGTTCATTAGATTTTGTATCTCAGCAGTTTGTGAAACTGCTGATGATTCAGGTCTAACTACTGACAAAGAATTTTGAGAAAAAGATTTTAGTTGAGATTTTATCTTTTTCTGAGAAAAGGTGTTTTCAGGTTGTTGTTTCTTGGGTTTAAAGATTCTTTCATAATCATTTCTGATTTGATTTCCCACAACCTGTTGTTTAATTTTTTGATTGAACTGAATTCCTTTTCTGTATCTACAAAATTCAGTTTTGTGGTTGAACAGACCACAAATTTCACACTCTTTTGCCTTTTGTTTTTGATCTAAAGGCAAATTTCTGACATTCGTGTAAAGATTTTGCTCATCAGTAGTTTTCAGGATCTCAACTCCTGATGTAGATGAAACTACTGATGGCTTGTTGTCAGATTTTGTTAATACTTCTGAAGTACTTTCTTTGAAAATACCAGGATTTCTGTTTAGAAAGTTTTCATGGAAAGATGTGCAGTCTTTCCCTTCAGAAGTTTCATTTGAAACAATTTTTCTCCCATCTTCAGTAGTTTTGGGAGAGAAATCTGTTGGTGTTTCAACATGATGGTACCCTATGCCAAACTTAACATTTGAAGCACTTTGTTTGTTTAGCAATAATTGGTACCCCTTACAAGATTCCACCCATTTTTCACATGTGATCCTGGTGTCAACAAGATCTTGTCTGACATCTCCCAGGTCATTTAGCCTGATTTTAATTTGTGCTTGGGTTTCAATAGCCGAGTCAGTTAATTTAGAAACTTCTTTTGTTTTAGCACATAGTTTTCTTTCTAAATCACATTTCATCTGTGTGTATTTTCTTTCTAAATCATTGGCTTTTCCTTGCAAGAATTTGAGCAAAGTTTTGTCAAAGATTCTTTTGATACCTGTGACAATGCAGATTTTGAAGTACAGCCTTCAAATGCCATTAAGGCAAAGTTCTTTCTGCCATTGTCTGGTTCTCCCCAGTTGATGTCAAACACCTTGTTGTCTGCATCAGGATTGCACTCTGTGGTGTCAAAAGGGAGACTGCTCCAGTCAACATACCCTGAGGTAAAAAGACTTTGTTGAGAGGGTTGTTGAGGCTGTGGAGGATGTTGAGCAGCTGGAAAGGGAGGGATTGATTGTTGGCTCTGCATCTGTTGAGCAGGCATTTGAACATATTGTACTTGTGGCATGTATTGCTGTTGAGGAGCTTGTGCCTGTACAAAATGAGCACTCCCTTGAGTTCCATTATTCCTATTATAATTGGAGTTATAGTTATTTCCAGATTGTGATTGGTTAAAGCTAGAGTTTCTACACTCTCTAGCAAAGTGTCCCAACTTCTGACACTTGTGACATCTCAGTTTAGATTTGTCAAAACCAATTTTTGTATTACAGGTCAATCCTGGAAATTTCCTTCCTGGCCTTTTATAAAACTTGTTAGTTTTAATGCTTAGCATGGCCAGTTGGTGTAAAATGTCCATTTCTTCTAAGTCATCACTGCTAAAGTTTTTCAAATCATCCATGATAAAACATAGATTATCAGCAGTTTGACTTTGGTCATCATTGTCATAACCTGGGAAAGATCTTTCTGATGAGATCCCAGTTGTTATGTCAATGTTGTCATAAGATCCATAGGAACAAGTTGGTGAGTCTTGTCCCAAAAGTGCTGTACTACCTGGAAGGTAGTCATCAGTAGTTTTACCAGATGATTGCAATTTCTTCTTTTGATCAATTTCTCTCTCAAAAGTAAGTAATCTCCCATGGAGTTTTGTAAGAGTGAGGGAGCTAAAATCTGGTGAGGATCTTAAAACAATGGAGTATGTTTCCCATTTGTCTGGTAAAGACCTTAAAAATCTATGTAGCGTAGACACTGTTGTATAGGTCTGACCATTTAACTTTAGCTCAGATATTAATGAGGAGAATCTTTCAAATTGTTGAGTTAAAGTTTCCCCATTAATATGAGCAAATGTCTCATATTGTTGAGCTAAAATCTCTCTGGTGTTGGCAATCACCTCCTCAGTTCCTCCAAACTGTTCTTTAAGACAATCCCAGAGTTCTTTGGCACTTTCACAATGTAAAAGGCCAGAGTATATCTCATTTGGGAGAGCCATTGCCAACATAGAGAATGCTTTTGCATCTAGCTCAAGTTTTAGGAAATCATCATCTGTAAATTCTTTTGGGTCCTTAGGGACCTCAACATTAGTTTCAAGATTGACATTTACTGGTTCGTGAGGACCATATATCACAGATCTCCAACAACCTGTGTTGGTCTGTGACAAGGTATGTGCCATTCTCTTTTGCCATATGTTGTATTCGTTTCTTACAAGCATGGCAGGTTTAGTAGCAGAACCAGTATTATGTGGATCCATTTTAAATAGTATTGATTTGTCAGATGACTCTTTTAAGTGATGGATGTTGATAAAAAGTGAACTTTTGATCTTTTTATTGAGTATCAATAAGAGCTTTGTGTCTGATTCTCAATTTGTTAGATTGATATGTGATCAGATAAACCAATGCTCTGATACCAATTGTTGGATCAGTTTGCTCTTTTGTTTAAGTAAGAACTTGCTATCTTTGACACTTAAGTGTTTAGCAAGCTCTTGTATATCAGATTATAAGCACAGCGGAATGTATAAGTTAAAGCAACACTTTTTATACTTAAGAAGAGTTATTACTCCCCCTAGATGATTGAAACTAATAATGACAAGTATTTATTATGAATCTAAGCAGTAAATGAGAATTAGATACTTAGGCAGATTCACAATAAATACTGAAATGGAATAGAACAGTGAAAGTGTTTGAAGGATTTTTCTATTAAAATCAATGTCTAAAATAGAAGGTTGAAGCCTCCTATTTATAGACGTTTACATACATGTATCTTGCCCAAAAAGCAAGTACAGAAATATCAGAAACAAGTTGCACAAGTTGCAACATTGAAACTAACAAATACAGCTAAAAGTAATAATAAACAATAAACTACTGATACAAAAGGCGGTGGAAAATATCTGATGCTAAGTGCTGATGAATGACAAACTACTGATGAGTAGTTTGTCTTCAGTACTTCTGAAGTGAACTTGTCTGGTTTGGACTTCAGAACTTCTGATGAAGTTTCTTCTTCAGCACTTCTCATATCTTCTCTTCAGCAGTTTCTTGTCTTCTCTTCAGTACTTCTATACTTAGCCAAAATGACAGAAGTGAATTAGACTAAGGTTTCCAAAAGTGGTTTCACAAATCCTCTTTGTCCTAACAACCCTCCTCCCCAGTAAACTTCGTGGGGTTGCATGAGTTGAAGTGTTTGAATGTGCACCGAAATTGAGTTGCACCCTCTGTGTTGGTACTGTTGCTGTTTTGGGTTAACTCACTAACAAGATTTGGAATCACTGCAGCAATTTGCTCAGCGACAAGAGAAGCAAGGCGACGATCAGAACGTTGTCCAGAAGCACGAACAGTGCGTTGGCTAGCATCACGGAGCATACGGCGAGCAGACATCTACAAGACAGTCAATGAAAAATTATGAGATTAATAAATGTAAGTGTATAATTGCATAAAGGATTATGAATACAAGATATTGTATGTGAAATAGGAGTATATCATTTGAAATATTTGCATAACATGTTTGGATTGCCCTTGTCTAGCTATAAAGCCCAACAAGAACGTTGACTTTTCAAAGAAATTGAGCCCAATGGTGATCAAAGAAGACATGCTTTAGCCTATAAGTGGACACTCACTCCAGGAATCCCCAGGTAAGCATAACAGGTCCGTAAATGGATTTATGCGCTATGCTTGCCTATGCCAGAAAACCCAGTGTACAGGCATCCACCCTTCCAGATTGCACGTGTCCTTTTTCACACTCATTAAAGTTCAACAACTTTGAAGGAGCAAAAATAAGAGTAGGCATTATGCCTAAGAGTGTCTTCATGAAAGGTACTGCTCCCGCTCCATGATGATGTAGTCTTTCCACTCCTTGTAGGACACCATCTCTATACACCATGATGAAAGATGAGGAGAAATGGAGAAGAAGGGGAAAGATTGAGGAAGGAAAGTGGAGGGTAATGAGGGGAATGATGAATTAGGAAATGTTGTACCTGAAAGTTGAAATTCGGTTATAGTCTAGGCTAAAAGGCATTCTAATAACCTAATTCCCTATAACCATGGCTCTGATACCAATCTGTAACACCCCAACCGATGGCGGAATCATCGAGGTGCCACGTAGTGACGATTGTTCAAAAGCACATGGTACTAAAATGTAAATATTATTGAATAAACCAAAATTGTCTTACATGATAATGGAAATTACATTGTCTAAATGAAATGTAAATATTGAAATAACTGAATTAAAATAAAGCACTAAATGTCTCTTGCTAAAGCATTAGATCAAACTGCACCTGAAACATGTACAAAAATAGGTTTGGTCAACATAAGAAATGTTGGTGAGCATTCCTAGTTTTGATATATATAGTAAGTTAAAAAGATATACAATTCAAGTGCATGCTACAGTGCAAATATGTAAACTATGTATCATACAAATGAGCGAAATCAACCCTGTGACTGTATAATGTACTGTATGAACGGTGGTGTACTCATCCAATAAATGGGTGATAACTTAACAATGGCCACGGATTCTCCGATGAAAAAGGGGTAGAATCAATCTAGGCGGATTGTCAATCCAAATAGCGCTATCCAATGTTAAGGTCGGCTTGTATAATGCTAATGATTTCACTAAGTACAAATGTATTATACATGTAATGTCTAAGCATAAAACACGTTTGTAAGCAAATGCACATAGTACTAGAATTGTATTGTAAAAATGTGAACTTGTATTTGTAATTTGTACAAGTGTACATGAAACACCCCAAAAATGAATAAAAGCAAAAAGGGGATAGGAAATACTCACTGTTTATGTAATAGCTTGTAATTGAACTTGGACAACGAAATATGAGTTGGAATTATCCCAAAGAATCAACCTAAAGAATTTGATAATGTGTAAGGAAATAACTCTAGGATACATGGAATTCTAGGGTTTCGAATTGGAGATAAACGTTTATTTGATTAATAAGCAAATTGTTTATTAAATATAAGAAATTTAATAAATAAATAAATAAAAGTCTTTTTGTAAAATTTTAAGTTAAATATAGTCACAACATAAGATTTTGATTATGAAAATAATTTTTATAAAATTATTTTCTTGAAAATAGAATATTTACTTTAATTATTTCAAATTGTCAAAATAGGACTTTAATATCTAAAAATATTAAAATTAAATAATTTCTGAATCAAAAATTGTATTTCAGTTCTAGATAATTAGAATTAATTTATATAAAATTTTGGTGCAAAAATATTGAAAAATGAATTTATTATGATTTATTTATGATTAAAACTAACAAAAATTAATTAAAAATATAAAATAAACGGTTTTTCTGAAATAAAAATATTTTCTGGAATGTTTAAGAATATACAAGTTTAGGATAATTTTTGTGAGATTTAATAAAATCGTTTAGATATTTTTATAGAATTTAATAAATATAAATGAATAAACTTGTATTATTAATAATATATATTAAATAAATTATTTTTGAAAAACTAAAATTTGGGTGATGAACTTTATCATTTGAAGATCATATGTTAATTTTTGTAGAATTTATAAAGCACTTTTAGTATTTAAAACTGATTTTAAAAGATTAAATATGTTAAGTATATATATAAAATGGCAAAAAAAAATATATGTTGGTTATGGGAATCGAACCCGGGCCTCTGGCCGGTTCGGGTTTTATCACAAGCGTGGCCACCAACTGAGCCACACCCTGAGAACGAAATATATTAGATTGGAATTAATTATATAGGTTAAATGAGATAAATGGTTTAAAGGAAGAAAAATAAAAGGGAGTATGTGGGATTCGAACCTGGCCACGAGGCCGGTTCGTTTCCTTTCTTCACACGCGTATATACCAGCTGGTCTATACCAGCTGGTCGTATGTTTATGGTTTGAAAATAATTATATACACTAACAGATTCAAGTGTTCTTCCCCAATTCTTAACATTTCGAGCCCTAATTATCAAATCAACATAATTGGTGATCATTAGCCCCTGAATCTTTGGGGCTAATGATCACAAGGTGCCGAAGGTTATATCCCACAAAAAAAGACTTACAAATACTCACGAATCGGGTCTGCGAGTTAGACAAAAGAGACGCCCCAAAAAACGATTTGAACGGCTTCAATAATAGATTTAAAGCAGAAATTGAGTGTATAGGGATGTTTATCGGCTATCTGAGATGGTCTAGGCATGTCCAATTTATAGTATAAAAGTTGGATTGAAGATTTGGTAAGCTTTGACTCGGCTTGAATGTTTTGACGCGGATCGATGTAAAATAGGTATGATTGGCGATGATTATAGCTGTAAGTTGACGCGTCTGGTCAATAACAATCAATACCTTTCCATAATCTGATCAATTAACGCGTTTAGGTGCTTGATTGATGATGAAATCGCGCGACAGTTGACTTTTTGAAGTCAACTGTTCAGTTTTCAACTTTGTATATAATTATAAATATAGGTTTCTAAACAGATATCATGGTGTAGCCCAATTGGTTTGATGTGTGTGTATGTAATGACTCGGCTTGGGACGCGGGTTCGAATCCCGTCCCAAGCATTTATTTTTTTTACAATGTTTCATCTATAATATTATTATTATTATCTTATATTATGATTAAACGAACCCGAATGTATCACAGAATATTTTTTTTAAACGTTCGAGAATAAGGAAAATGTCACGTCTCATTAATTGCGGTTTAACGTACATCGAAATAAATAACAAAAATACATAGAAATGACGGATGTCACACACCCACACATTATTTCTGCTGCAAAGAGACAATATCAAAGATTGTAAATTAAACAGCATCAGTGCTTGGGAGACGTCTAATTACTTTTGTGTGTTATATATAATAATATTAATAACTGAAGCTGGGTTTTTTTTTCGATGATTATGTTGTGATATTGACGTTACGGGTTAACGTCAAGGTCGAGTTAATTTACAGCATCAATGCTCCTCCTCTATGTATTTGATAACTGAAGTTGGGTTTTTTTTTTCGATGAACCACCTCCGGCAAACGTCTCCGGTAAACGTCACAGGAAACATCACCGAGACTTGGGAGACGTCTTCACCGATGAACATTAGTCCGATGATGACGTGGAGATCCTACCGTTTCAGATGTCTTCTTCTCCGATGAGTTCGTCTTCTCCGATGAGTTAAGTTTTTTTCTTTCGTTGAAGTCTTCTTCTTCTCCGGTCAGTTCTTCGTCTTCTCCGGTGAGTTCAATTTTGTTTTCTTTAGTTGAAGTCTTCTTCTACTCCGGTGATTTCTTCGTCTTCTCCGGCGAGTTGAAGAGAGAGACGGGTCACAGAAGGAGAGAGACGGGTCACAGAAGAGAGAGACGGGTCAGGGAATGTAATGTGATTTTGTCTTCTCTCATCTCTCTCTTTCGTCTTCTCCGATGGAACTTGTTCGTCTTCAATTTTGTTTTCTTTACCCCTGAACTTCTTCTCTCGGTGATTTCTTTAGTTGAAGAGGGAGACGGGTCACAGAAGGAGAGAGACGGGTCAGGGAAATAATTAATGAGGAGAGAAGGAGAGAGAGAGTGGGTGATGACGTGGCGGTAAGTTATTGGTTGTATTTGGAGACGTCTCGGCCGGAGACGTCTGAGACGTCTTGAAATCTGTGACCTCTCTCTCCAAAGAGGGGGGATAGGGCTATTTATGCAAATCACTCGGTCAACAGGCTATTTTGGCCATTTTCCCTTTTTTTTTTTATGATGGAATGGGTAAAGCTTGTAGCTAGGCCTGTAAACGAACCGAACGAACACGAACACAGGCATGTTCGTGTTTGTTCATTTAACTTTAACCGAACACGAACACGGACAGATAATCGAACACATTTTTGTGTTTGTATTCGTTAAATAAGAAATGTGTCTTGTTCGTGTTCGTTTATGTTCGTTCATTTAAAACTTTAACGAACAGTTCACGAACATAAATGAACACAAATGAACATAAATGAACACAAATGAACATAAACGAACACAGACAAAAAACGAGTTAATAATGATTCATCACAGTTGAACCAAAAGGGTGTTTGGGATTACATTTTAAATCTGATTTTTAGATTATTGCGTTTTGAAAACGCAGATAATCAGTTTTTTATGCTACCAAAACGCAATAATCTATAAGCAGCTCCACCTCTGCTTTTCCAAAACGCATAATCTATTTTGAATAATCAATCCCAAACACCCAACAAGTCTAATAAATCATAATGCAAACCAAATCTTAATTAATAGTTTGAATGTACATGATTCATTCAAAATATTCATCATATATCTACCCAAAAAAAAAAAAAAAAATTCACCATGATTCATCCAAAAAAAAACATCCATATCCACCAGCCATGTTTGTGATATGGTTAGAATAGGTTAAGTTTTTAGAAAATAAGATACCTATCAAAAGGAAATAAATAATAAAAAAAAAGGTAAGTTTAATTAAACGAACATAAACAAACAAAAATAAACGAACGAACATAAATGAACGAACAAAACGTGTGTTCATGTTCGTTCGTTTAACTAAACGAACAAAAAATTGTGTTTGTGTTCGTTCATTTATTTAAATAAACGAATACAAACGAACTTCTCGCCGAACAGTTCATGAATGTTCGGTTCTTTTACAGGCCTACTTGTAGGTAGTAGTAGGAGCTTTTTCTTAAACGCAAGTACTAATAGCTTTTTAATATAAAGTTTCTTCTCCTAACCTAAAAGTTTCAAGCTCCTTCAACCAAACAAGATTTTTTATTGAGTTAGAGCTTTTTTTTAAAAGCTTGAAGCTCATAAAAGCTCTTTGTCAAACATACCATTTAAATAGATAAATATGAATTTTTGTTTAGATTAATAAACCATACAAATTAGCTAAAATATTATTAGTAATATATATTATAACCATTACCATAATAGGGTTATGATGAAATACAGTGAAAGAAAAATAAGAAGTTATAGGAAGAGTATCAAACGGACTTTGATTGAATTCAGTCGAGCGGCATTGAAACCGTCTTATCGAACCCTACAATCTTAGATTTTTAGGTTTTCGCTTTTTTGGATTTTTAGCTTGTAGTTTTTAGAATTTACGTTATATCATTTTGTCTTTTATGTAGCATTGTGTTTTTTTCTTATATTCATAATTGTGTCATTTTTGCGATTCATGTGTCTTTTTTCTTCAACATTGTGTTATTTTTTCTGCATTGTGCCATATTTCGTAATCTATTGTATCTTTTGTATCCTTCTCACCCTTCTCATTTTTGTTATAGTGTATAGTATTACTTGACCCTATCATAATATACATATAAATCAAATCTAATATGATCCTTTTTCCTAAGATATTATATAACACTTATGCACGCTCAAGACGCTAACAGGTAAGAGGATCCGGTTTGTAACAAATTAAAGAAAATTGTCAAAAGTAAAAAATTAGCTTTATCGTTAGATAAGAGTCCAGCCTCTCACGGGCCACTATTAAATTTTGTCATGAACTTAAACCCAACTAATGTCAGTAATAACACCACAATGAGACTAATTAGGAAGCCCAATTCAAGAATTAGTATGTCTTAACTCTTAACAGATTATATAGGATTGTTAGCATAAAAGGAAGGGTAGAATAGGAATGAACTAGTGTATGAATGATCTAGTTTTCCCATCTCAATTTCTTTGTACTCCCATCTTCTTTTTAATGATCTGTGTTGACTATCCTTGTATATGTCTTGTTCGATTAACTTATTCTATTAACCGATATTAGATCACTTCATATTAGCTTGCCCATGATAGACATGGTTGGTAGTAGAAAGTTGGGGTTGTATAACTTTAACATGGCATGTCTTAGGGTGTCGGTGTGCAATCGGATAGGCCATTCAGGTAACCCCAACCTGCACGATAACACCGTCGCTGCCTTATCGGGTAGGGATTGCGGGTGGTGGTCTCGAGCTGCTGTAGCTAATGTGGGTATGTTCGCAAAGTTTAAAATGTAACCGCTTGAAGAAACCTAGAAGTAAAAAAGTGCTGGAGTAAAAAAGATGTTTGTGACAAATTGTAAAATATTAAAAGTATAGGGGTTAGAAATAAGAAGAATTAAAAAATTAATAAAGCACAATGACAAGCTCTAATGCACAACAAAGTTGCTATTTAATATATAAGGAACTAGAATATTTCTGGAAAGCTTTTTGAGATAGACAAATCTAATTTGAGCGTTATAATATTTGTTATGATGTAACATAGAAATTAATGTACTGTAATATGAGAAAACAACAATTTTAATCATGTGAATCATCATCATCATTCGTACCCAATAATTCCCACAAATAGTAAAACTATTGTTAAGGTCTGGGAAGAGTGGAATGTAGGCAAGCCTTACCCTCATCCCTAAGGATAAAGACGTTGCTTCCAGAAAGACCCCCGACTCAATACACAATAAAATCTTAACCTTAATTTTACGTCTCCACGAACTACTATCCTGGACCATATCCTCAGAGAGGTGCAACTCTATCAAGTCCCGCCTTACGCTCATCGCAAGTCAACTTGGGTCTACCTTTACTCCTCTTCCCATCGACAGTGAATAAGAATGAAAATGTATATTAAAAAGAAAATGTACGTTTGGATGAGGAGTAGAGCCAGAAGCAACACCACCCTCTAGGCTCGTCCCCGTTGTTATCATTGTGTGGAGGATGGTTGAGAGGCGTCTCTTTCTGGGTCAATATGACCATTTTGCATAGAGGGGGGGGGGGGGCAAAATAGAACCGTTCGAAAAAAGGTAACTTTAAAAAAAAATAATTTTTCTTAAATAAATACAACCTTTTGCCTTTCACTTTTTTACACCCACTTTCACATTCTCTTTAATCTTTATTAACACTCTAATTATTTCTACACAACTCATCATGGAATTCGTAGTTTTAATTTTTTTTTAAGAAATCTTGTATTTTTTTAAGTTTTTTTTTTTTTTTTTTTTTTTTGTAATTTTAGGTTTATTTATATTAATTTTACTTTTTTAAATATTGAATATTAATTAATTAAAAAAGACAAAAAAGAAACGAAAAAGGGGAGGCCCTTCCTCAACATCCTTGGACCATCATTTGGGTGATGATCTTGCCCCACGCTGACATGGCAGCTGATGTGGAGGACCTTCCCCAAGAATTCGCTTCCTTCACACCCCAGAGCCTTAGTCGTCTATCTTCTCCTTACCTTCATCCTCTTCATCGCAATTTATGTAGCAAACCAGAGAATCTTAATATTGTTTATCCTGCTTCAAGGTTTTCTGGATTTTGCGTCTAGTCAGCCGGTTTGACCTTTCTTTCCACCGGCTTTTGGGTCCGGCCGCCGACCACTGATTCGGCCGGGCGGTCCCATGTCGAAAAGATCCAACACCACAACTCAGACCAGATAAAGCTTCAGTCGCCAGTCCGACCAGCCGATCCGGTCTGGGTTTCAAAACATTGTTTAGGAGGGTGGCAATGGTGGACGTTATGAGATTAGTGATTACAAACGGTCAGGATAAAGCTTGTATTGAGGGAATTTGTGGATGTCGCACATGATTAAATTTGTGTTTTAATTAAAGTTTTTCATTTATCAGTAATTCAAATCTTTATTATTAAATAAAAAAATATTTTAGAGTAGTGGTTTAGGGTTGTGCTGACTCAAAATTTTTTTTCCCAGAGTGAACCAGGATAGTGAGATAGCAGTGTAGGATTGAAAGGAATCAGGGCACTCAAGGGTGACGCTCCTCCCCCTTTAAGAAGTGATCATTGCCAATAGGTTATGACAATTAACGTATGAGATTAAATTAGTGGCAAAATTGTATTAACTGTTTTAATTAGTTTGATTGATTTCTTATATTAGGGTATAAATATAAATCTAGCGTGTCTTAAATTTAGGAACTCACATGCAAGTTTCGTCTTTCTTAAACATCAATAACTTTTTTTATACGTATTAATTTTAAATTACACTATAATAATGAGTAAATTTTTATCTTTACTACGAGTATCATATTATTATTATTGTGCATATATATACATACATATATAATTATGTTTCGACTATGTGTTTCTAGTCCATGATGTTTGTTGTTCTGTTTATACGATGGTGTTCTATTCATTTATAGGAGATACATTGTGTTTTGTTTTTAGTTAACACATGGTATATAATGTTTCATTTTGCGGTTAATGAAACGTATATGGTGTTCTATTTTGCATGTTACAAAGGGTACATGATGTTTTATTTTGCTCGTTAAAGTCTTTTATTTTGTAGGAATTTTCTAATGTACTCTTATACCTTTTACCCTAACTATTAACAGTTGTCACATGCCACACTTCTATGGCTTCTCACATATCTTAGGAATTGTAGACTTTGTAGCCAACTCCTAACTAGACTATAGATATAGATAGATAGATAGATAGATAGATAGATAGATAGATAATTCCTTTTATTTCAAACTAGTAATTTTACCCGACGTGAGTTGCAGTGACATCATAACATACGGTAACTTGAATTAATAATGACGAATGAAAACGTAACTTGACTCATTTCCGAAAAAAGATAGACGTAAAAAAATTGACCCATGCGTCGCGCTTGATGTTAACTCGCCAAATTTAAACCAAAGATAAAACATTATTGTAGAAAAGAATAACTAAGTTTAAATAATAACAAAATCACGTATATCAAAATTGATGTCGAAATGATGATGAGGAGAAGCAATTTTTAGCACCTTTAAATAAGCAAAGTGCACAGTTAATAAATTAAGGCGTTTAAATATAAAATTAAATTTATTTAAAGTTTAGGGCATGTATGATAACTTATTAAAGTCATGAGTGTTAAACTTAGGGAGTAAACAACTTAAATTGGTTAAAAGAAAAAAAAAGGTCTAATCAAGTTTAACCCACTAGTAACTGTTTGTTGTTGCAGTTAGTTTTTAGTTATCTCACAGCACATATTGTGAATGGTTTTAATAGATTTCTAATAAGGCTATTGTTATTCCTGCTGTGGAAGTTGAGCCAGCTAGATGTTCATACAACCCATCATTTGAACATCATTAGGTCAAATGGTTATAACAACTACAACAAATGGTTATATATTACTTAATTCGATGCCTACACAGTTATTTCACTCAGTGGTATGTTCAAGTTATTTACTCTTTTCGTTTGTTTACTATTATTAGATTTTTCACCCCCGAGACGCTCCCGGAATATAATCTAGTGGACTATTATTTAAAAGGTTTTTTTTTACATATTTCCCCTCCCTAACTTGCTTTATTACATATTTACCCAGCCTATAAAATCAATTACATATCTCCACTTCCTAACTCATATATATTACATATTTATCCTTTTCATTTAAATTAGTCTTATTAAATTACTATTTTACCCTTAATAAACTTATTAAATGAGTATTACATATTTTCCCAATAGTGTTTCCTTGTTCTTTCACTTGTTGCTCTTCCAAAACAATACATAAAGATCTCATAATCAATCACTCGAAAAAAACACAAAGTTTCAAAAAATGCAGTCCAAAAATTGTTCATAATCAAATGCTCCAAAAACATGGAAGTTTGAAAAATGTAAAATATACCATCTTAAACAATTACAATTATGAAGTTTTGAAAAATGTAACAAAAAATGAAAACTTGAACAATTACATTGGTCTAAACCTCAACATCACTTGCCGTCACCACCGAACCTACCTGGAGTCGGAACCAAACCTAAAAACAAAACACCGGCCATCACAGATTCCTCCCACGGTGGAGGCGCCGCTTTGAACCACCACGGGACACCGTTGTCGTCATCTTTACTCCCCAACCGAACCCATCACCAACACCCAACCATGTCTGTCGTGTACCCCATGACCCGACCTCGAGAACCCACTGAGCCTCGTCCCTGCAACACTCAAACACCACGGACCAGCTCCATCTGAGACCACCATCACAGCGTCGAACCTTCCTCCTTCCGGCCATAAAAACATCACGTTGCCACCACGAAGAGTGGTGGTGGTCAGCTGCAGTCAGGGAAGGGGAGGGGAAGGGGAACAAGGTTTCAAGGTTGGTGGCTTGTGTGTGTTTAGGATAGATTTTAGGAAGAGATTAGATAAGGAACAAGGGTAAATGGGTAATTTTATAAGGAGAGGGGAAATATGTAATTGATTTTATGCGGTGGGTAAATATGAAATAAGACAAGTTAGGAAGGGGAAATATGTAAAAAACCCTTTTAAATAATAGTCCACTAGATTATATTCCGGGAGCGTCCCGGGGGTGAAAAATCTAATAATAGTAAACAAACGAAAAGATTAAATAACTTGAACATACCACTGAGTGAAATAACTGTGTAGGAATCGAATTATGTAATATATAACCATTTGTTGTAGTTGTTATAACCATTTGACCTAATGATGTTCAGATGATGGGTTGTATAAACATCTAGCTGGCTCAACTTCCACAGCAGGAATAACAATAGCCTTAATAGAAACCTATTAAAACCATTCACAATATGTGCTGTGAGATAACTAAAAACGAACTGCAACAACAAACGGTTATACAATATAATTTGTTCGATATTTTCAGCTACAATGATTTCTTTTATATAAGCTTTTGGGTTAGTTATTTCAATTTCTCTAATAAGAAAGATGCATAGACTCCTTTAGTACCAGGAAACAAATACTAATTAGCATAATGAAATTAATTAGCACAAATCGCCTAAACACAAAGATAAGGAAACGAGTCAAAATCTAAACTAATTAAATATGCTATATAAAAAAATACCATATAGATGATGATGTTTTGAGATATGAGGATAATGTTTTGGCATCCGTGAGTAGTTATACGACTAAACAGAGACACTAGAGCAAACAGAGTGATGAGTTTGATGATCTGCTAGGGAAGTTAGGGCAAACAGAGAAGGCGGAACCTAGCAGGGATTGGAGGATAGGAGTGATAAGAGTTCAAGTGGTTTGGATGTTTTAATTCCTGGATTTGGAAGCAGTAGTCTTGTGTCGAGTAGCTGGTAGTTTGTTTTAAAGGCGTTTCATTGGTTTGTGAATATTAATTGGGTCGATTACTTGATACATTGAGGATGATGTGTAGAATTGGTAGTGTTGGTCTTAGGTAAGAGAAGAAGATGAGGAAGAACAATATAAATGTCACACCCTCAAATTTCCACTGCGGGGTTTATACCGCGAGGCGCGTGACATACCAGGATCCCATAGCCATAAGTCATAAGAACGACTCTAAATGCCCAAACCATTTAGTTCGTTAATGAAAATTCACGTTTAGTGTTTACCAAAAAGTTCAGTTAAGTCGCGGAAGCGTAATTCAAACATAACCATATGTTTCTTACTTACCTTCATTCGAAACTCAGGCGGGACTAGGTTACGCATATAGAACTTATTTCTTACTTTAGTACCTTACGCCTAGTATGAGCGGGCGGACGTATGACTGCATATCCCTGTTACTCATAAGTATATGGTAGATTCGTGGGAACACATTAGATCGGGACTTGTTACACACACTCTTGGGGAGTTACGTAAAGCCTGCGATGTAATGCAACATCACAAGGGAGGATGAAACCTACTAATGGCTGATAGCCACGATTGGAGGAACGAGTGGTACAGCTTACCACTAAACTGGTTCACATAGGACTAGAGAAGGAGATTGTACGTGATGAGAACCATATAACACTGACATCGCAAAAGAGGAAGGATAAGAGATGGAAGGAGAACGTAACACCCTGTGGTGAAATCCAGAAATTTTGTTATATAAAGACGGATGGGTCTGAGATCGACGCCTACACTACCAGGCTATAGGAGATAGCCACTATAGGCTCAAATCTATTTAACCTACCTTACAAATGGATTGAACTTTATACCGAAAGGGTGGGCCCCTTAGATTCGTGGCTTGGCCACTGCAGCTCACCTACAAATCTTTCACTTGACTCGCAAACTCACAGATGAGACTGCTGATCATGGTACCTTTCTGAAGCATGGTACTTCATTTTCTACTGTTGGTGATAGCAAGAGAACGTGGGATAGTGTGAGGTATAAGTCCTGCAACAACAACTACCACAACGGGAACAACAACAATGGGGTTCGTGGGAAAGCATTCGTGATTGGCATTGGGGAAGCTAGGACTGATAACAAGGTCGTGACGGATACGATACTCTTGCCTCTATTTTATATGATACTGGTGCGGACTATAGTTTTGTGTCATCAAAACTTAGAGCATGTTTGGCTCTCCTTATTTTCACCTCCTTATAACTTATTACTTTTCCAAAAAGTTGATAAGTTAAAAAAGTGTTTGGGAAAGGTGACTTATGACTTCTACTTATGAGATTTTATAACATGAAAAAGGAGTTTTTGAAAAGTAAGTGGAGAGTAACTTTTCAAAACTCCTTATGACTTTTTGTAAAAAGTTATAAGGAGGTGGAAATAAGGAGAGCCAAACATGCTCTTAGTAAACAATTAGGGATGGTTCCTACTCTTCGAGATACCCCATACTCGATTGAACTGGCTGATAGGAAGCCTGTCGAGGTAACCCATATACATCGTGACTGTAAGCTCGAGTTGAATGGGCAATTATTTGCCATCAACCTCTTACCTATCACCCTAGGTAGCTTTGATCTCGTGGTTGGCATGGACTGGTTGTCCAAGCAACACGCTGAAATTCTCTGTCAGGAGAAGATTGTTCGTATCCCCCCTCCCAAGTGGAGAACTTTTATCTATACAGGGTGATCGTGGTGGTGCCATGGTAGGCATCATCTCCTATCTGAAGGCCCAGAAGTGTATTCGTAAGGGTTGTCCAGCCATTTTGGCTAACATATCAGGTACTCGAGCTGGAACTGAAACCAAGATTGAGGACATCCCAGTGGTCCGAGACTCCCCAGATGTCTTCCCAGAGGAATTACCTGGACTTCCACCCGTTCTTCAAGTGGAGTTCCAGATTGACCTTGCACCTGGAGCAGCGCCAATTGCACGCGCACCATACCGTTTAGCACCAGGTGAACTTCAAGAACTGTCTACCCAACTCCAAGAGCTATTGGATAGGGGTTTCATTAGACCTAGTTCTTCGCCATGGGGAGCTCCAGTTCTGTTTGTTAAGAAGAAAGATGGGAGCTTTCATATGTGCATAGATTATCGGGAGTTGAACAAGGTAACGATTAAGAACCGATATCCTTTGCCTCGTATTGATGATTTGTTCGACCAACTGCAAGGGTCGAGCTTCTACTCAAAGATTGATTTGAGGTCGGGGTACCATCAGCTGAGAGTCCGAGAGGAGGATGTGGCGAAAACGGCGTTTCGAACCCGTTATGGACATTATGAGTTTTTGGTTATGCCATTTGGGCTAACTAATGCACCTGCGGTGTTCATGGATCTAATGAACCGTGTGTGCAAGCCTTACTTGGACAAATTCGTCATAGTGTTCATAGATGACATATTGATCTATTCCAAGAGCAGGGAGGAGCACGAGCAGCACTTGCAGTTAATCTTGGAACTACTGAGGGATGAGCAGCTGTATGCAAAGTTTTCTAAATGCGATTTTTGGATTCGGGAAGTCCAATTCCTTGGGCATGTGGTCAACGAGGCAGGAATACATGTGAACCCAGCCAAGATTGACGCTATCAAAAAGTGGGAGGCTCCTAAGACCCCTACTGAAGTGCGCCAATTTCTTGGTCTCGCGGGATATTATCGCAGGTTTATTGAGGGATTTTCTAAGATCGCTCAACCTCTCACCGCCCTAACGCAGAAAGGTATTACGTATAAGTGGGGAGATGCCCAAGAATCTGCCTTTCAGCTACTAAAGTCCAAACTTTGCAGTGCACCGATATTATCGTTGCCTGAGGGTACAGAGGACTTTGTAGTATATTGTGATGCATCTATCCAAGGCTTAGGGTGCGTACTGATGCAACGTGATAAGGTAATTGCGTATGCCTCACGACAACTGAAGGTCCATGAGAAGAACTACCCCACTCATGATTTGGAACTGGGAGCGGTAGTTTTCGCTCTCAAAATCTGGAGGCACTACCTCTATGGAACCAAGTGCACAATTTTCACTGACGAGAAGGTACTAAACATACGACAACGTCGTTGGGTTGAACTTTTGAACGATTATGACTGTGCCATCAAGTATCATCCAGGGAAAGCTAACGTAGTAGCTGATGCCCTCAGTCGAAAGGAAACGAAACCCAAAAGAGTGCGAGCCTTACAACTCACCATTCACTCTAACCTTCCTGATAAGATACGTGAAGCCCAGGGTGAGGCATTGAAGGAAGAAAACATCGGGCTTGAGACCCTACATGGTGCAGATAAGCACTTGGAACTGAGAACAGACGGTCTGCAGTACTTCATGAATCGAGTCTGGATACCACGATTTGGGGATCTCAGACAACTGGTGCTCGATGAAGCACATACCTCTCGCTATTCGGTACATCCTGGTTCGGACAAGATGTATCAAGATCTTAAGACTCTGTACTGGTGGCCAAACATGAAAGCCGAGATAGCCACTTATGTTAGTAAGTGCTTGACTTGTGCGAAGGTTAAGATTGAATACCAAAAACCTTCAGGCCTACTCCAACAACCAGAGATTCCAATGTGGAAATGGGATGGAATTTCCATGGACTTCATTACAAAGCTTCCTAGAACGCCAACGGGCCAGAACATGATTTGGGTTATCGTGGACCGTTTAACCAAATCGGCCCACTTCCTGGCAATAAAAGAAACGGATTCGTTAGAAAAGCTGGCGAACCTATACATCAAGGAGATAGTCTCTAGGCATGGGGTGCCTACTTCCATTATATCTGATCGTGATGGGCGATTCACTTCTCGTTTCTGGACTACTCTCCAAGATGCTTTAGGAACTCGTCTTGATATGAGCACAGCCTATCACCCACAGACGGATGGACAAAGTGAGCGCACCATCCAAACATTAGAGGATCTGCTATGAGCATGTGTGGTGGACTTTGGTAATAACTGGGATAAGCACTTGCCCTTAATCGAATTCTCTTACAACAACAGTTACCACACTTCGATACAGTGTGCGCCTTTCGAGGCACTTTACGGGCGCAAGTGTAGGTCTCCTATTTGTTGGACTGAGGTTGGGGATAGCCAACTAACAGGTCCCGAACTCGTGCACGAAACTTCTGAGAAGATAGTGCAAATTAGAAACCGGATGGCTGCTGCTCGGGACCGACAGAAAAGTTATGCTGACAAACGTCGAAAACCTTTGGAGTTCCAGGTTGGGGACAAGGTTTTGTTGAAGGTGTCACCATGGAAAGGAGTGATACGCTTTGGGAAACGGGGGAAGTTAAATCCCAGATACGTCGGACCTTTCGAGATCGTTAAGAGGATTGACCAGTAGCTTACCAGCTAAATCTACCAGATGAACTCAGTGGAGTTCACAATGTATTCCACGTCTCAAACTTAAAGAAATGCTTATCTGATACGACACTGGTAGTACCACTGGAGGAGATCCAGGTGGACGATCAGCTACGGTTCGTGGAAGAACCAGTGGAGATTCTTGAGCAGGGCGTCAAGAAACTCAGACAAAGCACTATACCTATTGTTAAGGTACGGTGGAATTCCCGTCTAGGACCGGAATACACGTGGGAGCGCAAAGATCAGATGCGGCTCAAATACCCACACCTCTTTACTGAACCTGAAATCGTACATAGATCAAACGCGGAACATAAAGCAGCTCTTTCAAAGTGAATTTCGGGGCGAAATTCCTTTCAACTTGGGAATGATGTGACATCCGGGAACCAAGCACACATTTTTATAGCTGGCTTTATTGTTTACTTGCTGAATTTCGGGACGAAATTCTTTTCAACTTGGGGATGATGTGACACCCCGCATTTTCAGGTTAAATACTTTTACTAAACTCTAGTAAACTTAGATGTTCATACATGGCTAGATACTTAACTAGGGTTAGTTAAGTAGGTTAACATGTGTTAGAAGATGCTAACATATGTTATAAGTAGGAAAATCCTTGTTAAACACACACATGAGTCCTGTATCCCAAACGTTGGTGAATTATGTGGCATACATAGCAGTAATACGTACAATTGAATTATGGTGAACATGAAGTACGTGCTTATGTGAATTACATGTTTTTGTGAATGATCGCCTAACTGAAAGATAATACGTAGATTATGTAAATTACGTGCGCAACATGATTAATATATTATGTAATAATGAAAACAATGGTTTCTATGCAATTTAGGGTGACTAATATTATTGGGTCCGGTATTGGGCTATAACATGATTAAAAGGTCAAGTTAATGGACTAGAAGGGCCCTAAAACCCAATTACTTGGGGAACAAGCAAGGCCCTCTTATAATTAGGAGGCAAGAAAAAGATAAAACCCTACTTCTTCTTCTTGTTTGTGCCGTGCGAAACCCCCACCCCCTTCTCTCTTGGCTTTCAAGCAATCAAGTAATCTTTCACCTAATCAAGCTAGTTCGGGTTTAATCTCAAGGCTCTAGGGAGTTTTAGCATTGCAAGGTATACATCCTTATGATTTTTGATGAATTATAATACTTGAAAAACCTTAAAAACTCTAAAAATAATATATGTAGAATCGCATGTATGTATGTGTAGGAGTTCTTGGATGTTCTTGATGATTTGATGATGATTGTTATTAGTAGCCATGATTAGGGTTTTCACATGATAACATATGTGTTTTGCTATGATTAATATGGTGTTTAATCAGTACTATAGGTGTTATACATGTATTAGGGATGTTCATGAAAAATTAGGGTTTGTAGATTACTTGGGATGCAAGTTTAAGATTCTGGCAGATTCGGTTGAACGTTTTGTAGGGGCTGTAATGGGTTGGTAAATTGATTGTTTTGATGATTTCTTTGCATGATTGTAATGTACAAGGTCTTAGCTTTTCATAATGGGCAAAACCATCAGATTTGGACATCGTTGAGTCGTTTTTGGAATTTTAATTGATTAGAGGTCATATCAGATTTTCGGATTTGTAAATTGGGTTAACTTTAAATGGTCATAACTTGAGATTTACAAGGAGTTAGGTTATGAAATATTTACAGAAGGTCAATATTGGAAAAATAGAGCTTTTCCAAGTGGATTCATCCCGTTTGGATGAATACACAATTTTTGAGAATTTTTCTACTAAACTGACCTGTTGAGGAAATTTTTTGGACATAGCTGTGTTGTACGAATTTTCATAATTTTTGTGTTTGGAATTAAGACAAAACAAAAATAGGTATTGTCAAGTGAATCCCAAATAAAATTCAGTAAACATTTGGGACTCTAATTCATTCGTTAAGTATTTTAAATAAATTGTTTTTCACAGCGCACAATCTGTCCTAAAAACGCAGATTGTGTACGGGGTCTTTATGTGACTATTTGGAGTTTTATGTGGTATGTAATTGACATGTACTTGTGTGAAAACTTGTATGAGATGTAATTGATGTATTAAACTGATAATAATCACTATGATCACCAACGGGATACGTAGGACGTACTTGAGCATGTAGAGTCATTAGGCGTCACTACACGGTTTTGAACATTTTAAAAGTCTTGGATAAACGAGTTACATGGTGTGTTGGTTACACATGTATACTCACCTAGTGACATTTGTAATAGGGAGTCGGTAGCACGTTACTATTCGTGGGATTTGGATTTTCACTTGCGACCTAAGGTGAGTTTCACTACTCTTTTTCTCAAAAGCATGCGTCTCAGGTATGAGACACTTTACTTAACATTTTCTAGTCCGGTTTGGGACTACTTACACATCCCGGGTTGGGATGCCATAGATCCTTGTGAGGGTCGGATTACTTTGCTAGTTCGCAATTGTGTCCTTGATAAACTAAACCATCTCTATCATCTGTAAGTCCTCACGTACCGAATGAGTTGCCAGGGTTGGCAAGCGGGTTATTAGTTGATAGCGTTATTAGGTCTTACAAACCTCACACCGGCTCGGGGAGCGCGGGCGTGAACTATAACTTAACGAAACTTTATCATTGTGGATAGACAATGATGTCAGGCATGCGGCACACTTGTGTGGCTACACGTACATAGCAGTTCGGTATATTCGGTTAGTTATCATGAATGGGTTAGCTACCCTTGACATGCGATGAACTAGTGGTTACACGGTGCGGGGCACCAACACAACTTACTTACTTACGTGGTTTTGGAAACCAGCGTATTTGCATATTAAATTACTTTACTTTGTGAACTCACCAGCTTTATGTTGACACACGATTTACATGCTTTTGCAGGTAGTTAGCTTCCGGTGCCAGGATTAGAAAGCATTATACACTTCACTGCATTTGGGCTCTCGGGCATACACATAAATTATATATTATGCTTTCGTATGGTTTTAATTTGGGCGCATTGTTTTGCGCATAGTTTTTAAAAAGGTTTAAATTTGGTTTACGCTTCCGCAGCTTAACTAAACTTGGTTTTCGAAAACGAACTAAATGGTTTGGGCATTTAGAGTTCGTTCTTGTGACTTATGGCTATGGGATCCTGGTTTGTCATGCGCCTCGCGGTATAAATCCCGCAGTGGAAATTTGAGGGTGTGACAATAAAAGGGTGGCAGGTACGGAGGAGGTGACGGTGACGGCTGAGAGAGATGGCGGAGGTGGTGGCGGCGACGACGAAGAGAGGAGGAGGAGGTGGAGGTGGAGGTGGTGGAACAGTGGAGGTGAGCGTTGGGAGAAAGGTGGCAATGATGGGGATGTGGATGGTGTTAGGGTTTAGATTAAGTGAGTTTTTAGGGTTTGGAATGGGGGAGTTAAATGCCAACAATTTCGTCCCTGAGGTTTGGTCTAGTTTGCCACTTCAGTACAAAAAAGTTTTTTTTTTCGCAATGGAACCCCTAAGGTTTGGATTTTGTTGTTATTTTTGTCCTTTTCACTAATTTAGTTAAAAACTGACGTTAAGTTAGGGGCAATTTTTAGGGCTGTTCAAATCACTCGACGCTCGTGGCTCGCTCGGAAAATGCTCAAAAAATGCCCGCTCGATCTTCCACTCGGTTGTATATGAGCTGATCGGCTCGGTTCGGTTTGTAAATGAGCCAAGCACGAGCAAAGGTACGCTCGGCTCGGTTCGGCTCGATTAAGCTTTTATTTATTTAATAATAAATACACACAAAATTTACAGATAAATTTATGGCTTTATATATAACATTCTATTGGATTTGACTTAGTATATGCAAACTAAATATAACTAGCCCACTTAACTCAATAAAAAAATTAACACTAGATTTAATAATAAAACCATAAGTCATGAGGTGACAGTCTTGACTTCTTTATGTTACTAGTTATCCATCGCTAATTGTCGCTTGATATCACACTTACGTCACAACGCAACAACTGTTCTCTAACGTATGCTCATCACATCACCAGCCTCAATCTAACCCTCATCCTTCGACACCAGGATCTCAATATTAGTGTTATCGTCGGACATTTCGACCTTAGTTGTCACCTGACACTAGGATCGTCTATATTACTCTCCGCTCGATTCTCGCTCGGCACTCGCTCAAAAATTTTGTGCTCAATGAATGCTCATTCGGTTTTTGGCTCGATTGTAAACGAGCCGCTCCGCTTGGTTCGGTTTTTAAACGAGCCAAGCACGAGCAAAACTCCGCTTGGATCGACTCGGCTCGTGAACAGCCCTAGCAGTTTTATCCTTTTGCTTAATTAAATGAGGGGCAATTTGGACCTTTCATCTATTATGTTTATTTTTCCCTTTTAAATGAAACCCTAATTATTAAACCCAACCATCTCCACCCCCTCTCTCTGTACATACATAACAACACACCACTATTCACCATTCTCTTCACAATATACCCACCACCTCCACCAAGTGCACCACCATAACCACCAACTCCACCACGTCCTCCACTGTAACCACCTCCACCGTAACCACCACCACCCTGGTTCCACTGAAACCAACCGACCACCTCAACCGAACCTGTAATTTTTTTAACCGAAGCTATAAACCTCTTATTCATTCACTGATTTCACCCAAAATCTCCCTAACCCATCAATAATCCCCCAACCTAATAAAAAACCCTAACCTAATTCCACCCAAAACCCACTTCCTAATCCATCAACCCATTCATCCCCTGTTTTCCCAAACCCTAATGGTCCTACTATTTCTAATGATGTTCCTGCAATTAGAAGAATAGCACCGAGAGTTCACAAGAAAAAAAATCGGTTAAGAAAACAGACAAACAGTGTTAGTTTAGCTAGAAAATCGAGGCATTGAGCGGTGGCATTGTGAGTTCGGTTGTGGTTGAGTCGGTGAACGGTGTGGATGATGGTGTTAATGTGATAATGATGACGTGGCAGCGGTAGAGGGTGTTGGTGGTGAGAAATCGATGAGTTCAAAAGATGAGAATGAAGGTGATAAGGTGGAAGAGGAGGAAGGCGGTCGGGTTTTGAAGCCGGATCAGTTTAATAATGTTCAGGTTAAGAAAGTTGCAAATGTAGAAGTGGTGGGTTGTGATGTTGGAGAGGTTGTTAAGGAAGAAGAATCGGTTGTGGTCAAAGAGGAAGGTGTTGTTGATGAACAAGATGAAATATGGTGGTGGAAGATGAAGAGAAATGTTTAGATGCTGAAATACAGACTGAAATCTATTAAAAAGGGTAGAGAGAGAGAGAGAGAGGGGGAGAGAGAGATGGGGGGAGAGAGCTGAGGTGGAGATGAGGTAGAAGGTGGAGGGTTTTTATAAATTTTTTTATTAAAATATTAAATTGCCAGCAAAAGGATAAAACTGTCCCTGACTTAACGTCATTTTTTAACTGAGTTAGTGAAAATGAAGAAAATAGCAAGAAAATCCAAACCTCACGGGTTCCATTGCAAAAAAAACTTTTTTGTACTGAAGTGGCAAACTGGACAAAACCTTATGGACGAAATTGGCATTTAACTCGGAATGGGGAGAAAACTTTTATACCGGATGAAGCTTTTTTTTTTTTAAATACCTAGTACCACGTGGCACACTCAAAGGGAGAGGGAGGAAATTTCCTCATTAAGCGTGATGTCAGCTTTATACTTTCTTTTATTAATATATATATATAGATATAGATATAGATATAATTCATACTCAAAATCGGACTGTGCATAGTAATTTAGAAGGCATTCAATCACAAACATACATAATATTAAAAGTTGTCTCTCATTTACTTATTTTTTTACATCAAGTGAGGTCGTTTATCTTTTATAGTAATTTTTAATAATATAATACAATGCTTTATAAAAATACGAACATATCATTTTGGCGTGTTTACTTTCACCTTCTTTTCGAAAAAAAAGATTAATTCAAAATCAAAGAGTCTGATATAACTGATGTTTGTTATTTATGGAAAGAAACCAAACCGATACCATCCGAACAATGTTAGTACCTGCACCAATATGGTTTTCTAGATATTCCTACCAGTGTCTTGACAAACCTAACCGATTCTGACCAGATAACAACAATACTAGTAGCATTATTAACTGAATCAGTAACTTGATGCAGATGATGCATTAATTATGGAAGAGTGGCCAGTCTCTAATACTGAGAAGGTTGCTAGATTGCTAGGAACTTTTTCCACCCGTGCTCTCGCCTTAAAATTAATTTTCACAAATCCAACTTGTTTGCGATTGAAACTAACCCGGTAGAAGTTGAAGATTTGGCGAAGGTTATTTGGTGTAGGACAGGAGAAGTGTCTTTTGAGTATTTGGGTATTAGAGTGGGTACTAAGATGAATAGAATTAACAATTAGAGAATGGTTTGTAAAGTGTTTAAAGCTAGGATTTCGAGTTGGAAGGCTAAAACTTTGTTTATTGGTGGTAGAGTGACCATCGGTGTGCTATTTTTCTTTATATAAAGCACCACTGAAGATCATTGATAGGTTGGAAGGTACAATGAAAAGGTTTCTCTGGGCATGTTCTAGAAATGGTAAGAAGATTCATTGGGTGACGTGGAATAGGGTCACTACCCTAAAAAAGTTGGGAGGTTTGGGTATATACAAGCTTCAAGAGGCCAATAAAGCCCTACTGATTAAACGGATTTGGAGGTATAGGATGGAGGAGGATAGTTTATGGAGGAAGGTGGTACATGCGTGTCATACAAAAAGAATAAGTTGGTCAATTCTTCCTTTCAATGGTAATCTTATAAGTAGTTGGATAAATACTTTAATTTTAGGTTGGGAGACAGGGTGGTGATCAACGGTTAGAAGATTCATGGTTTTATTAGAGCTAGATTGCGGGACGGGTGAGTATTAGATTTTGGCTAGATCCGTAGTTATTAGAGCAGCCGCTAAAAGACAGGTGGCTAGGCTTGTTCAGGTTGGAGAAAGACAAAAAAGGTGAGGTTAGCGACTGTATAAAGGTCAGTAATAATGCGATGGTGTGGAAGTGGATATGGGAGAGCTGGCTAGTTTACAGTTTAGTATTGGAAGAGTGGAAGGATTGTTCGGAGAGGCCAGTGGCGTACCCACACTATAGCCAAGGTGGGTGGGTGCCCACCTTAAAATTTAAAATGTTCGTGTAATTTGTAGGAAAAAATCCAGACCGCCCCGTTAAAAGTTCGGTTAAAACCCCCGATCGCCTTTGAATACAAATTCGAGGTCCACTACTGGGAGAGGCTTGCTTTGGTGGAGGTGAAAGGGGGCAAAGACCAATGGGTATGGACGGGAGACGACCCGAGTATTACTCGGTTGGTTCGTTTCAAGCGATGAGGTTGAAAGACAGAGACTTTAGTAAGAAAATGATGCACTTAGGTGCCACTAAAAGTCAATATTTTTGCTTGGAGATCGGAGTTATATAGATTTCCCACCTTATAATCAACTCTTGTTAGAAGGAAAATTCAAGTTCGGTCGGTTACGTGTTATCATTGTGAAGCGGACGAATAGACGGTGGATCACCTTTTTATATCATGTTGGGTGGCATCGGCTATATGTTCTAATGTGAGCAAGTAGTGTAATCTTCCTCGAATATTTGCATTCTCATTCCAGGATTCAATGGAGTCGCATAAAACGACTAATTTGAGTAAAAAGGTAAAATGGTTTTTTTCACGGTATAGTGATTTGCGCTTGTTGGTCTATCCGGAAAGCGAGAAACTTCAAGATTTTCAAAGGTACAAGTTCATGAATTATTTGTTGTTTTTATGATTGAAGAATAGATCTATGAATAAAACCTCATTTGGAAAGAGTTATGTAAATACTCAATGTATATGATATAACTTTGGTTTGTGGGTTTTGGTGGTCCTTTTTTATGGATCTAGCCTTTACTTTTTGAATTAAAGTTAAAAAAAAGTAAATTTTAAACACAATGGAACGTAAACATAGATTCCAAATACATTTAAGAAAACCCTCAAACTTTATATCTAACTAGTTTTTATCCCGGGAGCGTCCCGGGTTGAAATATCTAATATAACATAATAAAATATATTATTATTATTATTATTATTATTATTATTATTATTATTATTATAAACAAATTTTTGCCATAAGTTATCATATTCAAATATAAAAAAAAAAACGAATCTCCGAACGCATTAGTCTAAGGGTTATGTGATGCGTTAAAAAATTTATGGGTATATGATCGGGTATGTAGTTCGGGTATTTGGGTATGTTGTTTCGGGTAATCGGGTCGGGTATCACCTAATCCCAGACCGGACCCAAACCTACAATTTTTTTTAAACTAATCCCAAACCCGACACAATACTTGTCGGGTTACAAAAAATAGTCATTTTTTTCCGTTTTTTATATAGCACTATGGTACTCGTTGGAAAGATAATAAAACGCTCGTTAATTTGGTGTAATTTTTTTCTTTAAAAAATCTCGTATATAAAAGATGTTATCGTTTAAAAGTTATGGGAGGAAATACAAGAGATAAAATAATAAAGGTTTAATATTTAAATTTAGTAGATTAGATATTTAATAGATTAGGTTAAAGATTATAATAGATTATGTTAAATCATATTTATTTCTTTTTTTAATTGGTTTACACTTGCCACATCACATCCTATGTGGCATCTCTCAAATGGGAGATTGCATAAAAGTATGACATGTAGGATTAATATTGCATAAAAGTATGACATGTAGGATTAATTGTTTTGCAATATATATATATACTAGCTGATTACCTCGGGAAGGTCCCGGGGTTGAAAAATTTAATATGACTTAATAAAAAATGATAAAAGAAGAAAACCCGAATCATGTGATATATTGACACATGCCGAAAGAAATTTGCTTGTAACAAAGGGTATTTGCTATTCATGCCAACCATATGTGATAAAGGGTGAAGAAATGTACATTATTATTATTTTTTTATTTTTTTTGCATACTAACTAAGATCTTGATGACAAAATTTTCATATTAAAAGACATAGGTATAAATATGACCACTAAGATAACATACAAGAAAATCAATATGCATAAGCGAAAAAAAAGTTCGAAAACCATGATGAAGCTTACAGTCATCATAGGATTCCAGCTTCTAGAATTGCCTAAACAATACTGCTGAGCTTGAGGAACATGAGAGATCTCATCCTACAACAACATTTCAATTTTAGCAAATAAAAACATTAACTAATTCTAAATTTGGTTATAGATTTAATTCTTTTTGTACAAACCATACCATGTATGGTTCAGGAACAACGTGATGAGCTAACAATCAAAGCAACTGCAAGTTTACCCATCTTCTCAATCCGGGTCAAGAAAACCAAGGCGGGTCCGATTTCGGCTGAAATGGGAAATGATAAAAATTTATTTTTTAAAGCATGATCAAGACAAAAATAAATAAATAAATAAACAAAATATCAAACCAATTTTTCAATACAAGGAAAATCAAGAGAAAAGACATACAGATTAATGTAATAGTATAAAAAACAAAGTCTAATTAACTCAGAAAAACATAAAAATAAAATCAATTTTAGTATGGGTTTGAAGTAAAATAATGGAAAACACATACAGATCGATGCAAGAGTAAAAATAAACAAATGCCAATTAAGTTAATTAATTAATAGGTGCAACAACAAAATCGAAGGGGAGAAGTTATATAGTTGGAAATCAAATATGGAGAAAGAGATTAAAGTTTTACTTGTGCTGAAGTTTATGTGAATGATGAAACGGTGAAGGAAATTAATTGAGAGAGAGAGGCGTTGATACGTGATTAGGGTTTTTTGTTTTATTTTTTTAATTAATAAAAAACAAAATAATTGAAAACCACCAAAACCTTTCCATTAGAATGCCACATGGCAATTTCAAAGGGAGATTGAAGTTACCATTGGACGCCACGTCAGCAAAGTTCTTTTCTTTTATATATATTAATAGATAATCAATCGCTCAATGAGTCAATGGAACTCAAAATAGTACCATAACCCAAACACTAACCGTGTAATTTATCCACCTTCCTATATAATAATATAAAAATAAGTTCACGTTGACTTGCAATTATTTCCAGGCAATCACATCCCTACTTCTTCCCTCATTCCTTCACGCGTATTATTATTATTATTAACTTTATACATACATCTATCTGAACTCTTCACTTACTACCAATCACAAACACATAAAAAAAATGTATTCCAACAACGCACCTCAATCTTTCGCACCAGGAGGTATAACATCTTTCAATCAAGAACACATCCAACCCACAAGCACTGTCGGCAACAACCAACTCTGGCCTCCCACTAGCCAGATCCAGACAACTGGCCAAGTCCACAGTCAACTTCCATCACAAGGTGATATGAGCCACGGTCCAGGGACCTCAAACAACCAGTTGCAAGGACAGACCGGCTACCGTGCGTTAGGCCAAGGACAAAGTCAACCCGTCATGAATATTATTGGAGATAACAAAGCTCCTTCGTTAACAGACTTGGGACATGGTCGAGGGAACTCTCATAATCATGATCTTATTAAAAGTAGTGGGCTAAGTGGTAATTCATTAGGATCTAGTGGTCAAGCACCGTCTCATGGTGATATAAGGGCAGGCAGTGTGTCTCAATCTTCTGAGGGTCAGGTGGATGGTCATAGTAAAGATGGGAAAGCACCGGATATTAGTGATGTGGATCGAAGAGGTTCGTCGGAAACCGAAGGAACCGAGAGTGTTAAGAAGGATGTTCCTGATGCTCGGGAGTTTGTAGGGATAAGTTTGGTTGGAAATAACTTTAGGAAGTTTTATCCGAATGCGTACTTTAGGGAGCAGGATGAGGAGGATCAATGATTTGTTGTAAATATGAAGTATGTTTGTTTTAGATTTGGGATTTATTGATTTAATAAACCTTGTATGTTAGTTTGCCCAAACTATCTTATCTCTAATTTTGTAAATCTAGTTTTGATTTAGTAATCTGATGTGAAATTGCTTAGGATTGAGGTTGTTTGATCATCTTTACCTTTGGTCTAGGCGGAAATTATCATACCGTCTAGACCAATGATGGTTTAGACCAAACAGATTCTACTATCCGAAAAACGATAGTAGAAACGAAGCTTGATAGAGGCAAAAGACAATGCGTCGCGCATATGTGATGCCAATTGGCAAGTTAATATTGCCAATTTTTTTTGAGAACAGATAGATGCAAACAGAACACATAACACATATGGGTTCATGTGATTTATTATTTTGATTAATGAAAGACTATTCCCAAACCTTGCCCAAGAATCCTAAAGATACTTCCATTTAAATTAGAGAATTGTTAAAGAAGATTAAATCAACACATTTATAACATATACTTTTAACAAAAATGAATTCCTACATGCTAAAATGTTTCCTTGTGTTTTCACCCGAAAATATTGGTTAAGGTATATATCATTTGTACTTGCTATAATACTCGTCATAATAACCTTATGATCAAACAACTTGGTTCCTGAACAAAGGGCCACGGGATACTTCAGCCTCTAGTCATTGGCGCAGGATATAGGGGGGGGGGGGGGGGTCGCCGACCCCCTCAAATTTTCGCTCAGTAGTTCCGATTATATTGTATCCATATATAATTTTTTTGGCATATACGGTTTTGACCCCCGTTTTTAAAACAAAAATTAGTTATATAGTATCCGGTGCACGGGCGGATCTACTTCATGGGGAGGGGGTGCGGACGTTGCGGCTCAACTTCGCGTGCGTAGTGGAAAATTAGTGGAAAATTTGGTTTTTTTTACGAAATTTGAAAAACGTTGCTACTAAAATGAAAAAAATTTGAAAAACGTTACTACTGAAAAATGTTTCTAGATCCGCCACTGATCCGGTGACTTATGACCCCCGATCTAAATTCTCAAGCTTCGCCACTGCCTCTAGTTATCATTCCGAGTTGAACATATTTCAAGGCTGATTAACAAACATTCGTCTCACAAGTGCTGGAATACGACTTGACACATAATACATGCTTCAAAAATGTTACAGCACTAGGTGGTTTAGGAAATGGCACTCCTAGTTTATTTCTTTTAAACCGATTTGTAAAGCTAGACAATTTGGTGGAAGTAGAAGAGAAGACACGTAAATTCTAATCAAATACATTATTCTTCGTCTCCTCGAACAGTTACTTGAATTCGCTCCCCTGCCTAGCAAATTTGATTCCCCACTTAGGGATGACAAAGGGTCGGGTTTGGGACGGGTTTAGGTAATTCTAACCCCATACCCGATTATGTATGCTTGTCCCAAACCCGTCTCAAATCCCATCGAGTTTGTATATATCGGGTAATTACTCATCGGGTATCGGGTAAACCTGCTAATTTTTAAAACTTACCCATTACTCCATTAGGTATATTCGACTAAAACCTGTCGGGTATCTATTGCGTAACTTCTAACCAATACATTTAGCATTACTAAATATGTATGTAAATGATTACAATGTATAAATATAAAATACTTAAATCATATAAAAACACTAAAAGACATATATAATAGTATACACTAATTATTGGTGTTTTTTTAGCACAAGATGACAATCTAGATGGACAATTAGATATATTATGCATACATATTTAAAAAGACATATAAGAAATTATATCGGGCATCTAATCAGGTAAACGGGTATACTTTATCGGGTATGTTAGTGTACTTCGTGTATGTCCTCAGCTAGTGATCGGTCCGTAATAGTCGTAGGCATGATTGTATAGCGTTTTAAATGTTATCGGATTGCTTAATAGTGTTTATATAGGCTTAGGGGTATTTTGGGAATTTAATATGTAACATATACCTCCTACTTATCTCATACATGGGGCACATGTATGAGGGCCATACATGTACCCCCCACATGTATGACGGCGATAAGTGTGCTTGATATGGAGGTGTATGAAGGTGTAAAATAAATATCCCATGCCTTAACTTATTTGTAACTTTTGCCATTTCTATTAATAAGTGCAACCCTTTGTGTGTGTGCTCTCATATTATTATTATTACCTTATCTATAAACACTCACCTATAACAACTAACCAGATCGTTGATTCTGCCCTTGATTCGATACGCGCTCGATATTCAATTCTTTTGTCGATCCTACAAGTGGTATGAGAGCTAAGGCTCATATCACGCGTGTTGTTATAGGTGTTTGCATCAGATCTGAACGTTAATATAAAGGATTTACTTAAATCAAAATTTCAAACAAAGGATTCAGGTAAATTGAAATATTTCTTAGGGATAGAAGTGTTATATTCTGAAAAAGGAGTTTGTTTAACTCAAAGAAAATACTGTTTAGAATTGCTCAATGAGTTTGGGTACTTAGGTTGTAAACCTATTAGTACCCTAATTGAACAAAGCTACATTGTTTTTTCAAAAATTTCAAAGCCTAAACCTATGCTTGATAATGTGATTGGTTTTCAAAAGTTGATTAGAAAACTTTTGTATTTGTCCTTGACTAGGCCTAATATAAGCTATTCAGTCCATGTGAGATTATCTGGTTGAAAAATCTTTTGCAAGAACTGAATGTTAGAACTGAATTGCCAATCACTTTGTATAGTGATAGTAAGGCTGCAATATCCATTGTAGCAAATCCTGTATTCCATGAGAAAACTAAGCACTTTAAAATTGATCTTCATTTCCTTAGGGAAAATTTTCAAATGGTTTCATTAAAACTGACAAGGTGATCAGCTCTGAAAATTTTCAAATGGTCACGAGCCGATCCGAGCCGATCCGGTCGGAGCTTTGCTCATGCTTGGCTCATTTACAAATTGAACCGAGCGGAGCGACTCATTTACAATCGAGCCAAAAACCGAACGAGCATTTTTCAAGCGTGAATATTTCCGAGCAAGCGTCGAGCGAGAATCGAGCAGAGAGTAATTTGGACAACCATAAAATTGGGATGTTTCGTTCAATGTTTTCATTGTCGGGTAACAACTAAGGTTGAACTGTCCGGTGATAACACTAATATTGAAATCCAATTGTCCGATGATAAGTCAACCCGTCATGAATATTATTGGAGATAACAAAGCTCCTTCGTTAACAGACTTGGGACATGGTCGAGGGAACTCTCATAATCATGATCTTATTAAAAGTAGTGGGCTAAGTGGTAATTCATTAGGATCTAATGGTCAAGCACCGTCTCATGGTGATATAAGGGCAGGCAGTGTGTCTCAATCTTCTGAGGGTCAGGTGGATGGTCATAGTAAAGATGGGAAAGCACCGGATATTAGTGATGTGGATCAAAGAGGTTCGTCGGAAACTGAAGGAACCGAGAGTGTTAAGAAGGATGTTCCTGATGCTCGGGAGTTTGTAGGGATAAGTTTGGTTGGAAATAACTTTAGGAAGTTTTATCCGAATGCGTGCTTTAGGGAGCAGGATGAGGAGGAGGATGATCAATGATTTGTTGTAAATATGATGTATGTTTGTTTTAGATTTGGGATTTATTGATTTAATAAACCTTGTATGTTAGTTTGCCCAAACTATCTTATCTCTAATTTTGTAAATCTAGTTTTGATTTAGTAATTTGATGTGAAATTGCTTAGAATAGAAGTTGTTTGTTCATCTTTACCTTTGGTCTAGGCGGCAATTATCATACCGTCTAGACCAATGATGGTTTAGACCAAACAGATTCTACTATCCGAGAAACGATAGTAGATTAGTAGAAACGAAGCTTGATAGAGGCAAAAGACAACGCGTCGTGCATATGTGATGCCAATTGGCAAGTTAATATTGCCATTTTTTTTAGAACAGATAGATGCAAACAGAACACATAACACATATGGGTTCATGTGATTTATTATTTTGATTAATGAAAGACTATTCCCAAACCTTGCCCAAGAATCCTAAAGATACTTCCATTTAAATTAGAGAATTGTCAAAGAACATTAAATTAACACATTTATAACATATACTGTTAGGATTCGATCTCTCGATCAACACACTAAACACAAACAAACTGCAAGAGATAAAAAATAAACGAAGATGAACACGCGAGATTTACGTGGTTCGGTCGGCTGACCTACGTCCACGGGCTGCAACCAGGATATTTTATTATTGCTTTCTGCCTCACTCATGATAAGGATTACAAGTACAAGATGCCTATTTATAATACAAGATTAGGGTTTAACCCTTGGGGAACAAGAAAACTAATTATGGGCTAAATAAAACAAACGGGCCGGACCATTGTCTTTGATTAATCTGCCAATTAATTGTCTTCTAACCCAAGCCCAAATCAAGGCTCCACAAAACCCAATATATACTTTTAACAAAAATGAATTCGTACATGCTAAAATGTTTCCTTGTGTTTTCACCCGAAAATATGGGTTAAGGTATATGTCATTTGTACTTGGTATAATACTCGTCATAATTGTTAGAATGTAAATATAACTTTATGTTTCTGTTTTATTATGTACATTTGAACATATTATTTGTGTATTTGTATGTATGTAGATGTAGACATTAGATATTATTAAGTTGTGATAGATAGGATATGGGTCAAACATGAACCGGCTTATGCACAAGACCAAATCAGAAAGATCACAACAAAATGTTCAAGATGGCTGCATACATTAATTCTAATCAGAAGACTGCACATTCGAATGAAACAAAAATACAGCAGCATATTATATAAAGAAAAGGCGGGACAAGGCTGCAAAAGGACAGAAATACCCTTACAGTTATTATGGTTGTTTGGCGGCAAATCATCAAACGTTGGTAGTTAATTAATTTAACTGAAACATCACAATGGTTCGGACATAACTGCCACAAACACAACTCTTCGTAACATATATATAGAATAGGATATGATCATTTGTTCTTTACGAAAGATTGTACACATCACAATCCTAAATATCCTTGTAAATCTTCTGTCCAAAAGTTCTATTCGAAACAATTTCATAATACAATTCAGTTGTTCATTTGTTTGTTCTATTGTTTTCATTGTTCTTTTGTATTTGATTGATATTAATCTGCTGCAAAACTGATTTCTGGGCCAACAATAATAACCTTATGATCGAACAACTTGGTTCATAAACAAAGGGTCACGGGATACTTCAGCCTCTAGTCATTGGCGCAGGATATAGGGGTGGGGGAGGGGGTCGCCCCGAACCCCTCGAATTTTCGCTCAGCAGTTCCGATTATATAGTATCCATATATAATTTTTTTGGCATATACGGTTTTGACACCCCGTTTTTAAAACAAAAATTAGTTATATGGTATCCGGTGACTTATGACCCCGATCCAAATTCTCAAGCTTCGCCACTGCCTCTAGTTATCATTCCGAGTTGAACATATTTCAAGGCTGATTAACAAACATTCGTCTCACAAGTGCTAGAATACGACTTGACACATAATACATGCTTCAAAAATGTTACAGCACTAGGTGGTTTAGGAAATGGCACTCCTAGTTTATTTCTTTTAAACCGATTTGTAAAGCTAGACAATTTGTGGAAGTAGAAGAGAAGACACGTAAATTCTAATCAAATACATTATTCTTCATCTCCTTGAACAGTTACTTGAATTCGCTCCCCTGCCTAGCAAATTTGATTCCCCACTTAGGGATGACAAAAGGTCGGGTTTGGGACGGGTTTAGGTAATCCCAACCCCATACCCGATTATGTATGCCTGTCCCAAACCCGTCTCAAATCCCGTCGGGTTTGTATCGGGTAATTACTCATCGGGTATCGGGTAAACCTGTTAATTTTTAAAACTTACCCATTAGGTATATTCGACTAAAATCTGTCGGGTGTCTATTGCGTAACTGCTACCCAATACATTTAGCATTACTAAATATGTATGTAAATGATTACAATGTATAAATATCAAATACTTAAATCATATAAAAACACTAAAAGACATATAATAGTATACACTAATTATTGGTGTTTTTTAGCACAAGATGACAATCTAGATGGACAATTAGATATATTATGCATACATATTTAAAAAGACATATAAGAAATTATATCGGGTATCTAATTGGGTAAACGGGTATACTTTATCGGGTATGTTAGTGCACTTCGTGTATGTCCCCAGCTAGTGATCGGTCCATAATAGTCGTAGGCTTGATTGTATAGATTTTTTTATCGGGTTGCTTAATAGTGTTTATATAGGCTTAGGGGTATTTTGGGAATTTAATATGTAACATACACCTCCTACTTATCTCATACATGTGCCCCCCACATGTATGAGGGCCATACATGTACCTCCCACATGTATGAAGGCCATAAGTGTGCTTGATATGGAGGTGTATGAAGGTGTAGTATAAATACCCCATGCCTTAGCTTATTTGTAACTTTTGCCATTTCTATTAATAAGTGCAACCCTTTGTGTGCGTGCTCTCATATTATTACTATTATCTTATCCATAAACACTCACCTATAACAACTAACCGGATCGTTAATTCCGCCCTTGATTCGATACGCGCGCGATATTCAATTCTTGTGTCGATCCTACAAGTGGTATCAGAGCTATGGCTCATATCACGCGTGTTGTTATAGGTGTTTGCATCAAACCTGAACGTTTTAAGGCAATTGTGCATAGAAAACTGATTTCGACCTGTTTAATGCATAAACATGGTTTTCATTGATTTTTTGGTGTGTTTGATGTTTTGATCATTGATTTGATTGTGGATTCATGTTTAGAAACTGATTTTATACAAAACCAAATCAAATTTCAATCAAAACAGATCAGATCTGAGATTTTTGGGAAAATACTTTAAGTTTATGAATATTATGGTTTTTGGCTTGAAATCATGTAATGGATTATTTGTGAAGATCTGATCGTTGTTTCATATTAGAAAGTGTTTTTGAAATTGATTGAATCAAAATTAGGTGTTAACTAAACAACTTTAATTTGAATCAGATCTAAGAATTTGCATAAAACCCATAACTTTTGGTGTTCTTCATGTTCTTGTGAATTTTGGAATATAATTCGTGTTTTTTCGGTTGTTTTGGGTATTGCAAACTTGTTAGAAATCATTCCATACACAAAACCTTTCATTCAGATTATCAAAATTCGATCAATCACTCAAATCCGATCGATTCAGGCTGCTTGGTTTTGATATTTTGTTACAACACTATTCACACATATCATAATGTTAATGATCTCATACATGTGTTGAGTAGACACACGTATCACTTTTGTCTGTGCTTCATACGTGTACTGAACCTTCCATACATGTATCAACCTTGTGAAGTTTCACACGTGTCTTTCAGTGTTGAATATCATACGTGTGCCTAAGCTTCCATAAGTGTCATTCAAGTCCATATGCGTCCTCCTTGTTCCTTGGTTCATACGTGTTGCAAGCCATTCATACGTGTTTGACCTTTCAAGTTCCAATCAGTTCATACGTGTTTCTGATTCAGATATGTTCACTGTTAAACATTTCACACTCTTACGTGTACACTCCCATATGTCTTATTCTCACCCAAAAGCCCTAGTTTGACCGGATTTTTTTACCTTTCATTCTAATATTACCATGAGTTTGTCTTTGATTACCTTAGATTTAACATCAAAAGGTGAGTATTTTGCACAAAGTGTTACTCGATTTCATCCACTATAGGTTCTGCTTTGATCAATTCCAAGTTCGAACAAAAACCCAAAACAAAACCCATTATTAAACCATCGAAACGTTAACCAAATCTAAAATGGTTTTGGGGTCTTGATAACCGGTCCATTTATGTTCTTCTCTGAAATTTTTAGCTCGTAAATCGATCAAATCATGTGGGCTGTTCTGTGTTTGTTTTTAGTTGGTCCATATGTGTGGTTTATTCATTCGGCCGGTTATTTTTAAAGATTTCATACGTGTCTCTTTCTTCTGCTATACGTGTCCCTGAGTGACCTCATCCCATATGTGTTAGTTGATAAGTCTGATAGGTTTGCTTGTTCAGTTTCATAAATGTTTATCTATTATTCATACATGACCCGCCACTTAACAGTCCACATGTGATTAGTGCTTGTTATACGTGTCACTTGCAAGAAATAGTAAAATTTTGAAAGTTTAAAGTGTAAAATTTTGAAAAACCTTTAAAATGGCATCTTGGAATTATCTCTAAGTTCCACAACCTCAACCGGCCCCGCAAGTGCAACATTCATATGGTTTCGCACATGCAATGATTCCTCCACAACAAGCAAACACTGTTATGCCTTATGGTACGTATGTTGCTCCGCCTTCGCAAGCAGGTCCATCGAACGCTTAGGCTATGGTTTATGCAACTCACCAAGTTCAAAGCATGCATCAAATGTTAAAGAGTGACAATGAGACGGGTAGTAGAAATAAGGCTCCCAAGATAGAATAACTCAGGAAGGAGTTTGAAGCATTCAGTTACATTGAGACTGAAACACTTAGAGACATGCAGTCCCAATACTACCATCTCATGAGTGAATTGACTAAGTTTGACCTTAAATATACTCACCCTGAGCTAATTGAACGTTTTGCAGATGCACTTCCACAAAAATGGTTGAACTACGTGGATGTCATGAAGGAAACGGGTAAGTATAAGACGCTTTCCATCAGTGCATATCTGGTGATGCTGGAAAATATAGAAATAGAGGAGACAAGAAAAGCTAAAAGAAGTCAATGCCAACAAAATCTTTTCCAACTTCCACCTCAACAAGTAGTCAATAGGACAGATCCTTGGGCACTCGCTACATCAACAAATCAGTTGCAAAGCGCCCAAAGGAATCATGTGAGCGAGAAGGAAACACAAAGTTGTAACATGGATTCGGAAAATATTGTGTTAGTCAAAGCATCAGTTGAACATGCGGATAAAAGGTGTGATGGGATGATAAGAGTTTGGGATGATGAAGAATCCTCAGGCACGGCTCCGAGTTCAGGGGAACAAAGTAGTGGATCAGATGAGAATTCAAGTGAGGAAAGTCAGAGCCCCGATTAAAGCTCAACGACTTATGAAGATGGGTTGGTGAAGAGAGTGAATCATCTGCCGATGAACAAAGTTCTGAGTCAACAAGCAGCACAGATGAAGAGTGTTTAACATCTGGAAGGGATGATTCAAAGAAAGGAAAAGAGATAGAGGAGAGAGATGCTGACACTCCAATTCAGTCAACTGAAAATCAGTCTGAGCAGCATACTGAGGTAAGTTGTAGCTCCTCTAAACTTGTATGTGCTAAGTGTTGTGAGTTAGAATCCCGAATCGAATCGATCAAAGAACACAATACTAGTTTGGTATGTGATCTTCGATCGTGCACTGATGCAAACAATGCCTTAAAATCAAATGAAAAGGAGTTTAAAGAAACGGTAATGTTGTTGAAAAAGGATGTTAGTGAAATGAAAAGAACTATTCTTAACAAACAAGACGCAATGAACAACTACATTGCTGAATTAACCCAAACCAAAAAGGCATTAGCAATGGTACAGTGTGATTATGAGGCTATCAAGAAAAAGCTTGAAAGTTATTCGAATTCCAGGTATGTGCTTGATCACATAATTGAAAATCAAACAACTGAAAAGAGCACGAGTGGTATAGGTTACAATGCAGTTCCTCCTCCTTTGCGTGGCAATTATTCCAAGTCACCAAAGGAGACAGATCTCACAAAATTTGTTGTCACAACACCACTTGTTGCTGACCCATCTGAGATCAAGGAAACTGAGATTGTTAAAGATGAGAATTATATGTTGGTCAAAACTGATTATGAAGATTCTGATGAGGAATCTGAGAGACTAGGTTTAGGATTAAAACTAGTTAATCCACTTGAGAATCACATTGAATGTGATCCTGAACCTGAAGTCAAAAAGCAAAATGGTAAACCTCAATAGGCAAAACCACAAGCTATTTCTCAAAAAACTCATCAAATTCAAAAGAACCAACAGAACCAGTCAAAGAATATCAATTAGGTTCCAAAGAAAAAGTCTGGGAAGAAAAAGTCAATTCCTAAGACTAAACAAGTTAAGTTTGTCAAATCTAGAGGGGCACCTAGATCTCATGATCATGAAGCACAATCAAGTACCACTAGATTTGGAAGTTATAGCCCGAAATCTTCTCAGTATAGCTCAGGGTATTCACAGTATGAACCTGAATACTATGAAGAGTGGAGGTCATGCTTTGAATGCTACGAGGTAGGACACATTAGATCTCAGTGTCCCTATGTGAGAGAGATGAAGGCTAGCAGGTATGGACCCCCCAAGAAACAACAAAAAAAAACCAGTTTGGCTCTCCAAAACAAAATTTTTATGATAACTATTATCAAAATGAGAGACCAAGCCCATTTAATAGAAAACAAAGAATTGTTGTTGAAAATTCAAATCCAAAAACTGAGAAGGTTGTAAAACCTAAGGTCTTGAAGCCCAAGAAAAACCCTAAGGCTAGTCCAAAGGGCAATCCAAAGGCTCAACCTAACGCCAAACCCAAACCTGCAAAACCAAAATTTGTGAAAGATAAAATCAAGCAGGTTTGGAGACCTAAATAAGTAAATTCATCTGAGGGTTTATCATCGGGTGATCCTACTCCAACTCCTCACGGTAGGTGGATGGATCTACCAATGATTGATGACCTAGGCCGACCAACGACAATCAAGGTCTGGGTCCCCCTCAAGAACTAATTTTTGAATGAGTGTGCAGGGCGTTCCAGGAGGAACTATCAGCAGTCAAAGGAGGGGCATTTTAGCACAAAATAGGTGTCATATCGCTCCGGAAAATTGATCAGAACATCTTTGGAGAATATGTACCTTTGCCAATCAAAGGAGGGGATTTTTTATCAAAGAAGAAGAAAGAAGAGAAAATGTCCGATGAAATTAAATTCATGATCCAGTGTTTCGACTTATCAACGGGTGTCTGTAATGAATAAGAGTGGACCGTGTAACACCGCAAAATTTTCCCCGAATTTTTATACGAAAAAGCCCTTATTTTATCCTTAATTCTGCACTAATGTGCCCAAGCCTATATTTATTTTTCCTAACTTACAACCTATATATATATATATATATATATATTATATATATACAATGCATTTTTTTTATTAATAAATAATAATAATAATAATACTAATAATAATAATAATAATAATAATAATAATAATAATAATAATAATAATAATAATAATAATACCCACATTTAAACTACACCTTTTTAAACCAACCCAAACTAAACCCAATATCCCCTTCTTTATATTACCCAAACCTCTAGCCCATGTACCAGCCCAATGGTCGGCCCAACCAGCAGCCCATATCCCAACTCTTTGCTTCAGTTAAAAAAAAAAATAAACTTCTGATCCCTGGACTCGAACCGGGGTTAGAGCTGCAACCCCCACACGCCTACACCACTTGGTCTACACCTCACATTTGAATTAAAACTAACTCTAATTATATATAAACCCTCTCTCCGTCTGTTCTTTCCCTTTCCTTTTCGCGAACAGTAACAGCAGCAGAATAACCACAAAAAGTTCCCACCTTTGACCCTATGATTGAGATAATTTAGTGATAATGGAAACCGATTAATTGCTAATTATTCCGCGTCCATTACACTCGTCAATTTATCAATCAAAACTTACCATTTTGATTGAGAACGCGTCAACATCCATTCGTGGTCAAAGATTTCCTTTTCGAACGTACGAACCATGACACTATAAATTGGGCACTTCCGAAGCATTACAACTCGCCAATAAATCTTTCTCCACCTCCAATTCTCCACAATCATACTCTGTTCTTGATTTATAGTTCGCATTTGACTTATTCATTGACCACTCAAAATCACGAGAAAAAGTGTTTGTAAGTCTGATTTCATTCGTGATTTTCATTAATCGGCCAACACTCAATGTTTACCCCATGATTAATTGGGTTAACATTGTGTATTTGTGTCAATTGCAAATTCTAAGGCTTGTATGATTAATATTGGGGAAGAACACTAATCGCAAGTAATGTATTTATATTAATCGCACCGAAACCAAACACAACCACTGGTCTAGACCAAGTGGTTGTGCTTGGTGACTCTGACCCGGCTGACACAGGTTCGAATCTCGGCAACACCATTTTTTTTCCTTTTGTTGTTTTAAGCTTTATATATATATATATATATATATATATATATATATATATTTGTATTTAATAAATTCATTTTAAAATACTAAAACTCGTTTAAAAATTCTACAAAAATTATCTTATATTAATCTGATGTAATAGTTCAACTTACAATTTTTAGTTTTCAAAAATTTATTTAATATATTTATTAAATAAATCAATTTTATTCTATTATATTTTTAAAATTCCATTAAAATATCAAAACAAATTTATAAATTTCCACAAATTTTATTCTGAGTTTTTATAACATTAAACTTTTCAGAAATGATTTTTAATTCTGAAAAATCATTTATTTAATATTTTTTAATCAATTTTTGTTAGTTTTAATCATAATTAAATCATAATAAATCCAATTTTTAATATTTTTGCACCAAAACTTTATACAAATTATTTCTGAATATTTAGAACATAAATATAATTTTTAAGCTAATAATTCTTTAATTTCAATATTTTTAAATATTAAAGTTAAAATTTGACAATTTGTTATAAATAGAATTAATATTCTATTTTAAAGAAAATAATTTTATAAAATTATTTTTCTATACTTTAAACACATTCTTGTGACCATCTTAAGATTTAAAATTTATAAAAAGATTTTTGGTTATTTATTTACTAAATTTCTCTCTATTGCCGAATATTTTTAATATTAATCAAACGAGCAATTATCCACAAATTCGAAGCCCTAGAAACTTATACATTTGTAGACTAGATAGACTTAGACATATTTATTACCTTATTATAGGGTGATACTTGACACATTTGGGCAACACACTATTTTCAAGAGATAACATTTTGCTAAGGTGAGTTTTACATAGCCCTTTTTCTATTTATCACCATTTTTGGGGTGAAACATGTTACAACAATATTTATGCAATTCAATCATCAATGTGTCTATGTGTATTTCTATGTTGCATTATGTCTTGAACATGACTAGGGTAAGCACAATTCTAGCATAAACATTCATCAACCAAACGGTATACATTGATAGATCTATTGGACTGACAATCCCACCCGGATACGTGCCTCCTACAAAGGTTACGTGGGTATTTGTTACTGCAATATAAACGAGTGAACCATGAGCGTATGGGATGTACCATAATACAACAGTCAACAAGGTTGATTATGCACTCGATTTACTTCTAGTATGTTTTCGCATATGGACTAGATTGCCATGACACATGAATTGCTCAACAATTTTATTCAATTATCAAAACCTATGTAATTCTCACCAACTTTTGTTGACCCAAAACATTTTCAACTTAACATGTTTCAGGTTCTACTTGCTTGAAGATTTGAATTGATGCTTGAAGATATTTGCATAGTTTTATTCAATTTGATGTACAAAATTCTTAGAACAATTGTATGTAACTTATTTAAATTATTTAATGAAACTTATTATTCACTATGAGCTACTGAACAATCATCAATACGTGACATCCCGATGTTTCCGCCATCGGTTGGGGTGTTACAGATTGGTATCAGAGCCATGGTTATAGGGAATTAGGTTATTAGAATAAATAATCTAGTCTATAACCATAGGATTTAACCAGTACTTGCTTCTTTACTTGCTATACTCTACCTCCCTCCTACTTCATATTCCTACTTTCATCCTTACAAGAAGATTGCTCTCCATCACTGGATCTACTCTTAGACTAATAAGGCAAAATCCTCAGGTTTAACCTGAACCACCTTGAGATCTCGTCGAAGTTCTAGATTTTAATAACGAACACGTGCAATCTGGAAGGGTGAACGCCTGTATTCTGAGGCTTCTGTCTAGGCTGGCATTGCGCATATATCCCAATCAGACGAGGGACCCGGATGCCTACCTGGGAATTCTCGGGATGAGTGTTCACTTATAGGCTAAAGCATGTCTTCATATGTTATTAGAATTTAGAATCTTTGATAAGTCAACGTTTTCGTTTATTCAATGAATAAATGATTACACTCCTTATATAATCTCATTCATTTCACTGTGTCTCTTACAGATCATGCCTCCACGTCGCAGTGCTCGTCTTAACAGTGGTAACAATCATGATGAAGGAAATAGCAATCACAACCACAACCACGACACTAACCACAACAACAACAACAACAACAATGGAGTTGATGCTCAACTGGCTGCAATCATTTCTCAACAAATGGCGCAGCAAATCGCAACTCTGGTTCCCAACTTACTAGCTCAAGTCATCCAGTTGAACGGCAACGGCAACGGCAACGGGAATGGAAATGGAAACCACAACGGGAATGGGAATGGACTTCCAGCCTGTACCCTTAAACACTTTAATTCTTGCAATCCCCCAAAGTTCAGTGGAGAAGAAGGAGCTACAGGACTCCTACAATGGTTTGAGGGTATTGAGAATACTTTCATCAACAGTGAATGCCCCGACAACTTTAAGGTTCGTTATGCCATGAGTGTTCTTCACAAACGAGCACTCACTTGGTGGAATGAGGAAAAACGCACTCGCGGAGCTGAAGCTGCACTAGCCTTAACTTGGGATCAAGCTAAAGACATTATGAAGGCAGAGTTCTGCCCTCGTAATGAAATTAAGAAACTGGAAGATGAATTTCATGATCTTGTTCAAGACAGTGGGGAAAATCTTGCTTACAACACTCGTTTTCACGAACTTAGCTTACTGCTACCCCACAAGGTCACTCCCTTACCTATTGCAATCGAAAAATACATTGGTGGTTTACCGATGCAAATTCAAGACACGGTGTGGGGAAGGAACCCTGCTACTTTGGAGGAAGCAAAGCGTTTGGCTGCCACCCTAACAGATAACCATGTGAAAGCAGGAACCCTAACTCGTAAAGGGGAAAAGAAAAAGGATACTCCCCAACCTACTGTTGAAATCAAAACCGAGGCCTCAACCAACGGGAAGTGCAAGGTCAGGAATTTTGCAATAGACACCACTGCCCCACCCAACAAGAAACAATACAACGGGAAGCTACCTAAGTGTGACACCTGCCAGTATCACCATCCAACCCAAGTACCCTGCCAACAGTGCACCAATTGTCAAAGGTATGGGCATCTTGCAGATGCTTGTCGTATCCCTGCTACAAACGCTCTTGATGCTCCAAATAACCCCGCTTGAAACCCTTCAGCTACTTAACAGCAAACTCTACCATTTGAATGATGTCTATTTTCTCTTTAATTCTATGTAATGACACTTTTTGATTCAAGTAATAAATTCAAGTATTATCATAACATCTGTGTGCATGCTTGTTTGAATTAATTGCTATATCTATAATCATACTTGCTTACCTGTACAACAATTAGTTGACTACCAAACAACCTACTCAACGATTGGTAGAGGTCATCATGTCTTTCCAACAGTCGGGGAGAGGCCCTACAACCTGCTCAACGACTGGTGGAGGCTATCGAACCTGCTCAACAATCGGTAGAGTCATAAAAGGACGCAAAACCCTAATGTAAGGTAAATTGGTAATTACGGTCCGGAACGTAATCATGAATTTACAGGTACATTAAGGTAGTGTGAAATTTTATCAAGGTTTCCGGTGGATGACCAATTGTAAACCTAGTGTTTCTCTTAACTTCGGGACGAAGTTCCTAAAAGTAGGGGAGACTGTAACACCACAAAATTTTCCCCGAATTTTTATACGAAAAAGCCCTTATTTTATCCTTAATTCTGCACTAATGTGCCCAAGTCTATATTTATTTTTACTAACTCGCAACCTATATATATATATATATATATATACAATGCATTTTTTTATTAATAAATAATAATAATAATAATAATTTAATAATAATAATAATAATAATAATACCCACATTTAAACTACACCTTTTTAAACCAACCCAAACTAAACCCAATATCCCCTTCTTTATATTACCCAAACCTCTAGCCCATGTACCAGCCCAATGGTCGGCCCAACCAGCAGCCCATATCCCAACTCTTTGCTTCAGTTAAAAAAAAAATAAACTTCTGATCCCTGGACTCGAACCGGGGTCAGAGCTGCAACCCCCACACGCCTACGCCACTTGGTCTACACCTCACATTTGAATTAAAACTAACTCTAATTATATATAAACCCTCTCTCCGTCTGTTCTTTCCCTTTCCTTTTCGCGAACAGCAACAGCAGCAGAATAACCACAAAAAGTTCCCACCTTTGACCCTATGATTGAGATAATTTAGTGATAATGGAAACCGATTAATTGCTAATTATTCCGCGTCCATTACACTCGTCAATTTATCAATCAAAACTTACCATTTTGATTGAGAACGCGTCAACATCCATTCGTGGTCAAAGATTTCCTTTTCGAACGTACGAACCATGACACTATAAATTGGGCACTTCCGAAGCATTACAACTCGCCAATAAATCTTTCTCCACCTCCAATTCTCCACAATCATACTCTGTTCTTGATTTATAGTTCACGTTTGACTTATTCATTGACCACTCAAAATCACGCGTAAAAGTGTTTGTAAGTCTGATTTCATTTGTGATTTTCATTAATCGGCCAACACTCAATGTTTGCCCCATGTTTGCCCCACGCGTAATGTATTTATATTAATTGCACCGAAACCAAACACAACCACTGGTCTAGACCAAGTGGTTGTGCTTGGTGACTCTGACCCGGCTGACATAGGTTAGAATCTTGGCAACACCATTTTTTTTTCCTTTTGTTGTTTTAAGCTTTATATATATATATATATATATATATATATATATATATATTATTTGTATTTTATAAATTCATTTTAAAATACTAAAACTCTTTTAAAAATTCTACAAAAATTATCTTATATTAATCTGATGTAATAGTTCAACTTACAATTTTTAGTTTTCAAAAATTTATTTATTTAATATATTTATTAAATAAATCAATTTTATTCTATTATATTTTTAGAATTCCATTAAAATATCAAAACAAATTTATAAATTTCCACAAATTTTATTATGAGTTTTTATAACATTAATCTTTTCAGAAATGATTTTTAATTCTGAAAATTCATTTATTTAATATTTTTAATCAATTTTTGTTAGCTTTAATCATCATTAAATCACAATAAATCCAATTTTTAATATTTTTGCACCAAAATTTTATACAAATTATTTCTGAATATTTAGAACAGAAATATAATTTTTAAGCTAATAATTCTTTAATTTCAATATTTTTAAATATTAAAGTTAAAATTTGACAATTTGTTATAAATAGAATTAATATTCTATTTTAAAGAAAATAATTTTATAAAAATTATTTTTCTATACTTTAAACACATTCTTGTGACCATCTTAAGATTTAAAATTTATAAAAAGATTTTTGGTTATTTATTTACTAAATTTCTCTCTATTGCCGAATATTTTTAATATTAATCAAACGAGCAATTATCCCCAAATTCGAAGCCCTAGAAACTTATACATCTGTAGACTAGATAAACTTAGACATATTTATTACCTTATTATAGGGTGATACTTGACACATTTGGGCAACACACTATTTTCAAGAGATAACATTTTGCTAAGGTGAGTTTTACATAGCCCCTTTTCTATTTATCACCATTTTTGGGGTGAAACATGTTACAACAATATTTATGCAATTCAATCATCAATGTGTCTATGTGTATTTCTATGTTGCATTATGTCTTGAACATGACTAGTGTAAGCACAATTCTAGCATAAACATTCATCAACCAAACGGTATACATTGATAGATCTATTGGACTGACAATCCCACCCGGATACGTGCCTCCTACAAAGGTTACGTGGGTGTTTGTTACTGCAATATAAACGAGTGAACCATGAGCGTATGGGATGTACCACAATACAACAGTCAACAAGGTTGATTATGCACTCGATTTACTTCTAGTATGTTTTCGCATATGGACTAGATTGCCATGACACATGAATTGCTCAACAATTTTATTCAATTATCAAAACCTATGTAATTCTCACCAACTTTTGTTGACCCAAAACATTTTCAACTTAACATGTTTCAGGTTCTACTTGCTTGAAGATTTGAATTGATGCTTGAAGATATTTGCATAGTTTTATTCAATTTGATGTACAAAATTCTTAGAACAATTGTATGTAACTTATTTAAATTATTTAATGAAACTTATTATTCACCATGAGCTACTGAACAATCATCAATACGTGACATCCCGATGTTTCCGCCATCGGTTGGGGTGTTACAGACCAGGGTGATTACTATAGAACGATTCCTTCATTATCTAAAGGGATACCGATCGAAGGTCCATGGTAGCCTAATGGCGATAAGTTGGATCTCGTTGGCCTAAGTGTTTTTGTCATTGGTGGTTACAAAATCGAAGTTGAATCCGTAACGGGTGGATATCAATTCATGGGAGGTTGTCACATGTGTTTCCTGAAACCTGCGAAGCCAAATCAGATAGCTGCATCGAGCTATTGTTTCCAGGTTCTTCAATAGGATCCATCAGCATACATGCGTGACTACGGTCACCGAGGTACTCAATGCAGGCATCCTGCGCCCCATCCGCTACCAAACCTGGGTCACCAACCCCATCATGGTCGGGAAAGCCAGCGGGGGGTGGCGCTTGTGCATGGATTACAAGGATCTGAACAAGGCGTGTCCCAAAGATTGCTACAAATGCTTTTTGGACGTGTATAAGGGGTACCACCAAATTCAATTGGCAAACGAAGACGAGGAGAAGACGGCTTTCCGCACTGACATGGGCACCTTCTGTTGCACAAAGATGCCTATCCGCCGAAAAGCGTGGGCGCCACACACCAGCGCCTCATGGACAAGGCCTTTGTTAACAAAATCGGCGTACGATTAGAGGTGTACGTCGATGATCTAACCAATAGCAGCGAAGAAGGGCGCATGCTGGGGGACATCCAGAAAACATTCGATCAACTACGCGTCGTGCGCATGAAGCTCAACCCCAGCAAGTGCTTATATAGAATGGAGGAAGGCAAGTTCCTCGGGGTAGTTGTCACGCAGGATGGTTTCCGCGCCAACCCTAAAAAAGTTCAAGCTATTGAACGAATGCCTTCCCCCACATATGTAAAGGAAGTTCAAACGTTAATGGGCCGGCTGGTGGCCCTCAACCGCTTCCTCTCAAACTACGCTTCAAATCATTCCTATTTGTGGATACTTTGAAGAATTGTTTAAAAAAGAGCAACTTCCGGTGGACGCCCGAAGCGGAAACGACTTTCCAAAAAATGAAATAGTGCCTGATGAATCTCCCAACTCTAACGGCGCCACTACCAAGAGAGCCGATAACGTTATACCTCTCGGTAACTGAACGAGCGGTCAGCGCGGTCCTCCTGGTAGAGCACAAAGGGGTTCAAAACCCAATTTACTACATCATTCGCACTCTCTTGGACGTGAAAACAAGACATTCCATAATGGAAAAGCTAGTTATCGCACTTGTCCACGCGTCAGACCTCACCTGTCATTATGATAGACATCCCCTTTGTCACCTGACACGGGCCTTACACGTCCCCTCGAGTACTGCAAACGTCTCCTTGATACCTCCTCATAATAAATGCCAACTTTTCAAATTTCGGCACATTTACTTTCAATCATTTCCAAAATTTTGGCACATTTACTTTCGATCCTACTTGCCACGTCATCAATATGCATCGGAGTTACCTAACTCGTAATTTCATTCTCCGCATGACTCCTCCCTGAGAACATGCTTATCAGTAGACCAAGAAAAGACAGCAAGATGACTGGATGAGCTATCACCCACATTTAACTCAATTTAGTCCAGCATTTCACCTATTCTTTTCGCAAAACCACGAGAAGCATTAGATCGGTGGCTCTTGTAGGTATAGGATCCTAAATCCTGGCGTGGATAAGGACACTAACCCATAAAATAGCTCACTCTAATGCTTCCGTGGAACAATCCATGCGCATGATCACTCAACTGTGGAGACTCTCCGCGACCAACCTGAAAATCCAGCCAGAGCCCGGGCGCATGCCCGACCAATCAGAAGACGATGCATAGCAGGGTTGACCCAAGAACTCTGACCACCAACAGTGACGGTACATCCCCCCTGCTGCGCAAAGTACCGTGCGGCTTTACGTCAACCGTCACATTAAATGCCTCTAGAAGGTCAAACAATGATGCTATCATAAAAGTGCACGCCTGAAACCACTCCCGTCACGCCACGTGGACGTATGACAGGGCCATAACCCTAGATTGTTGGTTGTGGTTGTTATTGTCTTAGATCCGTAGTTTTCTACATGGTATCAAAGCTATAATGCTCTTTTATCATTTATTTGTCTGGTTCTGGGTTGTTTCCACTGTCTGTTTTTCCAGATCTATAAGTTTAGATCATGTTCGTTGGTCCTTGTCTTTGTTTAAATAGATCTAGGGTTTCTAGATCCTTGTTTGTGTGTGTGTTGTCTAGATCTAGGGTTTTCTGGTTCGTCTTTCTGTTTGGTAGGGGTGTGCAAAGGTTCAAAACCGGACCGGACCGAACCAAACCGGGAACCGTTTATTCAAAAATATGAGAATCGGAACCGAAACCTATAATAACTTACCGGTTCGGTTCGGAACCGGACGAAACGGTTCTCATACAAACGGTTCTGGGCCGGAACTGGTTTTCAATGAAATCCTAAAATTAACAATTAAATAAAGCCAAAAACAATCAAACCAACCAAAACATATAATAATTGAATATATATATATATATATATGTACATGACATAATCACTTTGTCACTTCATATATTTTCACGACTAATGTTAATATACATTATTAAACAATACATACATACTATTGAAACACATATAGTCTTGTTAGAAACAACAGACTTGGAATTCCATAACCATCGGCTAGATATAAAATATATGTACAAAATAATGACTGTATTTGTATGATCGAAATTGGAGATATAAAAAACATGGAGACGTACCTGAAGCAAAACATGGAGGATGAAGAAAGAATATGGAATGCAATTGTATAAAGAAGAGGGAATAGAATTTGGATGGTCATAGACTTAGGTGCTGTTTGTTTTTTGCTCAGAAGCACTTCTGACCTCTTTTGTCTGCCTCACGCAGACGCGCGTAGACGTTTTAGGTCTGCAGATTGTTTGTTTTTTGGAAGACCTTTCACTCAAAAAGGTCTTCCTAACCTCTTCTTGGTGCAGACTTGTTTCAAAGTCTTCTAAGGTCTTCAAAGGTCTTCTCAACTTCTCTTCTCCTCACCCACCACCACCACCACCACCACCACCAACAACCATGGTCCACCACCACCTTCCACCACCCACCACCACGGTCCACCACCACCACCGCCACCCACCACCACCACCACCGCCACCCACCACTACCACTACCACCACGGTCCACCACCACCACCCACCACCGCAGTCCACCACCACCACCACGGTCCACCACCACCACCAACAACCATGGTCCACCACCACCACCACTGTCCAACACCACCACCCACCACCACCACCACCCACCACCACCACCACCGTCTACCACCACTACCACGGTCCACCACCACCAACCACCGTCCACCACCATCCGCCACCACCATAGTCCACCACCACCACCGCCGCCCACCACCATCACGACCCACCATCACCACCGTCCACCACCACCCACCACCACCACCCACCATCACCACCGTCCACCACCACCACCGTCTACCACCAGACTGCTGTAAAAAATCAGTTTATTTAAATTTTAGTTTATTTCAGCAGCTTGCAGACATTAACAAACAAACAGTCTTCTTCTTGCATACTACAGACCTTTGGTCCACCTCTTCTCATGCAGATGTCTGCAGATGTGGTCCGCAGACTGCAGATCTTTTTCTGCAGAAAAAACAAACAGCACCTTAGTCCCATAAAGTTGGAAATCCCATAAATAAATAGGGTTTTTAGGTATTTTTAATCCCAATCGGTTCCAACGGTTCTTTACGTGGAACCGTCGGTTTTAACCGGAACCGAACCGGGAACCGTTTTCCCCCAAACTAAAGAACCGGAACCAGACTGTATATAAAAGAATGAGGTTCGGATCTGACGGTTCACCTTCGGTTTTGCTGTTCTGACAGTTCGGAACCGTGAATTGCTCAGCCCTACTGTTTGGTCTAGATCCAGGTTTCTGGATCTCTATGTCAACTATTGTTTGCAGATCTTGGAAAGGAGCTTTGATTGAGGCGTGTTTGTACTTGTATTTGTTTTTGGAAGCTTGCAACATGTAAGCTCTTTCTATCTCTTGTTTTGTTATTTCTCTGATATATTGTTGCTTTGTTTGTGTGCTGGAGTAGACTATAAGCCTTCTTATTCTTGATATTTTGTATTGTGTCTAGGCATCTGTGTCCGGGTTAGGTGGATCGGTGGTTGATCGAGTCTATGTTGTATTGTTGTTGAGTATTGTGTCTTTTGTCTTGGACTTTTGTGTTTGTATGTTATTTGTTTAATTGTTTTATTTGTCTGTCTAGTTCATCTTCTATTGTGATTGTTTTAGTATTAAAATCTAGTAGGTCCTATACTAAGATCTGCGTGGGCATCAAGAATGACGACCATGATCTGACCCCTGGTACAACTTCGCTCTCTAGGATCTACAGTTTGTCTTGAGTGAGAATTTGTCTGTGTTTTTTTGCTGTTTGTGTCTGATTGTCTAGTTTCTGTGTTTGTGTGTTATCTGTTTAAGACATTGGTGATAATGTTGATCCTATACCTGAGTGGTTAATAATTAACCATTTGAAACACCGAGGTACAATGAACAAATGCTAGAGTATGAACACGAACATTGTGCGGGTTGTAGCAGTGACTGATGGCGCTGGATAGCAGCGGCACCCTTTGTCACGATGGCGGCGGTTTGTAAAGGGTGAAAGGAATAAGAAAATGGATGAAGTTGGATGGTTCTACTTTGGCCACAAATGAAGGTATTTATAGGCAAAATAATAGTTGAAAACTATGGGCTAAAAACCTGGGAGTACATGGTTTTCGCCACATGGTTTTGCGATAAACCATGGTTTTAGGCACATGGTTTTTTTTTGGCAAATGGTTTTGGCACATGGTTTAAGCATATGTCAATAATTTACCAGACCTCTAAGTCCGCAACCGGTTTATTAATAAATAAAAATCAGATTATTTATAACCAGTATAAATAATAAAACCCGTTTTATCGATTTACATAATTATTCCAGATAATTATATAAATCGACTTTGTCACGCTAATTAGTTCGTGATTACCAGTTAATCAAGTCAAGTGGATTTTATGTTCATTGCCCAAGGTGTAACTCTTACAGGTTATGGCTCGGTCAGCAACGTTGAGTTATCGAAACCGTACATATAAATCCAACAATCTCCCAGTTGGATGGTATTCGATAAGGTCCCCAACGCAGACAGTTAGCGATGCTCTAGCTGCACATGGCTGCCCCCAACAAGGTATGACACTTTAAAGTCATTAACCAAAAACATCTTGTTTAAGACAAGATAATAGACTTATGGAAATCGTTGTCATTCATCCTTTCTGTAAAAGACATCAATTAAAATAATGAGACATGGATTAAAATTCATTCTCATACGATGTTCAATTATTATTGTTCTTGATCAAGATTCATAGTGGTCCAATCAAACACATAATTAGTTTGGGTAAGGCCTTACACTTCACCAGTTTGAATCAACGAGGGCGCCACGATGTCTAACTGTTACATATCATGTAAGAGTACAGAATCCCTTATTGACTACATACAACTCCCACTGAACTTCAGAACTATTCCCAATTATAGCCTTTATGACTGGTAGTTACGCGACAACGGTTGATAGTAATCAAAGAATAGCGTTTGATAAACGAAAGTTCTAGTATGCATCTCAGGTAAAAGGATACTAAATGAGTATACCAATATCAAAACATCTTATGACTAAGATCCATGAAGATGATTTGAAGCGAGTTACATCCAACGTCATTTTTAATGAGGTTTATGAACTTGGAAGTCAACTACTTGAGCCCAAATTCAGAATAGTCTTAATTCAGAGTCATTCCCATGAGTCTGACTGACTACGGATAGTTTAGAATACAAGATTCAAGGATCAAATGTATCAAAATTGAACGTACAGTTGGAAAAATTCTAAATTACATTTAACTAGTAAATCAAAAGAGAATTCATAACACAACTGTTAAAAGTTCATACATCCAAATACTAAATCAAAACATATTGCTAGCTAATCAAAGCCCTATACCACCCATGTGCTGATCATGCTTGTCCTGAGTCATGGGCTTAGTAAGCAGGTCTGCTAGGTTTTGATCTGTGTTTACTTTGCTTATTATAATGTCTCCACGTTCCACAATTTCCCGTATATAGTGGAACTTTCTTAGAATGTGCTTGGTCTTGTGGTGAGATCTAGGCTCTTTGGCTTGAGCTATAGCACCTGTGTTATCACAAAATATCTCGATGGGTTTCTTAATGTTTGGAACCACATCGAGGTCGGCTATGAACTTCTTAATCCAAGCAGCTTCCTTTGCAGCATCTGATGCGGCTATATACTCAGATTCAGTGGTTGAATCTGCCACTACACTCTGTTTGGAGCTTTTCCATGAGATTGCTCCTCCATTTAGAGTGAAAACGAAACCTGATTGTGAGCGAGAGTCAACTCGGTCACTTTGAAAACTAGCATCAGTGTAACATCTTACAGTGAGCTCTTCTTCCACTCCTCCAAATACTAAGAACATATCTCTAGTTCTTCTCAGATATTTCAGAATGTTCTTTACTGCAGTCCAATGGGCTATGCCAAGACTTTGCTGATAACGACTAGTCATGCTTAAAGCATACGTGACGTCGGGTCTAGTACATAACATAGCATACATGATAAAACCAATCACTGAAGCATATGGAACTGTTTCCATTCGCTTAATTTCAATGTCCGCTGACGGAGATTGCGATTTCTTCAAGATAGTTCCTTTAGTCATAGGAACACATCCTTTCTTGGAGTTTTCCATTTTAAAGCGTGCTATCATTTTGTCAATGTATGTACTTTGACTTAGTCCTAGAAGTCGCTTAGATCTATCTCTGTAGATCTTGATTCCTAGAATGTAAGCTGCTTCTCCCAGATCTTTCATTGCGAAACAAGATCCTAAATAGTGTTTAACTTCATTAAGCATAGGGATGTTATTACCAATGATTAGTATATCATCTATATATAAAATGAGGAATGATATAGTGCTCCCACTAGCCTTTCTGTAAATACAAGGCTCATCTTCATTTTTGACAAAACCAAACTCTTTGATCTTTTGGTCAAAACGAAGATTCCAGCTTTGAGATGCATGTTTAAGCCCACAAATGGACTTTATTCAGTTTGCACACCTTATTAGGATATTTTGGATTAACAAAACCTTCTGGCTGAACCATGTAGACATCTTCAGAGAGATGTCCATTTAGAAAAGCGGTTTTGACATCCATTTGCCATATCTCGTAGTCATAATATCCGGCTATGGCAAGCAATATCCCGATCGATTTGATCATAGCAACGGGCGAGAAGGTTTCATCATAGTCAATACCGTGAGTTTGAGTGAAACCTTTTGCAACTAGCCGTGCTTTATAGGTGTGTACATTTCTATGCATGTCAGTTTTTCTTTTGAAAACCCACTTGCTCCCTACTGCCTGAGGTTCGGGAGGAAGCTCAACCAAGTCCCAGACTTGCTTGTCACGCATGGATTGCATCTCAGCATTCATGGCTTCATGCCATTTCGCAGATTCCGAATTTGAGATAGCTTTATTTGTAGTTTGTAGGTTCGTCATTTGACTCAGCTACTACCAGGACTTCCGTACCTTCAAGATGGCAAACGTATCTCTCAGGTTCTTTAGTAATCCTGCTACTTCTACGAACGCTTGTGTTTATGTCTATTTCTTCAGCAACAGTTTTTTGTTGTTCAGACGTACCGACTTCATTAGTGGTCAATTGTGGTTCTTGAATTTCTTTAAGATCCATTGTATTATTTCCAGTTCCTCGACTAAGAAGTTCTTCTTTGAGGAACCGTCTCGTCCTTTTGATAGAAATAACATTTTTATCAGGATGGAAGAAATAATATCCACATCTTTTGTAGTATCCGACGAAAACAACCTTTTCGCCTCGAGGATCGAGCTTATCATCAGAATCACCGGTGATATATGCATCACATCCCTATACTTTAAGGTAATCCGAATTGGGCTTGCGCCCATGCCATAACTCATATGGAGTTTTGTTTACCTTCTTAGTCAAAGACAGATTGACGAGGCAGGCTGCGGTTATAAGAGCATGACCCCAAAAGGAGTGAGGCAAGTTAGTCCTACACATCATTGATTGAACTATATTAAGTAGGGTTCGATTTCACCTCTCGCTCACGCCATTAAGCTGGGGTGTGCTAGGGGGAGTGGGCTGTGAAATAATTCCACGCTCTTTTAGATGATTAAGGAACTCTAAGCTGAGGTATTCTCCACCTCGATCTGATCAAAGTATATTTATCGTTGTACTGAGCTGGTTTTCAACTTCGTTTTGAAACTCTTTGAACTTGTCAAAAGTTTCATGCTTATGCTTCATAAGATAGACATAAACATAAACATATCGACTATAATCGTCGATAAATATAACGAAGCATCTTTCATGATTTCTAGTCATGGTCCTGAAGGACCGCATACATTGGCGCGTTCACCTATACCGGTGAAAGGATCTTTTGTGAGTTTGCAGTCTAAGCAAGACTCGCAATTATCGAATGAGTCCAATCCGATGGATTCAAGAATCCCCTCGGATTGTAGCCATTTTATGCATGCCTTACTTATGTGGCCAAGTTTACAATGCCGTAGAAATGTTTCATTCATACCAGTTTTGTTACGTTTAGATAGATGATATATGTTATTATTTGTTTGAATATTGACTTCATAAATGCCATTTCAAGGTTTAGCCTCAAAATAAAAAATATCATTCAAGTAGGCAGAAATAGAAATACCATTAAACACGTACTTGAAACCTTGTTCAAACAATAAAGAAACTGAAATAATGTTTCTGGTTAAACCATGTGCAAACAAACAGTTATTTAAAGTAACTACAAGGCTAGAAGGACACAAAAGTAAATATTGTCAGTTGCAAGAACTGGTACTCTCTTCCCATCACCAACGATGAGTTCCATATTGCCTTGTTTCAGTTTCTTCCACCTTTTAGGCTCCTGCAAGACATTAACAATGCGGTAACCACATCCGGTATCAAATACCCATGTGTTGCTGGAAACAGTAAAAAGTTCAATAACATAAATAAGAATACCTGAAGAAGTGCCAACACTATTGGCGTTGTTCAATTTTAGCTTAGCTAGATATTCAGGGCAGTTACATTTCCAGTGCCCCATCTTGTTGCATTCAAAGCACTGACGCTCCTTGGAGGAGGTGGCTTTGCAACTTTCTTGTCATTGTTGGTGGCATGTTTGGCATCAACATTAACCTTTTTCTTGCCTTTGCTCTTATAACCTTTTTTCTTGCGGTTAGGCTTCTTGAAACCAGTAGATTTAACCATCAACACTTGATTTGTTTTATTTGGTATATTCATCTCATCAGTTTTGAGCATTCCATGAATCTCAGTCACTGTTTTCTCCCATGCATTCATATTGAAATTCATTACGAACTGGTCGTAAGAGCTCGGGAGGGAGTTCAAGTTGAAATCCGCTGCCATTTCATTTTACAGGGGATAACCAAGTTTGTTGAGCTGGTCAATGTACCCTTTCATCTTAAGCACATGAGCACTAACAGATGAGCCCTCTTGCATTCTACAGCTTATGAGTTGTTTCATGGTGTCGTAGCGTTCTTGTCGGGCTTGTTTCTGGAACATGCCCTTAAGTTGCTCGATCATGACAAATGCATTCATGTCTTCCATGTTCTTCTGGAGATCAGGAGACATAGTGGCTTGCATAAGGCAGGCTACCTCAGTGGCCTCCTCTTTAAGCTATTCATGTGCCTTACGAGCAGCGGTCATGGTATTTTCGGGCTGGTTAGGGACGGTGGCATCTAGAATGTAGAGCTTCTTTGCCATCTTGAGAACTATTCTCAGATTGTGGTGCCATTCGAGAAAATTAGTGCCATTAAGTTTTTCTTTTTCAAGTATAGACTTGAGAGCGAAGGTGGAGTTGTTTTCAGAAGACATCTGATAAATAAGAAAAGATATTTAATTTGTATTTTCGATGTGAATTTCCTTATTAATTAATGACCCAATTACATCTAATAGAATAAGGAATGAGAATCTGACTATGTCTGTATTAAAGGCAGCTGTGGCATGCAACTTTAGTAAATGACTAGGCAGACTGACAATGAGTTTCAATTGTGAGGAAAGCAAAACTCTCGGGTATGAGGCCGCTAAAATAACTCTTGTTTATGCATTGATACATTTTAGCCTCATCTATACCGACTTTTACTTTCAAAGATAGCTGGAGCATGAGATGAGAAGGAAAAAGTAATAGTCGTCCTAAGATAGGTACATGTGGAAGGGTCAGATGTGTCAGTGAAACCCTTGCACCTTCGAAGGATAAACTTAGACATCAAGTGTGGTGTTGGGGCTCCAAACACTAATGCTTTGTATTATGCCCCAAGTGTTCCTTGTATTATGTTAGCATAGACTATATATTTTAAATATGGGATTTACTTTAATATTTACCAAATAGGGTCGAATGAGCCGATTTTAGTACATATTAAGTTATGACAATTTGATGAACCCTTTCATCTCTAGGGACACTTAAATCTTATTAAAACAAAGTTTGTCGTGACTCGTATAACCATTTAAAAAATTAATAGTTTTACAACTATTAAGGCATGAGTTTTAGAAAGTTAAATCTTGTTAAATTTCAAAAAACTCCTTTGGTATTTATTTATTTTTAAAATAAACTATTTGTTTCATAACAAATATTTACAAACTGTAAAAAATAATTTAGAACTTGTTTTATCTGATTGTGTTTATATTTAAAAAAAAAAAAAACTTTTAAAAGTTTGATATTAGGTTGGTATGTTATAATAGTTATAAAATTAAAGCAACCACAATAGAAAAATAAATATGTAAATCATATGGCCAAAATTCTTTGATCTTGCTAGAGCCTTTTAGCAAGACCAAACGGGTCACGGGGTCACAACAAATAAACAACCATAAGGATGGACTTGTACTTGAGCGCATCTAGTTGTATCGAGTAACTCCCACTGACTTCATGACTCCTGTCTTTGACTTCAGTTTAGCCATCGGGTCTTTGTCATATATATAAAATACAGAAAAATAAAGACCCTAATCTATTACAACTTTGAGCCATGAAAATATATATGAAAATATAAAAGAACAAGGTCGGGCCAGATTTACATATTCAACACAAACAAAATAAATCGGGCAATCTTTTGGTCAAATAAAAATAAAATAAAAAACTTTGACCAAATATTTGTTGCCCTAAACACTTCTAGATCTGGAACTTTAACCAACTTAAAGTTTGGGATTTATAACCGGTTAAAAGGACCAGATCCGATTTGTATGTTGTAACCGAGGCTCTAATACCACTGTTGGGGTATCGTAGGTGTCAACTTTACTTTTTATCAAAACCGGTTTGATATATTTATTATTAATTAAATTAGTAATTAATAAATGCAGCAGAATATTTATTGTTTGTCGACACCAAACTATCAACCGAACAAGATCTAGTTACAAAACATACAAACACGGTACAAATAATTAATCTACCAATGAGATAGATATACCTGAGTGGTTAATAACTAACCGTTTGAGACACCAAGGTACAATGAACAGATGCGAGAGTATGAACACGAAAACTGTGCGGGTTGTAGCAGTGACACCCTTTGTCACGATGGCGACGGTTTTTAAAGGGTGAAAGAAATAAGAAAACGGATGAAGTTGGATGGTTCTACTTTGGGCACAAATGAAAGTATTTATAGGCAAAAGAGTAGTTGAAAACTATGGGCTAAAAACCATGGTTTTCGACACATGGTTTTGCGATAAACCATGGTTTTAGGCACATGTTTTTTTTTTTTTTTTTTTTTTTTTTTTTTTTTTTTTTGTGCAAATGGTTTTGGCACATGGTTTAAACATATGTTAATCATTTACCAGACCTCTAAGTCCGCAGCCCCTAAATAAACATCAGATTTTTTATAACCAGTATAAATAATAAAACCCGTTTTATCGATTTATATAACTATTCCAGATATTATATAAATCGACTTTGTCACGCTAATTAGTTCGTGATTACCAGTTAATCAAGTCAAGTGGATTTTACGTTCATTGCCCAAGGTGTAACTCTTACGGGTCATAGCTCGGTCAGCAACGTTGAGTTATCGAAACCGTACATATAAATCCAACAAACAGTGGGACAAGTGTAACTCTGTTGTGTTGTCATGGTAACTTAATTGTGTAAGGGAAGAGTTATTTCTTGGTCAAGTGTTTTCCAAACTTGCTAGAGATGTGTGGTTAGATTTAAGGGAAACTTATGATAAACTGGATGGATTTATAGTTTTTAACTTGCATCAAAAGGTTAATTCATTAACTCAAAATGGTAGTTCTGATTTTTAATACTATCAGAAACTTAACACAATGTGGAAGCAATTGGACTCAATAGTCCAAATGCCTACATGTTCTTGTGCTACTTCAAAAGAGTTTAATGATTTTAATAGTTTAATAAAACTAATGCAATTTTTAATAGGACTGGGTTAGTTTATCAACCCGTGAGAACTAATCTTTTGATGCAAGATCCTCTACCTTCTGTTGAAACTGCTTTTTCTATTAGAGTACCTTTTTCTCTTAGTGAACATAAAACAAAGGATGTAGGGGAGTTAATTCACTTGGATGTTTGGGGTCCTTATAGGATAACAAGCAAAGAAGGTTATAAATACTTCTTAACAATAGTGGATGACTACTCTAGGTCTGTTTAGTATTATACGTTAAAGGAAAAGGAGAAGGTTATGAAAACATTGTCATCTTTTATGAATTAATAAAAAAACCAATTTAAAAAGGTTATAGAAGTTTTTAAAAGTGACAATGGGACTGAGTTTGTAAATAAAAACATGACAAATTTTTGTAATAAAAAAAGGTATCATATACTAAACTTCTTGTGTTAATACACCATAACAAAATGGTGTTGTGGAAAGAAAACATAGGCATCTTTTAAACATAGCTAGAGCCTTACTTTTTCAAAGTGGTGTGCCCTTAAAGTTTTTGTCTGAGTGTGTTCTAATTGCTGGCTACTTAATTAACAGGATTCCTTCTTCTGTCCTAGGTGGTAAGAGTCCCTATGAGAAAATGTATAGGTTCCCCCTAACTATTAGTCATTTGAGAAATTTTGGGTGCTTTTGTTTTAAAACAATTTTGGCTGAAAGTGATAAATTGCGTAGTAGGGCTCATAAATGTGTTCTAATTGGGTACTATTGTTTTAAGAAAAGGTTATAAAATATAGTGTTTAGAAACAAAACAGTTTGAGTATTCGAGAGATGTTAAGTTTTATAAAAACATTTATCCTTTCAGGTTTAGTAATGATAAAAATTTTTATAAAAACATTGACCACTTAAACTTTTTTTATTTGTAAGAAGATACAAGCACTAAAACGTTAACAAACAACAACAACGATAATAATAATACTAATAACAACAACAACATTCCCAATGATGAAGGGGAAACCAGTGTTGCTCATGAATACTTGTCTGGGATAGGATTATGACTCTCCCAGGGCTAGTAGGGTATAGATCATCCTGATCAGCAACCTGGCAGTACAGGCGCAAGAGGAACTGCTAGGGGGTAGATCATTTTGGAAAATAAGTGTTTCATATCTAGTCTTAATAAAACTCTTGAACCAAGTTCATATTTAGAAGCTACAAAAGATCCTAGGTGGATAGAAGATATGAATAATGAAATGGATGCTCTCTATAGGAATAACACTTATGAATTAACTAATTTACCTAATAGGAGAAAACCTATAGGGTGCAAATGGGTTTTTAAGATAAAGTATAAATCAGATGGAGAGGTTGAGATATATAAGGCTAGGTTGGTAGCTAAAGGATACAATCAAAGAGAAGGGCATGATTTTAGAGAAACCTTCTCTCTAGTTGTTAAAATGGTGACTGTAAGGTGTATTATAAGTATGGCAGTTCAAAATAGTTGGTCTCTGTTTAGTTGGATATTAACAATGCTTTCTTGTATGGTTCTATTTCTGGGGATGTTTATATGAGTTTACCTGAAGGTTAACCTTCAAAAAATGAAACAAAAGTTTGTAAGTTAGTTAAATCATTATATGGGCTTAAACAAGCCCCAAGAAAATAGAGTGAAAAACTAACCAATGTCTTACTAAGTATAGGTTTTGTGCAAAGCATATGTGATTACTCTCCATTTGTAAAATCTGATAATAATGTTTTTATTGCATTGCTTGTGTATGTTGATGACATTGTAATAACCGGAAATGATGAAAAGGAAATTGTTAATATAAAGGATTTACTTAAATAAAAATTTCAAATAAAGGATTTAGGTAAATTGAAATATTTCTTAGGGATAGAGTTGTTATATTCTGAAAAAGGAGTGTGTTTAACTCAAAGAAAATACTTTTTAGAATTGCTCAATGAGTTTGGGTACTTAGGTTGTAAACATGTTAGTACCCAATTGAACAAAGCTACATTGTTTTTTCAAAAATTTCAAAGCCTAAACCTGTGCTTGATAATGTGACTGGCTTTCAAAAGTTGAATGGAAAACTTTTGTATTTGTCCTTGACTAGGCCTGATATAAGCTATTCAGTCCAGTTTCTAAGTCAGTTTATGCATAAACCTACCCATTTTCATCTTCAAGTTGCACTTAGATTATTAAGGTACTTGAAGATCTGGTCACTTTAACTTGAATGGTTTTGTTGATCCTGATTAGGCCAAATGCCTAATAACTCTAGGAATTCAGTGACAGGCTATTGTATATTTCTTGGAAGTTCACTGGTTTCTTCGAAAAGCAAAAAATAGAACACTGTTTCCAGATCATCAACAAAGGCTAAATACAGAGCAATGTCTTCAGCCTCATGTGAGATAATCTGGTTGAAAAATCTTTTGCAAGAACTGAATGTTAGAATTGAATTGCCAATAACTTTGTATAGTGATATAAGTAAGGCTGCAATATCCATTGTAGCAAATCCTGTATTCCATGAGAAAACTAAGCACTTTAAAATTGATCTTCATTTCCTTAGGGAAAATTTTCAATTGGTGTCATTAAAACTGACAAGGTCATCTCTGACAATCAGATAGCTGATATTTTTACTAAAGGTTTGAGTGTTGAACAACACAAGAATCTTTGTAATCAGCCGGGAATGATTGATATGTTTAACATTTGAATTAAGGGGGCATGTAAAAATTATAGAGTGTAATTCAAGTGTTATGTATGTCATAATATTTATTATATGTTTGTTATATAAGGTTCTCAAGTATTGTATGAGCTGGTTTATTTCAGGTTCAAGGAGGCTTGGCCCAGCTAGCTATTAGCCCATTAAAGAATGAGAGGCCCAATTTAGATGGTAGGATGTGAGCTCAGGGCCTTGCTATATAAAGGCAGCTAGGGTTCTATATAAAGGCAACTAGGGTTCCAGTTATCATTATTCGAGATATCGTTTCTTTGTTTCTCTCCTCTCTCTCTCTCTCTCTCTCTCTCTCTCTCTCAGTACTGTCTAGGATTTTAGTCTTGTGTATGTTAATCGTCTGGTTTGTAAGTTTCTACTTACATTTTCTTTGTATTTTGTTGTTGATCAACTAATCTTATCAATCATTTGATCTAAGACTTTTTATCATTTCAGATCTTCTATTATTGTAGAAGATCTAGGGTTTGGTTGGGTAAACTTCGGATTGGTTTAATAATAAGAGTTTTGCTACCGTTTTCAGTCGCTATTCCTTGTGTTCTTGTTTATTATTGTTGGTTGTGGTTGTGTATGGTTGTTATTGTCTTAGATCCATAGTTTTCTACAGGACAGGTAACAAACTCTTGGTTAAAAGTTTAAACAAAACATATGGTATGGAAAAAAAGATCAGTGGATATAATGAGAACATTTAGAGTCAACAGTTCCATTGAATTGCATTGTAATAATCAAACACACAATATCTTAGACGTGTTTTATATTCCCACTTGGAAGAAAAACATGTTAAGTATTGACAAACATGCAATGCAAGGTTTTGAAGTAAACATTGGTGGGGATACATGTATGATTTCAAAACCATCTATTGGTCAAGAAAAAAAAAAGTGATGCTTGTTGGGTATGTGGCATTAAGAGTCATTATACGTACATGTGTGCAAAAGCAAAAGGGAATTTTAGACACCAATTTGTATCCAAAAATAGAAAGGAGACAAGATTCAGGACACCCTCAAGAGAAGATTATGAAAGGGCCCTATTATGGGAACACTTTGAGGAAATAGTAATTGATGAAGACAAAAAGCATGCACTTGAAAGGAACCTATCATTTATCCATAACAAGTGATTTTCTAGAGAAAAGATTAAGGAAGCCGTCTTTGAATGTGGGTCGGATAAAGCACTGGGTCCAAACGGATTTTTTCAGGTTCGTCAAGTATTTTTGGAGTTTCTTGGAGGATGATTTTACTAATATGTGTGATCGTTTTCATGAGCATGGAGTCATTAGTAGAGGGTGCAGTTCCCCCTTTATTACTTTGATCCCTAAATCCAAAACACCGGTGGGTTTAAAAAATTATAGACCCATCAACTTAGTAGGAATTATTAGTAAGGTTATTTCCAAGGTCTTAGCCGGTCGGATTAAGAATGCTTTGGATTCGGTTATTTCGGGCACTCAGTCAGCTTTTCTTAGAGGGAGATTTATTTTGGACGGGCCGTTAATGATTAATGAGACTATGGGGTGAATTAAGAAGACAAGAAAGAGAGCGTTTCTGTTGAAGCTGGATTTTGAGAAGGCATATGACAACGTTAACTGGGGTTTTTTGTTGTCTACGTTGGATCAAATGGGCATTCCTGATAGGTGGTGCAAATGGGTGAAGGGTATCTTAGAGTCGGCTCTCTTGGTAGTTTTGGTTAATGGGTCTTCCACGTTTGAATTTCAGTGTGAAAAAGGGGTTCGTCAAGGAGATCCGTTATCTCCTTTCCTCTTTTTGGTGGTTATGGAAGTTCTACACTGTTTGTTAGATAAAGAGGTTGAATTGGGTGAAATAAAGGGGATTTGTTTTGGGGGCGAGTCAAAGGTGCTATCTCATTTATTTTATGCAGATGATGCTTTGATAGTTGGAGAGTGGTCTAAAGAAAATTTGGAAAATGTTGCTAGGGTGCTTCGGATTTTTATGTGTGTTCGGGTTTAAAAAGTAATTTACAGAAATCTTATGTTTATAGGGTTGGAGTAGGTGATCCGGAAGTGGATAGTATAGCGAATCTTATTGGGTGTAGAGTGGCTGTTTTGCCCTTTGATTATTGGAATAATGGAAATAAATAATCCCAACTATTCACTATTGGCCAATAACAGTCCCAACTACAAAAATCCCCAATATTGGTCCCAACTTTCGACATATTGGAAACCAACGGACCCAAACTAACGGAGGCTAACTCCGTTAGTGTGATGCTGACGTGGCATGCCCCGTAGGATGCCACGTAGGATCATTTTGCAACGTGGCATGCCACGTACGATGCCACGTAGGATTATTTTTCCACGTGGCATGCCACGTAGGACGCCATGTAGGATCATATTGCCACCTAAGCATGCCACGTCAGCATCACACTAACAGAGTTAGCCTCCGTTAGTTTGGGTCCATTGGTTTCCAATATGTCGAAAGTTGGGACCAATATTGGTGATTTTCGTAGTTGGGACTGTTATTGGCCAATAGTCAATAGTTAGGATTATTTATTTCCATTTTTCCTTGATTATTTAGGGATTCGGGTTGGTGCGAATATGAATCGGGTTTGTCATTGGAATTCAGTGATTGATACAATTCAAAATAGACTATCATCATGGAAGGCAAAAACTTTGTCCATGGGGACAAGGTTAACTCTTATAAAGTCCGTTTTATCGAGCCTACCTATCTACTATTTGTCTCTTTATAAGGCTCCGGTGAAAGTGTTGGAACAAATGGAAAGATTAATGCGAAACTTTATGTGGTCCGGTTCAGAGGTAGCGAAAAAGGTTCATTGGGTGTCTTGGGAAGTGATTACTACTCCTATGAAAGAAGGAGGTTGGGTATTTCCAGGTTAGCGGAGGTTAATGTGGCGCTACTCGCTAAATGGGCTTGGAGATTCGTAGTGGAGAACGGGTCGATATGGAGAGTCACTATAGAGGCGATTCATGGTGGGAGGGGCCTTTGGAGTTTTTTTCCTATTAAAAAAGCTATTCCTGGTTGTTGGAAGGCGATTGTTAATGTGTTGGAATCAATTCGAGTACAGGACAAGTCTTTGCATCAATTGATTAGGGGTGTGGTTGGAAACGGGGACATGATTCGCTTTTGGCATGATCATTGGCTTGGAGATACTACATTAAAGAGTCGATGGCCATGTCTTTATAAGATGGAAAAAAATAAACGGTGCATGATTAGCAACCGGCTGACTCAAGGCATTGGTGATTTTTTATTCACCGGTTCATGGAGGAGACATCCTAGCTCGATGGAGGAGTTATCAGAGGTCCAACATTTGGTGTGTATGCTCACAGGGTTCAAGCTTAGCGAATCGGATGACAAATGGGCTTGGATTAATGATGGTTCGAAAGGGCCTTTCACTGTTGCGGAATTTAAAAAGCTTATGAAAAATTCTGTAAGTGAGCCGATGGCAACTACCCATATGAAATGGGAGGCTTGGATTCCCATAAAAGTCAATCTTTTTTCATGGAGGGCTAATCGGGATAGATTACCAACTCGGATGGCGTTGACGAGAAGGAGAATTAATATCCCATATATTTTATGTCCTCTTTGCAACATGGATAGTGAAGATGTCAAGCATTTGATGGTTCGTTGTGTTTTTTCTTACGGTGTTTGGAGTATAATTTGCAAATGGTGCAAGTTGGAGCCCTTTTTTTGCTTACGACTACGACGATTTGCTTATGTTATACAACAATGTTCATGCTGGAAAGTGGGGGGAAAAGATTATTAGAGGTATAGTCATGATCACGGCTTGGGTTATTTGGAATGCAAGGAACGCGAAGATATTTCATAATAAGGACACCAAAGTTATGGATGTTGTGGCGGTGGTGAAGTCGAAGGCTTTTTTGTGGTTAAAATATAGGTCGAAATTTAAAAACATTGTATGGAAGGATTGGGCCACTTATCCATTGTATAGTTTGTATAATTTGGTGGTTCTCGGTTTTAAGAGCTAGCCGTTGTTAATGAAGGTTATTGTTCAAAAAAATTTTTATCCATAACAAGTATCATCCCTTGAAGATTGTTTAGTGTTTATGAACATAATCCACATAGCATCAAAAGTTCAAGAATACAAAACAAACTTCACTACAGAATTTGAGTATGTTGTGGGATGGTTTCTAAAAGATTAGATTGGATGCACCAATACCACCTAAAGACAATTATGGTTATAAAATTAATTTTCTAGAACTCTACATGACCATTTAAAAATTGGGGAAATAGAATTTAATAATCCTAACTTTGAAGGGTTGGAAGGGAACAGTCCCAACTTGAAAGTTGTAAGATAATAGTCCACTTGTCATGTATTTTATTTTGTTGGTCCCAAACTAACCTCAATTAGTTTTCTCTGTTAAGTGCCAACGTGGCAGTCCACGTGGCAAAATATGTCCCACTTGGCAAAAAAAACGTGGGCCTCACAATGAAGATGTGTCTTTGTCTTTTTTATTTAATCTTTATACCAATCTATATACACTTTATACCAATCTATATACACACATATAAACACACACACACACACAAACACACACACAGAGGCTGTCGTCTTTCTCCACCACTGTGGAGCCTGTCGTCTTCTCCAACACCGTGGAGCCTGTCATCTTCTCCAAAATTAGGGCTTTTCCCAAAATTTAGGGTTCGTTGTTTCTATTTTCGTTTTCGCTAATAATCAGACGTAAACCCTAATAATCTACTACCTGCAACCATTCGTTCTGTTTTCCATTGACGCTGCTGACCAGAGAGTTGGTTGGGTCTGCTTCAATTTATGATGTTACGGTAAGAACTAAGAACCCTAAATTTTGGGGAAAAGCCCTAATTTTACAGGTGGTTGGTGATTATGGGGTGGAGGTTGAGGGGAATGATGGTGATGGGTGGTTACAAAGGTGTAGAGCGGTGGGTGGGCTTTGGTTGGTGGTGGCGGGTTGGTGCAAGTTGTGGGTATCGTCGGAGGGAGGGAAAACAGAGGAGGAGGAGGAGGAGGAGGGAGGGTAGACAGAGGAGGGGGAGGGAGGGAGGGTAGAGTGGTGGTAGTGGGTGTCGTCGGAGATGGTGGTGGAGGACGGTGGTGACAGGCGGTTGTGGGTGTGTTCACCCTCTCTCATCTCTTTCTCTCTCTACGTTTTCTCTCTCTACATTTTCTCTCTCTTTCAATTGTATAAAAGAATATTATATATATATATATATATAAAATTCTTTTTTATTATTATTAAAAAAAAATTATAATTAAAAGTTTTTTTAATTAAAAAAACCAAGTGGATAAAGAGGGTCAATGTTTTTTGCCAAGTGGGACAGATTTTTGCCACGTGGACTGCCACGTTGGCACTTAACAGAGAAAACTAACTGAAGTTAGTTTGAGATCAACAAAATAAAATACATGACAAGTTGGGACTGTTATCTTACAACTTTCAAGTTGGGACTGTTCCTTTCAAACCCCCAAAGTTGGGATTATTAAATTCCATTTCCACTTAAAAATTTGGATGTTCTGAAAAGGTGAACAAGTATGATCTGTGGGGAGGAATTATCAATCTATTTAATTATGATGTTTGGGAATTATCACAATCTATTTAATTATATGATGTTTGGGAATAGTACATACAGTAAATAGGTAAAAAATTAGTTCAGTCAACAGCAAAGGTAAAATACCACTTCCTCACACACCCAAACACACACACACACACACTAGTGACGTTTGTTCGAAACAACTTTATAACCTGAACATAAAGGCATTTACCACCAACCAAATCGCCGACTTAACCGTTGTGAAACATGAAGACCGTTGACCAGCAACAACCACTGTATGACAAGGAGACCTACGAAGACCTCAAGAGAAGAAAACATGTAGAACAACAAAGGCTGAAGACGGGGATTGATGATCGGTGGCAGCAAGTGATTAGCAAAAGGAATAGGAAGAAGGAGAAGGTATTTCAGAGCAGAGAAGAGTGGAGGAGAAGTTGTGCTTCTTTTTTCGTGTCAAACCTTCCTCTGGACTGCACCTGCAACAAGTTGTGGAAGGCTTTTGAACAGTTTGGGGCTATTGAGGATGCATTCATTCCGAGAAAGAAAGATGGCGGTGGGAACAAGTTTGGTTTTGTCCGATTTTCGGGAGTCAAGGATGTTCAGTCATGGCTTCTCAAGTTACAGGGGGTTTCCATCGATGGAGCTATGATAGGGGTGAATATTGCGAAGTTCAATAGAGATGGCACGAAGACGGTGGCTCCATCGCCTGTGAATGACAACTCGGTGTTTCATAGGTTGGGTGGTCGCCCGACCCAGCCTGGGAAGCTCTCTCATAAACCGTGTGTTGATGAGAACACCGGTATGAGTTCTGACTCGGGGAAACTCGTTTATACTACTGCAGATGTGAACTATGCCCAGTTGAAGGATGTTATCCATCTTCCCCCGTTGATAACTGTCACTAAAAAGCACCTAGAATTTAAATCCCTTATTGGGGAGGTGAAGGAATTGGCCCTCCTGGAAAACCTCTCTGAGTTGTTATGGGTTGATGAACTCAAGGGTGTACATGTTAGATACTTGGGCGGGATGAAGATTATGTTCTCATTTAACTCCGTAAAGGAGGCCAAGATGTTCCTGTCTCAGAAGTACGAACTTTGGTCAGCTTGGTTCTCAAGGCTGTACATGTGGGAAGGTATTACTCCTGTCTTTGATAGGATTGCTTGGATTAAGGTATTAGGTGTTCCGGCCAATCTGTGGGATAGACATGTCTTTAACCGCATAGGTGAGAGATGTGGGAGGCTCGTTGGGAAATCGGTGGCGGATATGGGGGATGGTAACTTCTCGGAAGATAAGATGGCGGTGATCGTTAACTCGGGGACACGTATTAGTAAACAACTGACATTAACTTGGAGGGGTCAGTCTATTCCGGTGTGGGTTCGTGAGGTTGATGTTAACTGGTCACCGGCTTTCCTTGCGTCCCATCATGATGGTTCGGCCTCTCCGGCGGCGTCGGTGTCAGAGCAGGAAGTGGGGGAGGCGACTGAACAGTCGGAAGATGTAGACGCGACAGAGGGTACTTTACATGAGCATTTATTGCATGGAGATGGCTCCAACACTCCTGTTCCTACTTTTGATAAAGTGACAGAGGGGGGGTCCCACATGACTTGGTGGCTGATTTTACTCCTGATGCCCATAATGGGGAGGGTAATGTGGGCCTTCAATTCATTACAACTAGGCCCAAACACAGGCAAAATAAAAGTAAAGTCCCTAAGGCCCAAAATGTGAATGCTCCTACCTTTGATCTTAACGAAGATCCGGACCCTTTTGGCCTGGATGAATTCATCTGGCAAATTAATCCGGGTGAGAGAGGTGTAGTTGCTGAGGTCACGGGGGAATGTGGCTCTCCTTCGAACAGCAGGGCTGGAACCACAGCTGGTTCATCCGGCCCGGTTCTTATTGAAGATGGACCTGGCGGATCGGAATTCTTGAAGGAGGTTCACGCTACCATGGAGTTTGGTAACGGTTTGGGTATACAGTTGGGCGGGTTCGAGAATCATGTGAAAAAACTCGTCAATGGGGATATGGTGTCTGTGGTTTCCTTATGAATTTTCTTTCTGTAAACATCAGGGGGTGACCGGTGCTGAAAAACCGGGTTGGGTTCGGGGGCTGAAAAGGAATTTTCCGTTTTCCTTTTTGGCGATTCAAGAGTCGCATCAGCAATTCATTTCGGAAAGGCTTATTGGTAGGTTCTGGGATCGATCTCCGTTTGGGTTTGAGTTCGTGGGCTCAATTGGCAGGTCTGGGGGCATTGTGTCTGTTTGGGACTCAAAGTTATTTTTGGTGGACAACGTTGTGAAAAACCAGAGTTTTTTGCTGGTTTCAAGGGTACTAAATGGGGTGGCTGAACGCTTAAATGTGTTGAATGTTTACGCGCCCAGAGACCCGACGAGTAGGCGACGTGTTTGGGGAGAAATTATTGAAATTAAGAATCAATTTGCAGGCATTTGGATCGCCCTTGGAGATTTTAACGAAGTCCGATGGCCTGAGGAGCGTATTAATTCTATGTTTGATGTGAATGCGGCCAGTGAATTCAATGGTTTCATAGGGAGTGCGGGCTTCATAGAATATCAGATGATTGGGGGGAATTTTACCTTCATGACGGACAATGGCCTGAAGCTAAGTAAACTTGATCGGGTTTTTGTGTGCCAGAATTTCTTAGATTTATGGCCGGAAGCGGTTCTTGAAGTGCTTCGGAGAGGTTTTTCGGATCACCGACCTCTCTTTCTTTCCTGCGACAGGTTAGATTTTGGCCCTATTCCTTTCAAGCTATTTAATAGTTGGGTGGGTAAATCGGAGTTGAATGAGATTGTTGGTAGACAAACCTCGGTTGTTATGGGTCAATCGAAAGGGGATAGTCTTCTTGCCAAAATTCTTAAGAATATTAAAGTGGAGGTCAAAAAGTGGAGGGCTGCTGCGAAATTAATTGAGGAGGGAGAGTTGAATGCTTGTCTGAAAGGCATCGATAACCTTGAAAGGTTAGCTGAAACGCAAACTCTCACGGGTGTTCAAAGACAACTTAGGGCGGCCTTAAGGTTAAAAGTTAAAACTTTGGAGGCTAACAAAGCTAAAGACTTTCAGCAAAAGGCTCGGCTTAACTGGGTCAGGTTGGGTGACGACAACTCGGGGTACTTCCATAAAGTGGTCAAATTTAATCTGGCTAAGCAAAGATTCAATGGGCTTTTAGTTAATGGGTCGTGGATGAAAGATCCGGGTGTGATCAAGGAGGAGATCTGGAGATGGTTTAGGAAACAATTCTCCGAACCTATGAGGAGACGCCCGCAGTTCTCTAATGTGGGTCTCCCTTCTATTACAGCTGACCAGGCTGGTTGCCTTATTGATCCGTTTTCGTTGGATGAAGTTTTTAGGGCTGTTCGTGGCTGTGCGGGAGACAAAGCCCCGGGGCCCGACGGTTTTACCTTTAAATTTTTTAAAGTGTATTGGGAGCAACTCAATCCTTTTGTGATGAAGGTGATGAGTGATTTTCACTCGTCCGGAATTGTGTCAGTTGGATGTAATGCCTCGTTCACGGCCCTTATTCCAAAAGCGGTTGACCCGCAAGTGTTGGGTGACTACAGGCCGATTTCATTAATCGGGTCTATTTACAAAATTGTGGCTAAAGTCCTAGCTAATAGATTAAAGCCCTTCATGAAGTCTCTGATCTCCCCTACCCAATCGGCATTTGTGGGTGGGCGCAACATCTTAGATAATCCGCTTATCATTAGTGAGCTTTTGGCTTGGAAGAAAAGGAGGAAAGAAAAATTGTTAATTTTCAAAGTCGACTTCCAGAAAGCGTATGATTCTATCAACTGGAAGTGCCTGCTCAAGACCTTGGAGTTCATGGGTTTCCCAGATACGTGGATCAATTGGATTAGAGGTTGCCTTGTCTCGGGTAGAGGTTCGGTTCTCGTTAATGGCTCGCCTACGAAAGAATTTGGGTTCAAACGGGGACTCCGCCAAGGAGACCCGATTTCGCCTTTTCTGTTCATTTTGGTCATGGAGGTGGTCGTGATGTGGATGAATAGGGCAGTCTCTTTGGGTATGTTTCAGGCGATTTCTACTCCGAATGGTGGGCCGACTATTTCACACCTTTGCTATGCGGATGACGTTCTTTTTGTCGGAGAATGGAGTGAGTTTAATGTGCGCAGCTTGGCCCGTTTTTTGAGGTGTTTACAGCTGGTCTCGGGGCTGACTATCAACAAACAAAAATGCCTTCTGTTCGGGGTTGGCGTTGAGGATGACGAGATCTCCGACATGGCTCGTATCCTAAACTGTAGCGTTGGAAAATTCCCTTTCACGTACCTTGGTATCCCCATAGGTGCTAATATGAATCGAATTGCCCATTGGAAACCGGTGTTGGATAAATTTAGCTCCCGGCTATCGTCTTGGCGAGCAAAACTATTATCTTTTGCGGGTCGTGTGACTCTAGCTAAAGCCGTCTTGGGAAGTCTCCCGGCTTATTTTCTGTCGATATTTAAGGCACCCAGTGGAGTTGTTAAAAAGCTGGAGGCTATGCGAAGAGATTTTGTCTGGGGCAAAGTTGGTTCGAGGCACAAAGTTCGATGGGTTCGATGGGAAAAACTTACTAGAGCTAAGAAATTGGGTGGTCTAGGAATCGGTTGCATTAGAGATTTCAATTTAGCCATGTTGGCTAAATGGTGGTGGAGGGTGAAGAACGATCCTGACCAACTTTGGAGTTCTGTTATTAAAGCGCTTCACTTCTCTAAGGCTGATCAACTGGGTGTTCCTTTGAATCGGTCTTTGACGGGAGTGTGGAAGAACATCACCACGGTTGGGGCAGAATTACTCAAAGATGGGATCTTGGTGGATAACAAACTTAAAGTGGTCTTAGGTGATGGACAAAAGACTCGTTTCTGGATGGATAAGTGGCTCGATAACGCCCCCCTTAAAGATTTATATCCATCCCTGTTCCGACTGGCCAAATATAAAAACGCCAATGTGGCGGACAACATTTGTTTCAGAGGCGTTTTAACTCATTGGGGGTGGGCTTGGGCTAAAGATCCTACGTCTCAAGATGACTGGTTTAAAGTTGGGGAGTTAATGAATCGGCTGCAAAAGGTGAATGTCAATGACGAGCCGGACTTTTGGAAGTGGGAAAATTCGGATGGGTTGGGGTATGTGGTTAAGCAAGTGCGTTCGGAACTGGAGACTGCTCGTGTGGGAGATAACGGGGATCAGCCGTTTCAGTGGAACGCGTGGGCAACTGGGAAGGCTAATCTGTTGACGTGGCGCGCGCTTATGGGAAAGGTGGCTGCGAAAATGGAGCTGGTTGCTCGCGGAGTCGCTCTGCAGGATGTCCGATGTAATCGCTGCAGCATGAGGGACGAGGATGTGAACCATACTTTTGTGTCTTGCTTGTTCGCGAAGAGCATTTGGCGGAACATCTTCTCGTGGATCAGAGTTCAGTGGCCGGGGGATTTAGAATCTGTTGGCAGCCTCCTTAACATCCAGAATAACACACCAGGAAGCATACGGTGGAGGAAAATTGTTGGTATGATTTTATGGCCACGTTTTGGAAAATATGGCAGGCCCGTAATGCTGCTGTATTCGACAACAACTTCATTCCGGTTCAGACTTCGGTGGACGCTATCAAGGAAGAAACGTTCGTTTGGATTCGACAGCGGTCAAAGCGTCCGGATATCTCTTGGGAGGAATGGTCTGCGTTTGATGTTTTGTGTCTATTGTAAGTGGTTGTGATCTTGCGGCCTTTCTTTGTTTTGGCCGTTTTTTGCTAGTTCTCGTTGTATGCTTTCCCAGTTTCTTGCTGGACTCTATATATATATATATAGAGATGTTTTGCCGTTAAAAAAAAAACAGCAAAGGTAAAATGCTGCTTTAATAGTTGTCATCATCTGATTGGACCACCAATCTCATCCACGCATTGGCTTCTGGACCACCAATCTCATCCACGCATTGGCTTCTCTAACTTCATACTCATCACACACTACACCACGTGGAAAAAGCAATCATCTACCCTTTTAACCCAGAAAACACATAAAGAAGCCAGAGAGAGAAAAGGTCATCGGCAAAGAGTCAAAGACAGAAAGAGTGCCGGAGGTGGACGACGACGAGAGCGCCACCATGACTACAGCGGTGATGGTATAATTGCTACAGTGGTGATGGTGTGGTAGCTCGATTTTGAAATAAAGACGACAGCGGTAGCCGGTAAAGACGGTGACGGCTCAACTGTTTTCCGGTGGTTCCGTTCCGGTTTAGGCTTGAAGATTAGATGCAATACGTTTTATTTTCTGAACTACTGTTTTAAACTCATCAACTTGAAGGTTCTTTTCGATAATTAGAGGGATCAAAAGGGCCATTAGCTCGATCGATGCTTTCTATAACTGCTCTTGCCAGAAGAATACTCTTTGTTGGGTCAAAAGAAGTTCCTGAACTCAAGATCGATGTCGGTGGTGGTTTTTGGCTTATTATGTTGTGTTTGGTTTGTGAGCTTATAGAGTTATGGTACAATATATTGAAAACATGAATTCGGTACACATTAGATTTATGACATTTGGTGTTGTGCCTTTTTTATATACATAGAAGATGTCTTTTAGAATGAAGTTTGCTACCATATATTGAATACGCAGCAACATGTGCAGTGAAATAATTTTACAATTGTGATTTTGAACACAATAATGTCCCAAAAAATTATTTTGCTGGTGTTTAACGCATGCGTTTATATCGTCTTGAACATCGATGTGCCAAAACCAAGTTATACCAGGACAATATTAACAAAATAAAGTATACACAACTTGAATGATTACATTGTTGGTAACCAATTTGCATTTAGGTTGCTATAGCGTGTACTTACCGAATATATACGGAATATCTTAAAAAACTGAATTTATACCGACATGAAAACATTCACAATAGAGACCCTATTTTTTTGGTGACAAAACCCTATAATTTTTTTGGGGGCTGGAAATGGTTGTGAGTGAACAAAATAGGGAATCTACAGTATGTTGGTATATATTAGGTTCTTTGAGAATCTTTTAGGGAAAACAGAAAACTGTATTTATTTTTTAATATTTGCTGAAAGTGGTTGTGAGTGGAGTAGAGAAAAACTTTAATTGGGTTTAGTATAATATGTGGTTGTGATTGGTTGTGACTGGATGGGGAATGATGATTCTATTGTGAATGCTCTGACTCCCGTTGCAAGAATACGCGCAACGCGCGTTGGAATATTACTAGTTATATTAACAATGGGTTATGGAATGGGTATACCAAAGTTAGATGAAACAGTGAGATCATCAAGACCGTCAAGTTGATTTATCTGCGCTATTTAGCGATGATTATATAATTTGGTAGTTCTCAGTTTTAAGAGCTAGCCGTTGTTAATGAAAGTTAATGTTCAAAAAAATTTTCTATCCATAACAAGTATCATCCCTTGAAGATTGTTTAGTGTTCATGAACATAATCCACATAGCATATTCAAAAGTTCAAGAATACAACACAAACTTCACTACAGAATTTGAGTATGTTGTGGAATGGTTTCTAAAAGATTTTTTAAAGATTAGATTGGATGCACCAATACCACCTAAAGACAATTATGGTTATAAATTAAATTAATTTGCTAGAACTCTACATGACCATTCAAAGATTTGGATGTTCTGAAAAGGTGAACAAGTATGATCTGTGGAGAGCAATTACATTAGCTATGGGTTATGGAATGGGTATACCAAAGTTAGATGAAAACAGTGAGATCATCAAGACCCTCAAGTTGATTTATCTGCGCTATTTAGCGATGATTATATGGTATCACTTAAAATATAAAGGAAGGGATATCACTTTTTGAAGAAGGGGCAGGAAGCAAGACCACAAAGGGAAAGGAACAAAAGATATGGAAAGATGCAGACTTGCCACCGAAGAAACGTATGAAGTTTACAAAGTAAAGATTTGAAGACTAAATGCCAGAATTAGCGGAGACAATGTAAGACATAATTATTGCCATTAACATAATAAAAGTGAATTATATAGTTACATATGTGACACTGGTTGATGGATTCGGTCCTAATTTTTATATGGTTTTTTTTTCTTTTATTTGCATATTTGTTTTATTTTTGCATTTGTATTTAACCCATATATAGAGATCATGGGTGTAGTGGGTTAGTTATTTCTAAAAAAAAAACTATTGTAATCTTCTTTATTTATAGAACCATCCAATGAAAAGAGGTAGAGAGTTTTAGAATGAAAGAATATTTTTGTGTTGATTTTATCTCATTGGATTATGGGTTAAAATTAATGATCTATGCTAGCTCAACCATGGCACATTGGGTGGTGTTCTTAGACACGATTGTCTGACCGTAGTGGTGTGTCTGTATCTTTGGTTGGAAATCGCAGCTCTATGGTTTCAAAGTTATGTGGCAGTTATCGTGTTTATCAACCGGTATGTCGGCTACAATACTCCCGCCAGTTTGTATGCATAAATATAAATAGGTTAGTATGTACATCATTTTTATGTCATTCAGTTTGTATATATTACAAAGTTCCCTCCAAAATTCTCTGCAATTTTATAAACACTTCTGTCAATTATTCGAAGATACCGAATTCTATCAAATCGTTGAAGGTTCATAACACTTTAATATGTCAGCATCCAGATTAACACACGATCAATTTTTACAAGACGTGTGACATACTGAAAAAGTATTGCCAATAATAAGAGTTCAACATTTACATTGGTCTAACAATCTTAAAATATTGGTTTCTTATGCATTCTCCTATCCCTTTGGAATAGAAATCTAGAACCATACAGAAAGCGACCAACGAGAGGAAATTTCGGGCTACCAAAGATAACGTATGTGGCAACAGCAAAACAGATCATAAAAATCGGTACCCATTTAAGATTGTTATGATAAAGTAGGAAAAAGTTGATGATAAAAGTTAGGATCATGGTCGTTATCGAGATGAAAAGTGTTGCTAGACATATCATCAGCTGTTGGGGTAACGAAATCATGAAATCGTGTTCAGTGTAATCAGACCCGAGGATGCACAAGACCATGAGGATAGAGGTTGTCGCGGTTATGAATGATAAACCATCAAAGATTATGAAAGTTTTGGACAGGTCCTTTCTGAGGAAGATAGGCATACCGGTTACTTGGTCATATCCGCCTGGAAATGTAAATGCTGCAGCAAATGAGATGGTGGCTATCAGTGATGCAACCACCATCAGTTGACCTGCTGTTTCTTTTATCCATTCCTCACCTTTCGAAAATAGTTCTTTGTGCTCTTTTTGGAATACTTCATGTGGTGTTAGACCCGCTGCATTCTTCTTCTCTCGAAAAGGAGGAGGGAGCATGGATTCTACTTCCTATCAACACACAGATTACATCATTATCATGTGTATAATGTATATCAACATATCATGCTAAAGTAGATGAGGAAGTTCCGACCCATTTAGGAATGTAAACAAGGCGAGCCGCTCGTGAGGTACAATAGAAAATGTCGATAAAACTCGAATCAGGCGAGCTTAAATAATAATAATAATAATAATAATAATAATAATAATAATAATAATAATAATAATAATAATAATAATAATAATAACAATAATATTATTATTATTATATAACAAATTTTGATAAAAAATATGTTTTGGCAACTAGACAGATAAAAAAAATCAAAAGCATATTTTGATCCGTTACTCAACCCGCCCATCTTGTTACCTCTACAAAAAAGCCTAATTAGAAAGATGTACCTTGAACCATAATGTTTCTAGATGCAGTTGCAGACCTACTCCAGGAATGTTCTCCAGTCGATTTATCTTCGGACTCTCCCCAGCCAAATGCAACAAATTGTTGCCATCCTTGTCTTCAAGTGTAATTATCAAATTCCTAAGTGCGCCAATGTCATATAACATGTTGTAGATACCCTCATGACGATGTGAGACAGCAACGTGAAATATACTTTGATTTTTATCATTCACCTCATGTACTAGATGAGGATATTGCCGAATAACCTCAACTATGAATGCAGTGTTCCAATTTCTGCAGCAAGAAATAGTACTCGGGATGAGAAACGTGGCTTTGAAGCGTTTTTAGTCGCCGTCCTTTCATCATTGGGCCCTCTGAATATGTTATAAATTTTAACATGCATCTTTGCAACATTCTCCGAAATGGTCCTTAGTAACAGAAGCATTTCTTGTTGTTTCTTTTCAGAACGTGTTTGCTTTTCATCTCCCTCGGTTTGATCAGGCGGGCCTCGTAATATGTCATCAATTTCAACCTTGGGCAGTTTCATAATCTCTGCCCAAATGATTCTTAGTAATTGCAGGGCATGACTTTCCATGTTTGGAATTCTAATCTTCATATGACACCCTGCAAAACAAATAAAATAGGTGAACAAAGATAACTACTTTTATTTTGTGAGTAAATATCACATTATATAAAACCGCCTGTACAAAAACAGATTACAGTAAAATGTATACGATAAACACAAATCTGACGATTCAAACATGGAAGTAAAATGAAGAGAATACAATAGACATCAGATAAGGAGATTCTTACACCAACATTTCAATTTCCTGATAATATTATGTTCTTCTGCGTCAAAGGCGTAAGGTTTTCGAGCCAATAGTCCAAGTACGTGCCCATTTATGGCAAGTTCTGGCCGATCGCTCACAATTTGTAATGCAACATCTACAAAATTTTAGATATAATGATGACTTGCTGAGAAAAACTTTATGACAAAGGAAACATAAGAATGCAGCCAAAACCGAAGCCTAACATAGTCCAACAAAAACCATTGTGGTAAATTATTATGCAAATAACAGATGCTCCCTGTGATCCTATTTTACTCAACTTAGAGTATATGTACCAATTCGCATATAACAAGCAGCTTTAAGGCACTTACCAAATAGATTAGACTCGACAGATTTCACAAGAACATCAGTCCGATTCTGACGTGTCCAGAAATCACCAGTCATTCTCTGCGAAATGTAATACAAATACTTCACCATATCATGCTTTCCATATAAAGCCGCCATGTAAAGCGGCATCATTCCCTGACTATCAGGGATATCCCGCAGGGCAATGTTCTTTTTCACCAAAATCTTAGCTATTTTAACATGTCCAGCCATAGCCGCTAAACAAAGTGCGGTTTGACCATTCGCATTTTGGAGCTCCAAGTCCTCCTTCTCCATCAAACTCACCAGATACTCAACAAACCAGTATGACTTTCCCAATACAGCAATGTGCAGCACTGTTTCACAGCTTTCAGTGATGCTGAAGCGTACCAACTCTGGACGCTTGTCAAGAATGTTTTTCGCACCTTTCCAATCACCTGTTATGGTTGCCTTATAAGTAGGGACTAAAATCTCATTGTAATCTTCTCTTCCTTCAAAATAACCCAACATCAAATTACCAATTAGTATATCCTCTATGAGAATTCAAATATTGAATTCAAAGATCAATTTTCATAACCATCAACAATTGGCTAGCAACAAGATTTTCAACAAAAGCAAGGCCGGCTCAACCTTTTTGCGGGGCATAAAGCAGATTCTAAAATAAAAGCCTTTTTCGTAGAAAAATTATATATATATTTTTTTTAGGATCCTAACACGTGAGAATACAAGATATACGTTTATATCTATACGATTTTTAAGGCACAAAATTACACAATTCAATCAAAAAATATGAAATTACAATTGAAAAAATAATGATAAAGCCAACCAACTAAAAGTATACGCTACCAGGATAAAGGTTCAAATACATAGTCTCCTAAAAACAGAAAGTCGCAGGAAGTGCATCAAACAGACTCAACTGAACTCATTCCAGCGGCATCAGTACTGTCTCATCATTAGTATACTACATGTACTAACGTTAAGACCATGTGTAAAAAGATATACCAATCGTGTAATTTTCAATAAATAAGTACAAAAATAGCAAAATAGTCAAACCACATGTACTAACACGCGAGAAAAAATATATACGTTTTTACTTAGGATCCTAACACGCGAGAATACAAGATATACATTTATATCTATACAATGTATAATGCACAAAGTTACACAATTCCAACAAAAAAACATGAGATTACAATTGAAAAAATAATGATAAAGTCAACCAACTAAAAGCAAGCAGGAAGAGTATCAAATCTACTCAAAATGAACTCATTTTAGCGGCATTGAAACCCACTCATCAATTTTCATTTGTATACCACATGTACTAACGGTAAAACCGTTTGTAAAAAAATATATATATATACCATACCAATCGTGTAATTTTCAATAAATACGTACGAAACTAGCAAAATAGTAAAACCACATTTACTAACCGCGTAGTTAATTCTGGATAAAATGGGTGTTTTACGATCGAAAAACATACTGAAAAGTAGATCTGGACGAGGGAGATTCAATGCAACTGACGGTAGTAGCTGATCACATGAAGCAATCTTAATATGAATCTGCTGACTGCGATTCAGGTCACTAGATGAACCACTAGGAGGGTAATTCATGTCTCTGTCGTCTTAATGTTGTTCCTTATAACAATAATAATAATAATAATATTTAGATACGTGTGTTATGAAAGGTTGAGAGCATTTTCTGCCGTCCACCATCCCACTCTTCATTTTTTTATATCTTTTTCAGGTATCTTTTGTTTTCTTCCTACCCACGCCAATTGCACGTGTGAGTCACGTTTCTGACTGCTAAAAAATGGTTGTGGTTAGGGCTGCAAATGAACTGAACTTTCAACGAATAGTTTTTGAACTGTTCGGCGAGAAATTCGTTTGTGTTCGAGTTTTTAGTTTTTATAATTTTATTTTATATTCTTTAGTTTTTATTTATTTTACTCAAATAAATAAATAATTTATGTGAGATCAACATATGGCTATATGAGATTAATAAACCTCACCTTTAGTATAATCATTAAATAACTAATTAATGAAGACTTCAAGTTTAAATAAATAACTAATGAATATTTCAAGTTTAAGATGACAACTTAGTTATTTGAGACAATATTTTATTATGTTTACAAATATTATGTTAAATACTAAGTATGTTTGTATAATTAGGTTATATTTTGGGTGAATCTAATTATTTTCTTAATATATGTGAATTCGATCTTGTTCAAAAATTAATATATACCCGTTTGTGTTTGTTCTCATTCATGAACACTTGTTTCTGTTCATTAACGTTCGTTTATGTTCGTGTGCATTCATGAACGACCACAAACAAACACGAACACGAGTGTTTTCTTAACAAACGCACACGAACAAAAAACCTCGTTCGGTAAGTGTTCATGAACTGTTTGTGAACACTTAATTTCCTTAACAAACGAACGTGAACAAGGCCTTGTTCGTGTTCGTTCGGTTCATTTGCAGCCCTAGTTGTGGTTGCTGACTGATTTCATTTAGTAATTCAAAAGAAAATATTAAGTAGTAACTAGAAAGTAAGGTGGTTTTCATAGGGAATTGGTGAAAAGTTATATTTTTTTATCTAAATTAACTAATGTTTAATAATTTGTTGTGATTAATTGAGAAAAGCTAAGAAAGCTAGGAACTTTGATTTTAAGTTGAAAACAATAATAAAAGAAGTAAACCTCCTCTGGATTTTCGGTTCAATGATTCACCAAAAATTATTTCAATTAGTTAGATACCACATAGACATGGCATTGTTGTCACACCCTCAAATTCCACATGCAGGGTTTTACCGCGAGGCGCGTGACACACCAGGATCCAAGTCAACGGTCACAATAAACGACAACTAAATGCAACCATATGGGAACCAAAACCATAAGTTTAATATTAAACCAACCGCGAAAGCTTTAGAAATCTTGTTTACAACCCATCAAAGTAGAATGAAGTCTAAAAATTATTTAAAGACATGCGACTAGAACCCTAGACGCCATGTGAGACTTCGTGCGCCTAAACTCGATGCTGCTACCTTAGCGACATGGGAAAACATGCCAAAAAGATGTCAACATATAATGCTGGTGAGTTCACGGGTTTTAAGTTCACAAACGTTTCCACGCGTAGAGAGTTTCATGACAAAAATACCATGTTATGAAAAACATTCAAATAAACAACAAGCGTTTCCTTACTACTACGATCGTGTTGCTGAAACCATTACTGACAAGCTTTGCATGTGCTGTTGCCCGTGTTTGAGTTGCCAAAAGTAGAGACAATATGCACCCGCCCGGCTCCAAGCCGTCGGGTGGGGCTCGTCAGGCCCAATAGATCTATCCACATTTCCCCCGTTATGTATACCCACATATTCATGGTTTCCCTAGAGACTTCGTGTTGCATCGTATAGTAAATAAAAGACAAGCCAAGTATCATAAGCGTTGCATTTCCAAAAGTATTGCGTATCCAAAAGTGTTGCGTTTCCAAAAGTGTTGCGCTTCCAAAAGTGTTGCGTTTCCAAAAGTGTTGCGTTTTTATAACATAAACGTTGTATTGTTAAAATGTGTGGCATGTTTCTCCCCCGAGAGAAAAGTGTATAAAAGAGGGGCCGTGAAACTCACCTTGGATTGTGTTCCTCTTAATAGACCTCAGACAATGCAAATGACAGTTCCTAGTATTCGCGACCTATCATTAATGCATATGAGTACCCGAACTATTAACCCGTAGGTCAACTAGTCCCCAAGTGTGCAGACCATAACCATTATACGTTTGAAAACGTGTTTGACTGAAGACCAGACTTGTGACATCCGTCACTTTTCATTTTATTTTTTTATTTTTTTGTATATAATAATAATAATAATAATAATCAAACACAAAAAAAAAAAAAAAAAAACAAATCAGTCAACTGACCAATTATTAAGACTGATTTGAATAGGAAACTTCATAATTGATTGTTGATTAGTTGACCAACCATGGAAATCGCGTCAAAACCCAACTCATGATTTTCTCCATCTTTCCTTTTGAGACGCGTTTGACCATGTTTTGGTCAAGCAATCAAGACCTTCCATTTACGCGTATGTAGTATAAATAGAGACGTCCCGAAGCATCTCCTTGTGCCGAAAACAGAAACCCAACTCTCTAATTCTCCTAATTCGTCCCTACAAGCTATAATTGTTTCGCAGTTGACTTTTCCGTTGAGCTTTTAATCGACGTTCAAAACCATCAGTAAGTAAGAATTTTTGTTGTGTGTTGTGTTTGTTGATCTCGGCCGAACAATATCCCTGTATAATCAGGAGCTATCGTTTGTTATTTTAGTCAATTGAAAGGCTAGGGTTCTTAGGGTACTAATTGGGGAAGAAGGGTCTCGCTGAGATGTTCTTAAATACAAACAAACTCCACCTTTTATAATTAAAAACGGCACAGACCAGATGGTCAGCTGATCTGGGTTTAAAGCTTAGGACCCGTTCCAGGTCCCTAGTTCGATCCCCACCAACAGCATACATTTTTTTAAGCCTCTTTTTCTTTTATCTTTTTGTTATTAACTTTAAAAATGGTTTTAAAATACTAATGCTACTTTATAAATTCTATAAAAATTATCTTATGATATTCTGATAATAAAATTTATCATACAAATTTTAGTTTTTCAAAAATCATTTATTTATTATATATAATAAATATTACAAGTTTATTCATTTAAAACTATAAAATTCTATATAAATATCAAAACGACTTTGTAAAATTTCACAAAAATTATTCTAAGTTTATAAATCAATAAACATTTCTGAAATAATTTTTATTTCAGAAAAATCGTTTATTTAATATTTTTAATCAATTTTTGTTAGTTTTGATCATAAATAAATTATAATAAATTCATTTTTCAATGTTTTTGCACCAAAATTTTATATAAATTATTTCTATTCATTTGGAAAAGAAATACAATTTTGATTTAAAAATTCTTTAATTTTAATATTTTTAAATATTAAAGTTATATTTTGACAATTTGAAATAAATAGATTTAATATTCTATTTATGAGAAAAATAATTTTATAAAAATTATTTTCACGCTTAAAACTTTATATTGTGACCATAGTTGATTTAAAATTTACAAAAAGACTTTTGTTTATTTATTTATCAAATTTCTCTTATTTATTAAACGTTTAATTTATTAAATCAAACGAATACTTATCCCCAATTCGAAACCCTAGAATATACTTGTAGACTAGATAGACTTAGACTTATTTGTTACCTTATACATAGGGTGATACTTGGCAACGTTGGATTACACTTATTCAATTTCACAAGACTTAACACCTTGCTAAGGTGAGTATTACTTATCCCCTTTTTTCGCTTTTACAACTTTTGGGGTGATTCATGCACAAGTATACAAAACTTTCATATTCATTTATACATACATTTTTATTCATTTACAATTCATATTCGTGTCTTGTTTATCTTTGTGCTTATGTTTGAACATGAACGTGGCTTACATACAAAATCATACATCTAGACATAACTTATGTTATGGTGCTCTTTACATATAGACGTAACTTATGTTACGGTGCTTCATTTAGACATAACTTATGTTATGGTGCTCTTTTAGACTTGACACGTGTTAGGTGCTCATTATCAATTTTCATCTTATCAACTTTACATTTGATCTTGTCTTGTTTGGTTGCTTGCGTGTTTACTATAATTGCCTTGGTTGTGATACCCCGAAAATTCA